>JAJNNQ010000113.1:0-467500 GCA_027886175.1 Phylloscopus collybita
TGGAATTTGGCCATTTAGGGGTGAAATTCTGGGATTTTGGGCTGTAATTCTGGAATTTTGGGGGTAAAATTCTGGGATCTTGCAGTGAAATTCAGGGATGTGGGCTGGAATGCAGGGATTTTGGGGCAAAATTCTGCGATTTTGGGATAAAATTGGGGGATTTGGGCTGGAATTTGGCTGTTTCGGGGTAAAATTTGGGAATTTTACAGTGAAATTTAGGGATTCGGGTTGGAATTGGACCATTCTGGGGGTGAAATTTCAGGATTTGGGCTGGAATTTGGGGATTTTGGGGCAAAATCCGGGCATTTCAGTGCAACCACACCACCACAAAGCTGCAAACGATCGCTTTTTAATCCTTTTTTGGGGAGGGGTTTAAAGGCCCGGAGGTGCCCCCAGGTGACATCCAGGTGACATCCAGGTGACATCCAGGTTGACATCCAGGTGACACCGACACCGCCTGGGCTCCCGGGGGGTCCCAAATCCCACCAAAAAACCCCAAAATTTGGTCGTTTGTGGGGGAAACCCAGCAGTGCCACCCTCAGGTGTCACCTCAGGTGTCACCCACAGGTGCCACCCCACAGGTGCCACCTCAGGTGTCACTCGGGGCTCAGCCACGTCCCCCGCCTCCTCCACCTCCTGTGTCACCACCAGAACAGCTCCGAGGGTCCCTTGGCCAGCGCCTCCCGCAGGAACTCCCTAAGGACACAAAGGGGTGACAAAAAAGGTGACAAAGGTGACAATGCCACCCCCCAGGTGACAATGCCCACCCCCCCCAGGTGTCACCCACACACCTTGGGCAGCGCCCTCCCACAGGAACTCCCTAAGGCCACAAAGGGGTGACAAAGGTGACAAGGTGACACTGCCACCCCCTAGAGTGACAAAGAGGTGACAATGCCACCCCCAGGTGACACTGCCACCCCCCCCCAGGAACAGCTCCGAGGGTCCCTTTGGGCAGCGCCCCCTGCAGGAACTCCCTGCGGCCACAAGGGGGCGACAGAGAGGGGACAAAGGTGACCAAAAGGTGACAAAGGGGGTGACAAAGGTGACAAAGGGGTGACAAGGGGGTGACAAGGAGGTGACAAAGGGGTGACAAAGGTGACAAACGGTGCCATTCCCCCCCTGGGGGGTCTCACCGCAGCTGTCCCTCGGTGCCGATGGCGGCCGGCACCGGGCAGTTTGGAGGTCCAGGGGTGACAAAGGGGTGACAAAGGGGTGACACAAAGGTGACAAAGGGGTGACGAGGGGGGTGACAAAGGTGACAAGGGCGGTGCCATTCCCCCCCCGGGTCTCACCGCAGCTGTCCCTCGGTGCCGATGGCCGCCGGCGCCGGCAGTTTGGAGTCCAGGGGTGACAGAGGGGTGACACAAAGGTGACAGAGGGGTGACACAAAGGTGACAAAGGGGTGACACAAAGGTGACAGAGGTGACAAACGGTGCCATTCCCCCCCCTGGGGGTCTCACCGCAGCTGTCCTCGGTGCCGATGGCCGCCGGGCGCCGGCAGTTTGGAAGTCCAGGTTGTAGAAGGCGCCGCCGAGGCGCCGCAGCCCCAGCCAGTGCGGGCCGGGGCCAGCGGCAGCGGCAGCGCCCCCAGGCGGAGCCGCGAGCGCACGTTCAGCAGGAAGCCCAGGATCTGCGGGCAGCGCCAGGCGCTCCAGGGGGCTGTTAATTGATTAATTAATTAACGGGGGGCGGGAGTTAATTGGGGAGGGGTCGCGAGTTAATTGGGGGAGGGGTCAGGAGTTAATTGGGGAGGGGTCAGGAGTTAATTGGGGAGGGGTCAGGAGTTAATTGAGGTGTCCCCAAGGGTGGCGTCGTCCGCAGCAAGGGGAGGGTGGAGGAGGTCCCCAATTTGGGTCTGGGGTCTTGGGGAGCTCCCAAATTTGGGTCGGGGGTCTCTGAGAGGCTCCGGAATTTGGGTCTGGGGGTCCCGGGGGTCCATCCCCAATTTGGGGAGGGGTCTCACCGCCCCCTGTCCCAGAATCCCTCAGGAGAAGCGAGAGATTGGAGAGGTTCCCATTCGGATTCAGGGTCCCCAATTTGGGTCGGGGGTCCCGGGGAGCTCCGGAATTTGGGTTCGGGGGGTCCCGGGAAGGGGTGCAGAATTTGGGTCTGGGGTCTCAGGGGTCCATCCCCAATTTGGGGAGGGGTCTCACCACCCCCTGTCCCGCCCCACCAGTGTGACAAGAGGGATTCCGATGGGGGTGGGGCTCCCCAGAGGGGTCCCCAATTTGGGTCTGGGGTCTCGGGGAGCTCTGGAATTTGGGTCGGGGGTCCCGGGGGGGTCCCGGATTTGGGTCTGGGGTCCCGGGGGTGGTCCCGAATTTGGGGAGGGGTCTCACCACCTTTTGTCCCAAAACCCCCCAGGAAAAAAGGAGAAACTCAAGAGGTTCCCATTCGGATTCAGGGTCCCCTGTTTGGGTCTGGGGTCTCAGGGAGCTCCGGAATTTGGGTCGGGGGTCGGGGGGGGGGGGGGTCCCCGGATTTGGGTCTGGGGTCCTCCCCGCATTTGGGGAGGGGTCTGACCGGCGCTTGTCCCACCAGACGGCGGGCCAGGCCACGCGTGCCCAGCGCCGCCATCACCAGGTTGATGTCGTAGTTGCCGGTGCCCAGGGGGCTGCGGTGGGGGGTGGGCCAGGCCGCGGGGCCAGCCTGGGGACCCCAGACCCAAATCGGTTCATTAGTTCATTAATTAACCCCGGACCCCAGACCCAAATCAGTTCATTAATTAACCCCCGACCCCAGGACCCAAATCAGTTAATGAATTCATTAATTAACCCCGGACCCCAGACCCAAATCCATTCATTAATTAACACCCCGACCCCAGACCCAAATCAGTTCATTCATTAATTAAACCCCGGACCCCCAGACCCAAAATACATTAATTAACCCTGGACCCCAGACCCGAATCTGTTAATTAACCCCGGACCCGAGACCCAAATTAACCCCCAACTCCCCTGAGACCCCAGACCCAAATTAACCCGGGATCCCAGACCCAAATTCATTAATTAACCCCAGACCCCAGACCCAAATTCATTCATTAATTAGCCCCAGACCCCAGACCTAAATTCATTAATTAACCCCGGACCCCAGACCCAAATTAACTCCGAACCCCCCTGAGACCCCAGACCCAAATCCATTAATTAAACCCCAGACCCAAATTCATTAATTAACCCTGGACCCCAGACCCAAATCCATTAATTAACCCCGGACCCCATACCAAATTAACCCTGAACCCCCCTGAGACCCCAGACCCAAATTCATTAATTAACCCGGGACCCCTCCCCAAATTAACCCTGAACCCCCTGAGACCCCTCCCCAAATTAACCCCAGACACCCCGAGACCCCTGAGACCCCTCCCCAACTCAGGAAACCCCTCTGAGCCCCCTCCCCAAATTCAGGGACCCCCCCGGGACCTCCCAAATCCCATCCCAGAGCCCCCAACCCCCCCCCGGGACCCCTCCCCAAATCAGGAACGCCCCTGAGACCCCTCCTCAAATTTACAAACCTCCCTTCGAGACCCCCCCAGACCCCTCCCCAAACTCAGGACCCCCCCCCTGGGACCCCTCCCCAAATTCAAGAACCCCCCCAGACCCCTCCCCAAATTTAAGAAACGCCCTCCAAGACCCCCCAGACCACCCCTCCCCAAATCAAGAAACCCCCCCTGAGACCCCCCCAGACCCCTCCCCAAATTCAGGAACCCCCCCAGACCCCTCCCCCAAATTCAGGAAACATCCTGAGGACCCCTCCCCAAATTCAGGGAACCCCCTCCGAGACCCCCCAGACCCCTCCCCAACCCCCCAGACCCCTCCCCAAACCCCAGAACCCCCCCCCCGGGCCCCCCCCAGCCCCGGGGAATTGGGTCTGGGGTCTCACCGCTGGCAGATGCCGTCGGCAGCGGCCTTGCTGAGCCAGGGCTGCTGCAGGAGGTTGTTGAGGGCGTGCAGGGCGCAGAGCTCCAGGCGCTGCCGCTCGTGGTACAGCCCGGCCGGGACCCCCGGGACCCCCCCCAGCTCCGGGCCCGAGGGGGGGGCTGGGCCGGGGACAGGGGGAGGGGAGGGGGGGGCCGAGTCAGAGCCCGAAAATTGCTGCGATTTCCCCCAAAATTCCTCCGATTCCGGGCAAAATTCACTCAATTTCACCCCAAATTCCTCCGTATTCGGACAAAATTCCTCCGATTTTGGACAAAATTCCTCCGATTTCCCCCAAAATTCCTCCGATTTCAGACAAAATTCACTCAATGTCCCCCAAAATTCCTTGAATTTCACCCAAAATTCCTTCAATTTTGCACAAAATTCCTCCAATTTTGCACAAAATTCCCTCAAATTCTGCCCACCCCCCCCCTCCCCCCCCGGACCCCCAAATTTCTCTCCAATTTCACACAAAATTCCTCCAATTTCACCCAAAATTCCTCCAATTTCACCCAAAATTCCTTCAATTTTGCACAAAATTTCTCCAATTCTAGCCAAAATGCCTCCAATTTCGGACAAAATTCACTCAAATTCTGCACCAACTCCCCCCCCCCCCCCCAATTCCTCCAATTTCACCCCAAATTCCTCCAATTTCGCCCAACCCCCCCCCCCCCAATTCCCCCCTAAACCCCCCCCAGGACCCCCAAATTCCCCCAAATCCCCCTCAGGACCCCTCCCTAAATTCTTGCCACCCCCAAAAGTTACTCCAGGACCCCCCAAATTCCCTCAAATCCCCCCAAAGTCACACAGGACCCCCCAAATCCCCCAAATCGCCCCCCAAACCCCTCCCAGAGACCCCCAGGACCCCCCCAAATTCCCGGCACCCCCAAATTCCCCCTCCTCAGAACCCCCAGACCACCCTGCCCCCCCCAAAATCCCTCCAGAACCCCCAAATCCTTCCACAAGACCCCTCCCCAAATTCCCCAAACCCCCCAGAGACCCCTCCCCCAAATTCCCCCCCCTCCCCAGGCCTACCCAGCCCTTCCCCCCTCACGGGCCCTCGGCGCGGCCTTCGCCTCCCTCCCCCCCTCCCCCCCAAAAAACCCCCTCCTGGCCCCCCCAAAACCCCCCCGGGCCCTTCCTGGCCCCCCCAAGCCCCCCCAGGACCCCCCAAAATCCCGCCCCGCCCTCCCCCCCTCTCACCCGCTCCTCCTCCGGGGCCATGGCGGCCGCTGCCCCCTCAGGCCGCAAACTACAACTCCCGTCGTGCCCCGCGCCGCGCCGGCCAATCAGAGCGCGCCGACCTTCTTCCCGTCGCGCCCCGCGCGGCGTTTCCACCAATCACCTCACGCCGCCTTTCCGCCGCCATCACAAGAAGGGCGCCAGCACCGCCGAGCCGGGGCAGCGTTTTATTGTCCCCAAAAACGTCCCCGAAGATGTCCCCAAAGCGTCCCCACGATGTCCCCCGAAGGCGTCTCCAGCGTTGCAGAGCTCAGCAGAGCTTGACGCAGCCGCCGTGGCCGGTGCAGGCTGCGGGGGAGGCGACAGAGTGAGCGAGGAGGGGGCGCTGAGGGGGGGGCAGGTGACACAGGTGACAGCAGAGGTGACACGGGTGACAGCAGAGGTGACACGGGTGACGCACCGAGGACGCTGCTCCAGAAGCTGTGGCGGGTGGCGCTGCCGGTGACGTCGCCGGCCCCCCGCGGGGTTGCGGCGGCTGCTGGTGACGGTCAGGGCGCGGCCGCCCTCGGGCACCGCCCGCACCTGCACCTCGATGATGTGACAGTCGGGGACACTGCGGGGACACGGGGGGGACACGGGGGGGACAGTGAGGGGACAGCGAGGGGACACTGCGGGGGACACGGGGGGGACACGGGGGGTGGCACTGAGGGGACCAGCGAGGGGACACTGCGGGGACACGGGGGGACACGGGGGGGACAGTGAGGGGACAGCGAGGGGACACGGAGGGGGACAGTGAGGGGACAGCGAGGGGACACTGAGGGGACACGGGGGGACAGTGAGGGGACACAGGGGGAGACAGCGAGGGTGACACTGAGGGGACATTGGGGACACTGAGGGGACAATGCGGGGACAATGGACAGCTGCTGGTGGCACTCAGGTGACACAGACGGGTGACACAGGGGGTGACACACAGGTGACACAGGTGACACACAGGTGACACACAGGTGACACACAGGTGACAGGTGACGCACCTGGGGTCGGCCACCAGACACAGGAACCCCAAAATCGGAGCCGAGGATCCCAAAATGTGGATTTGGGGAGGAGGAAAACCCCCAAAATTTGGGCCTGGGAACTGTGGGAGCCCCGAAATTCGGTGTTTAGGGTTTGGGGAGCCCCAAATTCGGAGTCGGGGAGCCCCAAAAATGTGGAATTTTGGAGGGGGGGGACCCCAAAATTTGAAGGGAGGAACCCAAAAAAAATGAGGATTTTGGAAGGGAGGACCCGAAAATTTGGATTTTTGAGGAAAATCCCCAATTTTTTCCGCAGCGATGCCCGCCGCTCCGGGTGGGGTCAGATCCCTTGGGGTGGATTTTCGGAATTTTTTACCCCAAAAAAACCTCCAAAAAACAGCAAGGCACCCCAAAAATGGGGTGGGTTTTTGGGGGAAAAACCCGAAAAATTCTGTTTAAAAAAATGGGATGAAACCGGAAATGATGGAATTGGGGGATTTCACCCCAAAATGTCGGTGGGAAATTTGGGGAATTTGGGGAATTTGGATGGACTGGGGGGAAACTGGGAGGGAAAAAACCCCAAAATTGAAGAAGGGATTTGGGGACACCTCAGGTTCCTTGGGGGTGATGGGATCCTGGAGCCACCAGGTCATGGAGGTGTCCATGGTCCTGGTCCCACCACCCCTGCTGGATCTCCAGGAGCGGGGAACGGGGTCATGGAGCCACCAGGTCATGGGGGGACATCCCACCCACCCATGTGGGGTCTTTGGGAGCTACCAGGTCATGGGGTTGTCCACAGTCTTGGTCCCCACCACCCCTGCTGGATCTCCAGGAAGCAGGGAACAGGGTCATGGAGCCACAGGTCATGGGGGACATCCCACCACCAGAGTTGGAACTCCATGAACAGGGTCATGGAGCTACCAGGTCTTGGAAGTGTCCATGGTCATGGTCCCACCACCCCTGCTGGATCTCTGGGAGCAGGGAACAGGGTCATGGAGCCACCAACCATGGGGCATGTCCGAGCACCAATGTTGGACTTGGAGCAGGGAATGGGATCGTGGAGCCACCAGGTCATGGGAGGCATCCACCACCAGTGTTGGAACTCCATGAACAGGGTCATGGAGCTACCAGGTCATGGAGGTGTCAATGGTCATGGTCCCACCACCCATACTGGATCTCCGAGAGCAGGGAACAGGCTCATGGAGCCACCAGATCATGAGGGACATCACACATCACCTGATGTCCATCCTCATCCATGTTTGACCCACCTCACGACATTCCCAGGGCTACTGGCTCCTGGAGAACATCGCTCCCATCTCCAGGAGCAGGAAACAAAGCCCTGGAGCCACCAGGCACTCATGGGGCCCATCAGCCCTGGTCCCACCACCCCTGCTGGATCTCTGGGAGCAGGGAATGGAGTCATGGCGCCACCAGGTCATGGGGGATGTCCGAGCACCAATGTTGGACTTGGAGCAGGGAATGGGATCGTGGAGCCACCAGGTCATGGGGGGCATCCACCACCAGTGTTGGAACTCCATGAACAGGGTCATGGAGCCACCAGGTCATAGAGAAGTCAATGGTCATGGTCCCACCACCCATACTGGATCTCTGGGAGCAGGGAATAGTCATGGAGCCACCAGCTCACAGGGAGACACCAAACATCACCTGGTGTCCATCCTCATCCATGTTTGACCCACCTCACAAGCATTGCCCAGGGCCACCAGCTCTGGAGAACATTGCTCCCATCTCCAGGAGCAGGGGAGCCAAGACCTGGAGCCACCAGGCACTCATGGGGCCCATCAGCCCTGTTCCCACCACCCCTGCTGGGTCTCCAGAAGCAGGAACGTGGTCATGGAGCCACCAGCTCACGGGAGACATCAAACATCACCTCACGTCCATCCTCATCCATGTTTGGACCCACCTCACGACAACCTTGGGCCCACCACCACCTCCTGGTGGACACCATCCCCCAGGAGCAAGAAACCAAAGCCCTGGAGCCACCACCACCACCCTCCCCAGGCGAGGGTCACTTGTCCCTGGCGTGGATCCGCCCGTGCCGGGCCAGCGAGGACTTGTTGCTGAAGCTCTTCCCGCAGGCCCGGCAGGAGAACGGCCGCTCCCCGGTGTGCGAGCGCTGGTGGACCTTCAGGTCCGCCAGGTACTTGAAGCTCTTCCCGCAGGCCGGGCAGGGGTAGGGCCTCTCCTGGGTGTGGCTGCGGCCATGCGTGGCCAGGTTGGACCTCTGGCTGAAGCTCTTCCTGCCGGCCGGGGCCACCAGGCTCACGGGGCCCATCAGTTCTGGTCCCACCACCCCAGGTGGATCTCCAGGAGCAGGGAATGGGGTAATGGAGCCACCAGGTCATGGAGGTGTCAATGGTCATGGTCCCACCAGCCCTGCTGGATCTGCTGGGAGCAGGGAGTGGGGACATGGAGCCACCAGGTCATGGGGGACATCCCACCACCAGTGTTGGAACTCCATGAACAGGGTCATGGAGCCACCAGGTCTTGGAAGTGTCAATGGTCATGGTCCCACCACCCCTGATGGATCTCTGGGAGCAGGGAACGGAGTCATGGAGCCACCAGGTCATGGGGGATATCCAAGCACCAATGTTGGACTTGGAGCAGGGAATGGGATCGTGGAGCCACCAGGTCATGGAAGGCATCCACCACCAGTGTTGGAACTCCATGAACAGGGTCATGGAGCTACCAGGTCATGGAGGTGTCAATGGTCATGGTGCCACCACCCATACTGGATCTCCAGGAGCAGGAACATGGTCATGGAGCCACCAGCTCACGGGAGACATCAAACATCACCTCACGTCCATCCTCTTCCATGTTTGACCCACCTCACGACAACCTTGGGCCCACCACCACCTCCTGGTGGACACCATCCCCAGGAGCAAGAAACCAAAGCCCTGGAGCCACCACCACCACCCTCCCCAGGCAAGGTCACTTGTCCCTGGCGTGGATGCGCCCGTGCCGGGCCAGCGAGGACTTGTTGCTGAAGCTCTTCCCGCAGGCCCGGCAGGAGAACGGCCGCTCCCCGGTGTGCGAGCGCTGGTGGACCTTCAGGTCCGCCAGGTACTTGAAGCTCTTCCCGCAGGCCGGGCAGGGGTAGGGCCTCTCCTGGGTGTGGCTGCGGCCGTGCATGGCCAGGTTGGACCTCTGGCTGAAGCTCTTTCTTCAGGTCTGGGCCACCAGGCTCACGGGGCCCATCAGTCCTGGTTCCACCAGCCCTGATGGATCTGCTGGGAGCAGGGAACGTGGTCCTGCAGCCACCAGGTCATGGGGGGCATCCCACCACCAGTGTTGGAACTCCATGAACAGGGTCATGGAGCCACCAGGTCTTGGAAGTGTCCATGGTCATGGTCCCACCACCCCTGATGGATCTCTGGGAGCAGGGAATGGAGTCATGGAGCCACCAGGTCATGGGAGGCATCCACCACCAGTGTTGGAATTCCATGAACAGGGTCATGGAGCTACCAGGTCATGGAGGTGTCAATGGTCATGGTCCCACCACCCATACTGGATCTCCGAGAGCAGGGAACAGGCTCATGGAGCCACCAGATCATGAGGGACATCACACATCACCTGATGTCCATCCTCATCCATGTTTGACCCACCTCACGACATTCCCAGGGCTACTGGCTCCTGGAGAACATCGCTCCCATCTCCAGGAGCAGGAAACCAAAGCCCTGGAGCCACCAGGCACTCATGGGGCCCATCAGCCCTGGTCCCACCACCCCTGCTGGATCTCTGGGAGCAGGGAATGGAGTCATGGCGCCACCAGGTCATGGGGGATGTCCGAGCACCAATGTTGGACTTGGAGCAGGGAATGGGATCGTGGAGCCACCAGGTCATGGGGGGCATCCACCACCAGTGTTGGAACTCCATGAACAGGGTCATGGAGCCACCAGGTCATAGAGAAGTCAATGGTCATGGTCCCACCACCCATACTGGATCTCTGGGAGCAGGGAATAGTCATGGAGCCACCAGCTCACAGGAGACACCAAACATCACCTGGTGTCCATCCTCATCCATGTTTGACCCACCTCACAACATTCCCAGGGCCACCAGCTCCTGGAGAACATTGCTCCCATCTCCAGGAGCAGGGGAGCCAAGACCTGGAGCCACCAGGCACTCATGGGGCCCATCAGCCCTGTTCCCACCACCCCTGCTGGGTCTCCAGAAGCAGGAACGTGGTCATGGAGCCACCAGCTCACGGGAGACATCAAACATCACCTCACGTCCATCCTCATCCATGTTTGACCCACCTCACGACAACCTTGGGCCCACCACCACCTCCTGGTGGACACCATCCCCAGGAGCAGGAAACCAAAGCCCTGGAGCCACCACCACCACCCTCCCCAGGCAAGGTCACTTGTCCCTGGCGTGGATCCGCCCGTGCCGGGCCAGCGAGGACTTGTTGCTGAAGCTCTTCCCGCAGGCCCGGCAGGAGAACGGCCGCTCCCCGGTGTGCGAGCGCTGGTGGACCTTCAGGTCCGCCAGGTACTTGAAGCTCTTCCCGCAGGCCGGGCAGGGGTAGGGCCTCTCCTGGGTGTGGCTGCGGCCGTGCATGGCCAGGTTGGACCTCTGGCTGAAGCTCTTCCCGCAGGTGGGACACGGGAACGGCCGTTCCCCGGTGTGGGACCTGCGGTGCTTGCCCAGGTCCGAGGGGTTGGTGAAGCTCTTGCCGCAGGCGCCGCAGCCGTAGGGCCGCTCGCCGGTGTGGAGGCGCCGGTGGGTGGTCAGCGTGGACAGGTGGCCGAAGCTCTTGCCGCAGGCGCCGCAGCCGTAGGGCTTGGCCCCGGTGTGGGTCCTCTGGTGGGTCTTCAGGTGGGTGGGCCGGGAGAAGGTCTTGCCGCAGTGGCCGCAGGGGTAGGGACGCGCCGGCGGCTCCGCGGCGGCGCCGGTGGTGGTGGTGGTGGTGGTGGTGGGGTCTCGCTGGGTTCCTCTCCGGGTGTGGGGCGGCTCTGGGGCCGTGGTGGGACCTTTGGAGGAGGAATGAGAAGATCAATGAGGTGGTTCCTGAGGAGGAACGTCCCAGCTCCAGCCCACCTCCATGCCCCCCAACCCATCTCCTGGTTTTGGAGCATGAGGAGATGGTTTTGGAGCATAAGGAGATGGGTTTGGAGCATAAGGAGATGGTTTTGGAGTCTGAGATGGGTTTGGAGTCTGAGATGGGTTTGGAGCCCAAGATGGTTTTGGAGCCCAAGTTGGTTTTGGGAGCTCCAGGAGATGGTTTTGGAGTCTGAGATGGTTCTGGAGCCCAAGATGGTTTTGGAGCCCCAGGAGATGGTTTTGGATCATGAGGAGATGGTTCTGGAGCACGAGGAGATGGTTCTGGAGCCCAAGATGGTTTTGGAGCACCAGGAGATGGCTTTGGAGCCCCAGGAGATGGTTCTGGAGCCCCAGGAGATGGTTCTGGAGCCCCAGGAGATGGTTTTTTTACCCAGCGAGATGGTTTTGGACCCCCCAAAAAATGGGGGTTTTGACCCCAAAAAGTGGATTTTTCCCCAAGGAGATGGTTTTACGCCCAAAGGGACGGTTCCTGACCCCAGGGTTTGGGGTTCCTGACCCCAGGATTTGGGGTTTGGGCTCCACTGATTTGGGGTTTCTGACCCCAAGTTTTGGGGTTTGGTCCATGAGATGGTTCCTGACTCCAGGATTTGGGGTTTTTGACCCCAGGGTTTGGGCTCCACTGATTTGGGGTTTCTGACCCCAAGATTTGGGGTTTTGGGCTCCACTGAGATAATTTTGACCCCAAGATTGGGGGGTTTGACCCCAGGATTTGGGGTTTTTGACCCCAGGATTTGGGGGTTTGGGTTCCACTGATTTGGGGTTTCTGACCCCAAGATTTGGGGTTTTGGGCTCCACTTAGATGGTTCCTGACCCCAAGATTTGGGGGTTTGACCCCAGGATTTGGGGTTTTGACCCCAAGATTTGGAGTTTGGGCTCCACTGAGATAATTTTGACCCCAAGATTTGGGGGTTTAACCCCAGGATTTGGGGGTTTGACCCCAGGATTTGGGGTTTGGGTTCCACTGATTTGGGGTTTCTGACCCCAAGATTTGGGGTTTTGGGCTCCACTGAGATGGTTCCTGACCCCAGGATTTGGGGTTTTTGACTCCATTTTTTTGGGGTTTGGGCTCTACTGAGATCATTTTAACCCCAAGATTTGGGGTTTGGGCTCCACTGAGATGGTTCCTGACCCCAGGATTTGGGGGTTTGACCCCAGGATTTAGGGTTTTTGACCTCAGGATTTGAGGTTTGGGCTCCACTGAGATCATATTAACCCCAAGATTTGGGGGTTTGGGCTCCATTGGGATAATTTTGACCCCAGGATTTGGGGTTTGGTCCATGAGATGGTTTCTTACTCCAGGATTTGGGGTTTTGACCCCAGGGTTTGGGGTTTCTGACCCCAAAATTTGGGATTTGGGCTCCACGGAGATAGTTTTTGACACCAGTTTTTGGGTTTTTTTACCCCAGGATTTGGGGTTTGGGCTCCACTGATTTGGGGTTTCTGACCCCAGGATTTGGGGTTTTTGACCCCAGTTTTTGGGGTTTCTGACCCCAGGATTTGGGGTTTCTGACCCCAGTTTTTGGGGGTTTTGATCTCAGGATTTGGGGTTTTGACCCCAGGGTTTGGGGTTTTTGACCCCAGTTTTTGGGGTTTCTGACCCCAGGATTTGGGGTTTTGACCCCAGTTTTTGGGGTTTCTGACCCCAAAATTTGGGGGTTTGGGCTCCACTGATTTGGGGTTTCTGACCCCAGGATTTGGGGTTTTTGACCCCAGTTTTTGGGGGGTTTTGATCTCAGGATTTGGGGTTTTGACCCCAGGGTTTGGGGGTTTTGACACCAGTTTTTGGAGTTTCTGACCCCAGTTTTTGGGGTTTTTGACCCCAGTTTTTGGGGTTTCTGACCCCAGTTTTTGGGGTTTCTGACCCCAGGATTTGGGGTTTTGACCCCAGTTTTTGGGGTTTCTGACCCCAGTTTTTGGGGTTTCTGACCCCAGGGTTTGGGGTTTTGATCCCAGTTTTTGGGGTTTTTGACCCCAGGATTTGGGGCTTCTGACCCCAGGATTTTGGGGTTTGGGCTCCACCCAGACAACTTTGACCTCCCCCCCCCCCGGGGGATGATTTTTGGGGCCGCTGAGACGATTTCGGGGTCCCGCCACCCCTCAGCTCCGCCCCCACCCCATTTTTTGGGGTCCCTCCCCCATCCCCCGCCCTGGTACCTCCTTCCCTCGGCTCCTCTTCCTCCTCTTCCTCCCGGGGGGGGCTCGGGGGGACCCCCGGAGCTCCGGGCTCCTCCGGGGGGGGCCCCCCACGTCCTCCAGCTTCACCCGCACCGTCACCTGGGGGGGGACACCCCAAAAAAACCCCAAAAAACAGCTTTAAAAGGGGTTTTTGGGGGGCTGGGGATCCCCCAGAAGGGATTTGGGTGCTGGAGAACCCCAAAGATCCCAAAAGGGTTTTGGGTGCCCAGGACCCCAAAAGCTTTGGAGGGAATTTGGGTGCTGGAGAACCCCAAAAAGGGTGTTGGGGCCTGGGACCCCCAAAAGCTCTAAAAGGGTTTTTGGGGGGCTGGAGATCCCCCAGAGGGGATTTGGGTGCCCCCCCCAAAAAAGGTGCCACGGAGATTTTGGGAGCTGAGACCCCCAAAAGCTTCAGAAGGAATTTGGGTGCTGGAGAACCCCAAAAAGGGATTTGGGGCCCAAGACCCCCAGAGCAGCAGAGGGGGGCTTGGACACCCAGGACCCCTAAAAGCTCTTAAAAGGGTTTTTGGGTGCTGGAAAACCCCAAAAAGGGATTTGGGTGCCCAGGACCGCCCCCCCAAAAAAGGTGCCACAGAGATTTTGGGGGCTGGGACCCCCCAAAGATTTGGAAAGGGATTTGGGTGCTGGAGAACCCCAAAGATCCCAAAAAGAATTTTGAGTGCCCAGAACCCCTAAAAAGTCCCAAGGGGATTTGGACACCCAGGACCCCTAAAAAGCTTCAGAAGGAATTTGGGTGCTGGAAAACCCCAAAAAGGGTTTTGAGTGCCCAGAACCCCCAAAAGCTGCCGAGGGGATTTTGGGTGTCCAGGACCCCCAAAAACTTCCGAGAGAATTTGGGTGCTGGAGAACCCCAAAGATCCCAAAAGGGATTTGGACACCCAGGACCCCCAAAAGCTTCAGAAGGAATTTGGGTGCTGGAGAACCCCAAAGATCTCAAAAGAGATTTGGGCACCCAGGACCCCCAAAAGATTTGGAGGGAATTTGAGTGCTGGAGAACCCCAAAAAGGGATTTGGGTGCCCAGAACCCCCAAAAAGTCCCAAGGGGATTTAGGCACCCATGACCCCCAAAGCTTCAGAAGGAATTTGGGTGCTGGAGAACCCCAAAAGGTTTTTGGGTGCCCAGGACCCCAAAAGCTTTGGAAGGAATTTGGGTGCTGGAGAACCCCAAAAGATTTTTGGGTGCCCAGGACCCCTAAAAAGCTTCAAAAGGAATTTGGGTGCTGGAGAACCTCAAAGTTCCCAAAAGGTTTTTGGGTGCCCAGGACCCCAAAAGCTTCAAAAGGAATTTGGGTGCTGGAGAATCCCAAAAGATTTTTGGGTGCCCAGGACCCCCAAAAACTGCCGAGGGAATTTGGGTGAAGGAGAACCCCGAAGATCCCAAAAGGGATTTGGGCACCCAGGACCCCCAAAAGCTTCAGAAAGAATTTGGGTGCTGGAGAACCCCAAAAAGGTTTTTGGGTGCCCAGGACCCCAAAAGCTTTGGAAGGAATTTGGGTGCTGGAGAACCCCAAAAGATTTTTGGGTGCCCAGAACCCCCAAAAGCTGCCGAGGGGCTTTAAGCACCCATGCCCCCCCCTCCCCACATTCCCAATCCCAATTTTTGGGGGGGGATAGATTTCCTTCCGAACCACCTCAGAACCCCCCAGCAGGGCTGGGAGACGGAGCGGGAAGAACCGAACCCAGGACCGGGACCGGGACCCCGCCACCCTTGGGAACCGCCCCCCTTTCCCCCGCACCTGCTGCTCCCAAATCCCGCCGGGAGCATCTCCCGGCTGGAAGCTCTCGGCCAAGGCCACGGCCTGGGCGCAGGACTCGGGGTGCCGGACCCAGACCCAGCTCTGGATCTCCTCGGGCAGGATGCTGAGGAACTGCTCCAGCACCAGCAGCTCCATGATCTGCTCCTTGCTGCGCTCCTCGGGCCGCAGCCAGCGCCGCGACAGCTCCCGCAGCCTCCGCCAAACCTCCCGCGGGCCCGCCGCCTCCTGGTACCGGAACTGCCGGAACCGCAGCCGACGCAGTTCGGTACCGGCACCGCCGGGAACGCCGGGTCCTGCTCCGGTACCGCCGGTACCGCCAGGAACGCCGGGTCCTGCTCCGGTACCGCCGGTACCGCCAGGAACGCCGGGTCCTGCTCCGGTACTGCCGGTACCGCCGGGAACGCCGGGTCCCGCTCCGGTACTGCCGGTACCGCCCAAAGCTCCGGGTCCTGCTCCGGTACTGCCGGTACCGCCAGGAACGCCGGGTCCTGCTCCGGTACCGCCAGGAACGCCGGGTCCTGCTCTGGTACCGCCGGTACCGCCCGAAGCTCCGGGTCCTGCTCTGGTACCGCCGGGAACGCCGGGTCCTGCTCCGGTACCGCCGGTACCGCCAGGAACGCCGGGTCCCGCTCTGGTACCACCGGCACCGCCAGGAACGCCGGGTCCTGCTCCGGTACCGCCAGGAACGCCGGGTCCCGCTCCGGTAACAGCGGGAGAGCCCGAAGCTCTGGGTCCGGCTCCGGTACCGCCCGAAGCTCCGGGTCCGGCTCCGGTACCACCGGGGGTACCGAGGGTACCGGGAAGGTTCGGGACCAGGCCCCCCGAGTCCGGGCTCTCCTCCGGCCGGGGAGGGGGAAGGGTCTTCTCCATCCTGGGAATGTCGCGATATGGATCTGGGGAGGGGAGCGGGGGGGGGGCGGGGGGGTGCTTAAGGAAAGACCCCCCCACCCCACTCCGGTCCTGGGGGGTCTCCCCACTCATCCACCCTCCCCCCAAAATCCCCAGACCACGGGGGTCCCGACTCCTCCCCCTCCCGGCTCTGAAGCCCCCCCAACCCCGGGGGTCTCGACCCCACCCCCGCCCCATTTCAAACCCCGGGGTCGCGGAGCCCCCCAAGCCCCGAACCCCAAACGCAGAGCTGAACGCGACCCCCGCAGCCCCCCCAACCTTGGGGGTCCCGGCTCCCCCCTCCCCTCTCTGAGGACCCCCCAACCCCGAGGGTCCCGACCCCCCCAACGCCGGGGGTCCCGACCCCCCCCACCCCCAAACCCCTGCAGAGCTGGACGCGACCCCCGCAGCCCCCCCAACCCCGGTGGTCCCGGCTCCCCCCTCCCCTCTCTGAGGACCCCCCAACCCTGGGGGTCCCGACCCCCACCTTCCAGCCCTGAAGCCCCCCCAACCCTGGGGGTCCCGACCCTCCCCCCGCCCCATTTCAAACCCCGGGGTCGCGGAGCCCCCCAAGCCCCGAACCCCGCAGCCCCCCCAACCTTGGGGGTCCCGGCCCCCCCATCCCCGCTCTGAAGCCACCCCAACCCTGGGGGTCCCGATCCCCCCAACCCCGGGGGTCCTGCCCCCCCCCCCCGCCCCATTTCAAACCCCGGGGTCGCGGAGCCCCCACCCCCGGCCCCTCCCATCCCTGAAGCCCCCCAAGCCCCGAACCCCCCAAACCCCCCCAGACCTGGGGTTCGGCCCCCACCCCCTCCACCCCCCAACCCTGGGGGTCCGCAGCCCCCTCCCTTCCCCTCCCCCCATCCAAACCTGGGGGTCCCTCCCGGGCCCTCGCCCGCCGCTCGCCGACACAAAGGGGCCGGGGGAGCGGCCGGGCCCGGCCCCGCCCCCCCGAGGGGGCCCGGGGGGTGCCGGGAGGTCCCGGGGGGGGTCCCGAGACCCCCAAATTTCTCCCCCCTCCCCAAATTCCCCTCCCCCGCCCCCCCCGGGCCCCGCCGTACGTCGGGGAGGCGGCGAGGCTCCGCCCCTCATTGGGCCAGCGCGCTGTCAATTACGCCGAGGCCACGCCCACGCCGCCGGGCAGGGGCGGGGAGCTGTGGCTTAGATTGACAGCGAGGGCAGCCAATGGGAGGGCGAGGCGCGACAGAAAGGCGGGAGGTAGCGGGAGGCCACGCCCCCGCCCCGGGGCTGGCTGTTGGCAGTGATTGACAGCGCTGAGAGCCAATGGGAAAGCGAGAAGCGTGAGAAAAGGAGGGTCTGAGAGGGAGGCCACGCCCCCGGCGCGCTGCGGGCGGGGGCGGTTGGGGGCTCGCCCCAAAAATTACAATTCAATATAATTTAATTTTTTAAACTAAAAAAAAATTAAATTTTTTTTAACTCCCACCATGCCAACTCCCCCCGTACCTCAATTTTTTTTTCCCATCCCCGACCTCCAATATTTTTTTTTTTCCCCCCCCCCCCGCCGCGATCCCTCCGGGAATTCGATTTAAAGCGGCACCGGCACCGGCACCGGGCGGATCCGCATCCCTCCCTCCTCCTCCTCCCCTCGGGACACGAAAGGGAAAAACTCCCCCTCCGACCCTTCCAGCGCCACCTCCGCCACCAGAACCGTCCGATCCACATCGAAAAATTCCAGCCGCGCTTCCCCGGGCTCCAGGCAGACCCCGAGCACCGAGAGACCCCCGCGGGGCTCCCCCAGGGCGCGGCCGCCGCTGGAGAAGAGCCGCCCCTGGGATGAGATCAGAGCGCAGAATTCATCCCGGGAATTATCCCGGGAATCCCCTTCCCGGTGGGGTCCGGCTGGGTTCGGTCCGGCCCGCAGCACTCCCAGCGCCCAGCGCCGCTCCCGGCCCAGTTCCACTTCCCAGTAGCGCTTCCCGGCTCCCGCCAGCGCTTCCCGAGCCCGCAGCACCGGGAGCGGATCCTGCCCGTCCCCCAGGTCCAGGGGCTGCAGAGCCTCGGGATGCAGAGAGACGGGAACTGCGGGGGGGAGCGGGAGGAGGGACATTCCCGGGACATTCCCGGGATTTCCCACCCGCGACATTTCCCACCCGGGACATTCCAATCAGGACATTCCTGGGACATTCTCGCCCAGGACATTCCCGTGACATTTCCCACCCGGGACATTTCCCACGGGGACATTCTCCCCGGGACATTCCCGGGACATTCCCGGGACATTCCCCCCAGGACATTCCTGGGACATTCTCGCCCAGGACATTCCCGGGACATTTCCCACCCGGGACATTTCCCACCGGGACATTCCCCCCGGAACATTCCCGGGACATTCCCGGGACATTTCCCACCCGAGACATTCCCAGGACATTCCCCCCCAGGACATTCCCGGGACATTTCCCACCCGGGACATTCCCGGGACATTTCCCACCGGGACATTCTCGGGACATTCCCCCCCCAGGACATTCCCAAGACATTCCCGGGACATTTCCCACCCGGGACATTTCCGGGACCTTTCCCACCCGGGACATTTTCCCCTGGGACATTCCCAGGACATTCCCAGGACGTTTCCCCCCGGGACATTCCCGGGAATTGCGGGGGGGGGGGGGGGGGAGCAGTCTGAGGAGGCGGCAGAATCCCTGAATTCCAGAATCCCCAAAAATCAAAGGAAGCCCCTGAACCCCGGAGTCACAGAAACCCAGAACCCCCGAATTCCGGAATTCCTGAATCCCCAAGTCACAGAAACCCCGAATCCCAGGATCCCCAAATCCCTAAATCTCTGAATTCCTAAATCCACGAATCCCTTAATCTCCAAATCCCCAAATCACAGAAACCCCAAATCCCAGAATCCCTAGATCCACAAAATTCCTGAATTCCCGGATCCCCAAATCCCCAAACCACAGAAACCCCAAATCCCGGAATCCCTGGATCCCTAAAATCCCCAAATCACAGAACCCCCCAAATCCACAAATCCACAAATCCCTGAACCCCAAAATCCCCAAATCACAGAACCCCCAAATCCCTGAATCCCAGAATCCACAAATCCCTGAATCCCTGAACATTCCCAAATCACAGAAACCCTGAATCCCAGAATCCCAAGATTCACAAATCCCAGAATCCCTGGATACCAAAATCCCCAAATCACCGAATCCCCAAATCCCTGAATCCTCAAATCCCCAAGTCCCTGAAGCCCTAAATCCCCAAATCCCCAAATCCCCAAATCCCCAAATCCCAGAATCCCCAAATCCCCAAATCCCCAAATCCCCAAATCACAGAAACCCCAACTCCTGGAATCCCAGAATCCCAAAATCCTCAAATCCCCAAATCCCTAAAGCCCCAAATCCCCAAATTTCCAAATTCCTGAAGCCCCCAATCCCTGAATTTCCAATTCCCCAAATCCCTAAATCACAGAACCCCCAAATCCCTGAATCTCTGAATCCCCAAATCCCCGAATCCCCCAAATCACCAAATCCCTGAATTTCCAAATCCCTAAAACCCCAAAATCCCTGAAGTCCCAAATCAGAGAATCCCCAAATCCCCCAATCCCTGAATCCCCGAATCCCCAAAATCCCTGAAGCCCCAAATCCCCAAATTTCCAAATCCCTGAAGCCCCAAATCCCTGAATTTCCAATTCCCCCAAATCCCCGAATTCCCAAACCCCCAAATCCCCAATTTCGGGATCCCGGACCCCGCAGCTCCGGCTCACCCGCGTGGCTCCGCGCTTCCCAGAAATCTACGAGGAGAAAAAAACCAAAAACAAAACAAAACAAAACCCCAAAATTCCGGTTTTTACAGCGAAATCCCAAACTTCCCCCTCCGCCCCCACCCCAGAATTCCCGTTTCACCCCTCCTCCCCAAATCCCTGAATCCCCAAATCCCTGAATCCCTGAATCCCCCAAATCCCCAAATTCCTGAAAGCCCCAAATCCCCAAATCCCTGAAACCCCAAATCCCCAAATCCCTGAACCCCCCAAATCCCTAAATCCTCAAATCCCTGAATCCCCCAAATCCCCAAATCCCTGAATTTCCGAATCCCCAAATCCCCAAACCACAGAAACCCCAAATCCCAGAATCCCAGAATCCAAAAATCCTCAAATCCCTAAATCCCCGAATCCCCAAATCTCTGAAGCCCCAAATCCCTGAAATCCCCAAATCCCTGAAAGCCCCAAAGCCCCAAATCCCCAAATCCCTGAAACCCTCAAATCCCTGAAAGCCCCAAATCCCTGAATCCCCAAATCCCCGAATCCCTGAATCCCAGAACCCCCAAATCCCCAAATCCCTGAAAGCCCCAAATCCCTGAATCCCCAAATCCCCAAATCCCTGAACCCCCCAAATCCCCAAATCCCCAAATCCCTGAATTTCCGAATCCCCAAATCCCCAAACCACAGAAACCCCAAATCCCAGAATCCCAGAATCCAAAAATCCTCAAATCCCTAAATCCCCGAACCCCCAAATCTCTGAAGCCCCAAATCCCTGAAATCCCCAAATCCCTGAAAGCCCCAAAGCCCCAAATCCCTGAAACCCTCAAATCCCTGAAAGCCCCACATCCCTGAATCCCCCAAATCCCCAAATCCCTGAATTTCCGAATCCCCAAACCACAGAAACCCCAAATCCCAGAATCCCAGAATCCAAAAATCCTCAAATCCCTAAATCCCCGAAACCCCAAATCTCTGAAGCCCCAAATCCCTGAAATCCCCAAATCCCTGAAAGCCCCAAAGCCCCAAATCCCCAAATCCCTGAAACCCTCAAATCCCTGAAAGCCCCGAATCCCTGAATCCCCGAATCCCTGAATCCCCGAATCCCCAAATCCCTGAAACCCCAAATCCCCAAATCCCTGAAAGCCCCAAATCCCTGAATCCCCAAATCCCCGAATCCCTGAATCCCAGAACCCCCAAATCCCCAAATCCCTGAAAGCCACAAATCCCATAATCCCCGAATCCCCAAATCCCTGAAACCCCAAATCCCCAAATCCCTGAAACCCCAAATCCCCAAGTCCCTGAAAGCCCCAAATCCCTGAATCCCCGAATCCCCGAATCCCCAAATCCCTGAATTTCTGAATCCCCAAATCCCTGAAACCCCCAAATTCCCAAAGCCCCGAAGCCCCAAATCCCCAGTTTGGGGATTCGGGAATTCCGGAGTTCCCGCGCTCACCCAGCTCGGCTCTCAGCTGCCCTGGAAGGAGAAGATTTTCCCATCACTTTTTTTGGGATTTGCCCGCTTTCCCTCCCAGGGGGAAAAAATAAATATATTTTTATGTTTTTTTGGTTTTTTTTTTTTTTTTTTTTTTTTTTATGTTTTTATGTATTTTTTTATTTTTTATATTTTTATATTTCTACATTTTTGTATTTTTACATTTTTATATATTTTTCTATTTTTATGTTTTTTTATGTTGTTATGTTTTTCTATATTTTTCTATTTTTCCATTTTTCTATTTTTCAGTATTTTTATATTTTTGTGTTTTTATATGTTTAATTTTTATTTTTTAAATTTTTGTATTTATATATTTATATTTTTACATTTTACATTCTTACATTTTTATATATTCTTATATTTTTATATTTTTATATTATTTTGTATATTCTTATATTTTTACATTTTTATATTCTTACTTTTTTTACATTTTTTATTTTTTAATATTTTTATATATTTTATAATTTTACATTTTTACATGTTAAAATATTTTTATATTTGTACATTTTTACATTTTTATATATTTTTATATTTTTTATATATTTCTCTATATATTTCTATATTTTTATGTATTTTTATATTTTTGTATATTTTTATATTTTTTATTTTTTACATATTTCTATATTTTTATATTTCTATATTTTTATATTTTTACATTTTATGTTTTTACATTTCTTAATTTTTTTATTTTTTACTTTTTTTATTTTTTGTATTTTTGTATTTTTATATTCTTAATATTTTTATTTTTTACATTTTTACATTTTTATATTTTATACTTTTATATTTTAATTTATTTTTATATTTTTATACATTTTTATATATATTTATGTATTTTAGATATTTTTAGATTTTTAGATTTTTACATTTTTATACATTTTTATATATATTTATGTATTTTAGATATTTTTAGATATTTTTACATTTTTACATTTTTTATATATAAAAAAATATAAAAGTGTTTTTATTTTGAATCAGCTCGGGGGGAATTGCTGGAATTTCCCCTTTTTCTTACCCAAGCGCTCCTTGAATTCCACTTTTGCTGGGAAGGAAAAGAAAAAAACCGGGAATGAGCGACGGGAAAATTCCAGGGAAAAAAAAATCAAAATATCGGCGGGGAAAAAATTGGGAAAAAGGAGAAAAATGGGGAAAAAAAGGGGGAAAATGGGAAAAAATGGAGAAAAAAAGAGAAAAAAAAGGGGGAAAGGGGAAAAATTGGGAAAAAAAGGAAAAAATGGGAAAAAATGGGATTTACCTGCTCGTTTCTTGGCTTTTTCTTCGTCTGGGAATTCCGGATGTGGAATCAAAGGGATAAGCGGGAGGAATGTTAATTTTAAAATTAATTTTTAAATTCAAATTAAAAGGGAAAAAAGGAGAAAAAGGGGGAAAAGGGGGGAAAAAAGGGAAAAAAAGAAAAAAAAAGAGGAAAATGGGAAAAAAGAGGAAAAAGAAAAAACGGGGGGAAAAGGGGAGTAAAAGGGGATAAAAAAAGGATAAAAGGGGGAAAAAGGGAAAGAAGAGGGGAAAAAGGGGAAAAGGGGAAAAAGAAAAAAGGGAGAAAAGGCAAAACAGGGAAGAAGGGAGAAAAAGGGGAAAAATGGGAAAAAACGGGAAAAAGGGGGGAAAAGGGAAAAAAGGGGAAAAGGGAAAAAAGGGGAAAAAAGGGAAAAAGGGGAAAAAGGGGAAAAAAGGGGGGGAAAGGAGAGAAAACGGGAAAAAGGAAAAAAGGGGGAAAGGGGGAAAGGGCGAAAAAAGGGGGAAAAGAAAATGGGAAAAAAGGAAAAGGGGAAAAAAGGGGGAAAAGGAGGGGGAAGGAGGGAAAAAGTAAAAAGGGAAAAAAAAGGGGAAAAGGAAAAAAGGGGAAAAAAAGGAGGAAAGGGAGAAAAGGGAAAAAGGGGGAAAAGGGGGAAAAAAGGGAGAAAATGGAAAAAAGGGGAAAAACAGGGAAAAGGGGGGAAAATGGGAAAAAGGGGGGGAAGGGGAAAAAGAGGGGAAAAAAGGAAAAAGGGTAAAATGGGGGGAAAGGGGGGAAAAGGGGAAAAAAGAATAAAAGGGGGAAAAGGGAAAAAAGAGGAAAAGGGCAAAAAAAGGGGGAAAAGGGGAAAAAGGGGGGGAAAGGAAAGAAAATGGGAAAAGGGAAAAAAGGGAAAGAAGAGGGGAAAAAGAGTTGGAAAAAGGGAAAAAAGGGAGGAAGGGGGGAAAAGAGGGAAAAGGGAAAAATAAAGAAAAAGGGGGAAAAAGGGGAAAAAAGAAGGGGCAAAAGGGAAAGAAGGGGAAAAAGGGAAAAAGGGGGGGGAAAGGGGAAAAATGGAAGAAGAGGGGAAAAAAGAGGAAAAAAGGGGAAAAGAGGGGAAAGGAGAAAAAGTGAAAAAAAGGAAAAGAAAAAGCAAGAAAAAAGGAAAAAGGGAAAAAAGGGGAAAAAGTGGGGGGGGGAAGGGGAAAAGGGGGGAAAGAGGGAAAAATAAAAAAGGGGGAAAGGGGAAAAAGAGGGGGAAAAGGGGAAAAATGGAAAAGGGAAAAAAGAGGAAAAAAGGGAAAAAGGGGGGAAAGGAGAAAAAAGGAAAAGGGAAAAAAAGGAGTTAAAAAACAGGAAAAATGGAAAAAGGATGAAAAAGGGAAAGAAGAGGGGAAAAAGAGGGAAAAATGGGAAAAAAAGGGGAAAAGAAGGGGAAAGGAGAAAAAAAGGGGGAAAAGGAGAAAAAAAGGAAAGGAAAAAACCAAGAAAAAAAGGAAAAAGAGGAAAAATGGGGAAAATGGAAAAGGGGTAAAAAAGGGTAAAAAAGCAGAAAAAAGGAAAAAAGGAAAAAAGAGGGGAAGGGGGACAAGAGAAAAAAAGGAAAAAGGGGAAAAAAGGGGGAAAAGGGGAAAAAGGAAAAAATAAAAAAAGGGGGGAAAGGGAAAAAGGGAGAAAAGGGAAAAAGGGGCAAAAAAGGGGAAAAAGGAGAGAGAAAAAGGGTAAAAAGGGGAAAAGGGCAAAAAAAAGGGCAAAAAAAGGGGGAAAAGGGAAAAACAAAAAAGGGGGAAAAGGGGAAAAAAGGGAAAAAGGGGGGGGAGAGGGAAAAAGAGGGGAAAAAGGGAAAAATGGAAAAAGGGGAAAGAAAAGGGGAAAAAAAGGAAAGCAAAAAAACCAAGAAAAAAGGAAAAAGAGGAAAAAGGGAAAAATGGAAAAAGGGTAAAAAAGGGGAACTCACCCAGCAGCGACTTCACTTTCTTCTTCTCTGGAAGGGAAAATGCAGAATTTGGGTCCCAAAACTCCCAATTCAGGGACCTCGATCCCGCTGGAAGTTTTTGATTAAAAATCAAAATTTTAATGATTTATTTTTTCCTATTTTCAATTGATTCTTCGATCCACAGACGAATCCAAACCTCTGGACTTCATTGTGATTAATAAGTGACATTTATCTAATAAAATATTAATTATTTTTAATAAAAAATTTTTGGTTTTAGTATTTAGTTTTAAAAATGAAATAAAAATATTTAATCTCAAAAGTAAAGTGTTAAAATATTAATCATTAAATTAATTAATTTTTGATTAAATATAAAATATCAATTATATCATTATCAATTATAATATTAACATATTAACATATTAATATTTAATATGTCTATATGTTAATATATTATTATTGTTGCATTACAATATTAATAGTTTAATGGTAAGAATAAAATATTTAATTTAAATTATTAATTATTAATTATTACATTTAAATTAAATATTAAAATACTAAGTATTTCTATATTCAACATATAAATATATTAACATTAATAAGTTAATACAATAATATATTAATATTGTTATTATAATATCAATAGGTTAATAGTAATATTGAAATATTTAATGTAAAATATTAAATAATAAATAAATTAAATGTTAATCAAATATTAAAATCTTGAATATTCTTCTATTTAATACATTAATATATTAATATCAATATTAATAGTGTTATTATGATATTAATAGTTTAATAGTAATAATAAAATATTTAATTCAAAATATTAAATATTAAATACTAAAGATTAAATAAATTAAATGTTAATTAAATATTAAAATACTGTTATAGTTTATATTTATTATATTAATATATTACTATCAATATGTTAATTCATGATATATTAATATTGTTATTATAATATTAATAGTTTAATATTAATATCAATGACATAATATAATACTATATAAATATTATTTAATATTCTTAATTTTTTTACATTTTAACTGGAGCCAAAAGAGATTTGAAAAAAAACCCAACCAAAAATAAAAAAACCAAAGGTGGATTTTATCACAATTAAATCGTAAAAAACCAGAAATTAGAGCAAAGTTCTAATTGTAAATTCTTGGTAATTTTGATTTAATTTTTTCGATTAGGACGTTTTTAAATGGGGAGTTTTCAATTGATTAAAAAATAAAAAATAAAAAATAAATCAAATTTTAAAATTAGCAACTTGATCAGAAAAGTAAATGTAAGAAAAATGAGTAGATTTTGGCATTTTTAAATTGTGAATTTTGATATTGAATTTTGAAATAAATTGAAATTGAAATTGAATTTTGAAATAAACTGTAAAAAATTCGAAATTACAGCAAAAAGCGATTTTAAACAGGATTTTCACCTTCCTCCATTTCCAGCTTTGCCTTTCCTGGAAAAACAAGAAAACGTTAAAAATTATATCTAATTTATTATTTAATTACGTATGATCTTTAATTAAGAGATTATTTTATTTTTATTTTATTTTTAATAAAAATTTTTAGTTATAATAAAAATTAATGATTAAATTAAAGCATGAAAACACGTAGCAATGGTACCATTAGCGATCGTTAATTAGTAATTAATTCCCTCACCTGCAGTCACGGTTCTCTTGTGGCTCCCTGGGTAAAGGAAAAAAAAAAGAAATAGAAATAGAAATAAAAACAAAAAACCCAATAAATATAAATATAAATATAAATATAAATATAAATATAAATAGAAATAGAAATAGAAATAGAAATAGAAATAGAAATAGAAATAGAAATAGAAATAGAAATAGAAATAGAAATAGAAATACAATACATAAACATTATATAAAATATAAATATAAATAAAAAACAAAAGCAAAAATAAAAGTAAAAACAAAAATAAAAACAAAAGTAATAAAATTAAAAAATTTAAAAAAATTTAAAAATAAAAATAAAAATAAAAATAAAAAATAATAATAAAAAATAAATATAAAAATAAAATATAAATATAAAAGTAAAAGTAAAGGTAAAAAGTAAAACCAAAAATAAAAATAATAAAATAACTGAAAATGAAAATAAAAATAAAAATAAAAATGAAAATAAAAATTAAAAATACAAGTAAAAACAAAAGTAAAAATAAAACCAAAAATAAAAATAATAAAATAACTGAAAATTAAAATAAAAATAAAAATAAAAATGAAAATAAAAATTAAAAATACAAGTAAAAACAAAAGTAAAAATAAAAACAACAAAAAAATTAAAATAACTGAAAATGAAAATAAAAATAAAAATAAAAATGAAAATAAAAATTAAAAATACAAGTAAAAACAAAAGTAAAAATAAAAACAAAAATAAAAAATTTAAAATAACTGAAAATGAAAATAAAAATAAAAATAAAAATGAAAATAAAAATTAAAAATACAAGTAAAAACCAAAGTAAAAATAAAAATAAAAATAAAAATAAAAAATAATAAAAAGTAAAACTAAAAAATAAAATTAAAATTAAAAATATTAAAATAAAATAAAAATAAATAAAAATAAAATAAAGAAAAATAAAAAAATTAAAATTAAAACTAAAACTAAAATTAAATTTTAAAAATTTCCATTTTCCCGGTGTTTCCCAGGGGCAGTCTGGCTCCCGGGCCCCTTTGGGATCCCCTGGGCTCGGGTCCGGACTCACGCTGCAGGCCGCAGGAGATGAGGGAGATCAGCGCCAGGCTCAGGAACAGAACCGCCAGGAAAACCCGGAGCCACGGGGAGATGGAGGGCAGGAAAGAGTCTGGGAAAAGGGGGGGGAAAAGTAAATCAATTCATTAACTAATTATTATTAACCAATTAATTATCAATTATATATCAACTAAACGATATCAATTATTAATTATAATGTACTAATTATGACTCATTAATGATTAATTAGTAATGATTAATTAGTAATGATTAATTATTAGCTATTAGCTATTAGAGATTATTAATGATTAAGCATTCAATTAATGATTAGTGGAAGTGGGAGGTGGGGATGTTTTATTTTACTGCTAATTAAATCAATAAATTCTGTTAAAAAATAAAATTTTAAACTAAAACATGAAGGTAGAAATAGACACAATAAATAAGGAAATATAAAAATAAATCTAGAAAATAAAATAGAAATATTTTAATAATTAAAATTAAATCAAATTTATGACTTCAACGAAAGCTGCTCATTTGGAGATGTTAAATTAAATTAAATTAAATTAAATTAAATGGTAATCAATGAAATTAGTGATTCCAACACTTTGGATCCAACTGGAGATGCCAATTGGCAAAAATCTAATTCTGTCAATCAATCATTAAATGATAATAAATGAAAGACTTTGATAAGAGCTGCTAATTAGAAAAAACCAAACAGAATAAAATAAAATACATTTTAAATTAATTTAAACTAAGCTGCATTTAATTTTATTTAAAAATCAATAAATGATAATCAACAAAATACCTTGGGGAGAGCTGCTAATTAGCAAAAAATAAAATAAATTTTAAATTAATTTAAATAAAGTGAATTTAATTTTTTTAAAAAAATCAATAAATGATAATCAATAAAAGGCCTGGGCGAGAGGTACTAATTAGCAAAAAATAGAGTAAAACAAAATAAATTTTAAAATAAATCAAACAAAACCAAATTTATATTAATTTAAAAATCAATAAATGATAATCAATAAAAGATCTTGTCAAGAGCTGCTAATTAGGAAAAAAAAAGAAAAAAGAAAAAAAATTTAAATTAAATCAAATCAAATTTAATTTAAAACCCAATAAACACTCAATAAAATGGAAGACTTTATAATCAATAAAAGAATTTGGCGAGAGCTGCTAGTTAGCAAAAAATAAAATAGAAAGCAAATTTAAATTAACCTGAATCAAATTAAATTAAATTTAAACCCCAAATAGATAAATAAATAAATAAATAAAAATAAAAATAAAAAATATAAAATATAAAATAATAATAAAATAAAAGAAAAGAAAAGAAAATAAAATATAAATATAAATAAATAAATAAAAATAATTTTAAAAATAAATGAAAATAAAATAAAATGAATTTAAAAATAAAAATAAAAATAAAAATAAAAATAAAAATAAAAATAAAAATAAAAATGAAAATAAAAATAAATTAAAAATAAAATTAAAAATAAAATTAAAAATAAAATTAAAAATAAAAATTAAAATAATATTAAGAATAAGAATAAGAATAAGAATAAGAATAAGAATAAGAATAAAAATAAAAATAAAAATAAAAATAATAAAAAAATAAAATTAAAAAATTTTTAAATAAAAATCAATAAAATTTAAAGGCTTCCAACCCTTTAGACTCAACTAATTAGGAAAAAAAAAATCCCATTAAATTCCTGGGAATTGTTCCCCACCGTGGATGCGGATCCGCGACTCGCGGGAGGCGTTGAGCCGGCGGTTGAGCACCCGGCAGGAGATCTCCAGGTCGGCTCCCGGCGGGATCCTCACGGAAGCCTCGACGCTGAAGAGGCCCCCGGGCGTCACCGTGGCCGTGGTGGTCATCGGCTCCGGCCGGACTTTGCCGCGTCCGTCCAGCCAGAGCAGCTCCGGCCGCGGGAACCACCCGGAGGCGCGGCAGGAGATCCCCAGGTCCCGCTTCTCGGGGCTCCTCAGGATCACGGCGGGACCTTCTCCGACGGCTGTGGAGAAACAGGAATTTCCATTTCAATCCCGTTAAATTTGGGTTTTCTGGAACTCAAGGATTCTCTTCATTGAGGAGTTGCCGCCATTCGATGACGGATGGAGCTTCTCCAAGGGCTGTGGAAAATCAGAGGGATTTTCCATTTGAATCCCATTAAATTTGGGTTTTCTGGAAATAAAGGATTCTCTTCATTGAGGAGTTGCCGCCATCCAATGATGGATGGAGCTTCTCCAAGGGTTGTGGACAAACAGAGGGATTTTCCATCTCAATCCCGTTAAATTTGGGTTTTCTGGAACTTAAGGATTCTCTTCATTGAGGAGTTGCTGCCATTCGATGACGGATGGAGCTTCTCCAATGCTGTGGACAAACAGAGATTTTCTGTCTCAATCCCGTTAAATTTGAGTTTTCTGGAACTCAATGATTCCAGTCACTGAGGAGTTGCCACCACTTGATGATGGATGGAGCTTCTCCAATGGCTGTGGGAAAAATAGGGGGTTTTCCATTTGAATCCCGTTAAATTTGGGTTTTCTGGAACTCAAGGATTCTCTTCATTGAGGAGTTGCCGCCATCCAATGATGGATGGAGCTTCTCCAAGGGTTGTGGACAAACAGAGGGATTTTCCATCTCAATCCCGTTAAATTTGGGTTTTCTGGAACTTAAGGATTCTCTTCATTGAGGAGTTGCCACCATTCGATGACGGATGGAGCTTCTCCAATGCTGTGGACAAACAGAGATTTTCCGTCTCAATCCCGTTAAATTTGAGTTTTCTGGAACTCAATGATTCCAGTCACTCAGGAGTTGCCACCACTTGATGATGGATGGAGCTTCTCCAATGGCTGTGGGAAAAATAGGGGGTTTTTCCATTTGAATCCCGTTAAATTTGGGTTTTCTGGAAATTAAGGATTCTCTTCATTGAGGAGTTGCTGCCGCCATCCAATGATGGATGGAGCTTCTCCAAGGGCTGTGGAAAAACAGAGGGATTTTCCATCTCAATCCCGTTAAATTTGAGTTTTCTGGAACTCAATGATTCCAGTCACTCAGGAGTTGCCACCACTTGATGATGGATGGAGCTTCTCCAAGGGCTGTGGAAAATCAGAGGGATTTTCCACCTCAATCCCGTTAAATTTGGGTTTTCTGAAACTTAAGGATTCTCTTCATTGAGGAGTTGCCGCCATCCAGTGATGAATGGAGCCTCTCCAATGCTGTGGACAAACAGAGGGATTTTCCATCTCGATCCCGTTAAATTTGGGTTTTCTGGAAATTAAGGATTCTCTTCATTGAGGAGTTGCCGCCATCCAATGATGGATGGAGCTTCTCCAAGGGTTGTGGACAAACAGAGGGATTTTCCATTTCAATCCCATTAAATTTGGGTTTTCTGGAACTCAATGATTCTGTTCATTGAGGAGTTGTCGCCACTCGATGACGGATGGAGCTTCTCCGGTGGCTGTGGAAAACCAGACGGTTTTTACCATTTGAATCCCATTAAATTTGGGTTTTCTGGAACTCAGTGTTTCTGGTCACTGAGGAGTTGCTGCCACGGGATCATGGATGGAGCCTGTCCAGTGGCTATGGAAAAATAGAGGGATTTTTCCATTTGAATTCCATTAAATTTGGGTTTTCTGGAACTCAATGATTCCGGTCATTGAGGAGTTGCCGCCACTCTATGATGGATGGAGCCTCTCCAAGGGCTGTGGAAAAACAGAGGGATTTTCCATTTGAATCCCATTGAATTTGGGTTTTCTGGAACTCAACGATCCTGGTCATTGAGGAGTTGCCATCAGTCGATGATGCATGGAGCCTCTCCAAGGGCTGTGAGAAAAATAGAGGGGTTTTTCATTTGAATCCCATTAAATTTGGGTTTTCTGGAACTCAGTGTTTCCGGTCAATGAGGAGTTGCTGCCACGGGATCATGGATGGAGCCTGTCCAGTGGCTGTGGAAAAATAAAAGAAATTTTCCATCTCAATCCCATTTAATTTGGTTTTCTGGAATTCAATGATTCCGGTCATCGAGGAGTTGCCACCACTCGACGATTGATGGAGCCTCTCCAATGCTGTGGACAAACAGAGGGATTTTCCATTTCAATCCCGTTAAATTTGGGTTTTCTGGAACTCAAGGATTCTCTTCACTGAGGAGTTGCCGCCACTTGATGATGGATGGAGCTTCTCCAATGGCTGTGAACAAACAGATGGATTTTCCATTTGAATCCCATTAAATTTGGGTTTTCTGGAACTCAAGGATTCTCTTCACTGAGGAGTTGCCGCCACTCGATGATGGATGGAGCCTCTCCAATGGCTGTGGACAAACAGAGGGATTTTCCATTTCAATCCGGTTAAATTTGGGTTTTCTGGAGACCAACAATTCTGTTCATTGAGGAGTTGCTGCCACAGGATCAGGGATGGAACCTCTGCAACGGCTGTGGAAAAATCGACAAATTTTCCATTTTAATCCCCATTAATTGGGATTTTTGGAAGTCAGCAATTCCCTTCACTGAGGAGCTGCCCAGGTCCTGTTTCTGGAGGCTTTGCGGGATCACAGGTGGGAACCTCTCCAATAGCTGTGGAAAACCAGGAATTTTCCACCTCAATCCCATTAAATTGGGGTTTTTCTGGAACTCAATGATTCCTGCCATTGAGGAGTTGCCGCCACTCAACGATGGATGGAGCCTCTCCAAGGGCTGTGGACAAACAGAGGGATTTTCCATCTCAATCCCGTTAAATTTGGGTTTTCTGGAACTCAACAATTCCGTTCATTGAGGAGTTGCCGCTGCGGGATCAAGGATGGAGCTTCTCCAACAGCCATGGAAAACCAGAGAAATTTTCCATTTCCATCCCATAAAATTGGGGTTTTCTGTAACTCAGCCTCTTGCCCAGAAGTTGGGAAGCCTTGGAAGATTCTCTGGGATTTGATCCATGGGGTCTGGAGGTTCTCAGTGGTGGGTGGATCTGAGAATGTCCTCGGGAAAGAGATTTAATGGAAAATCTGGAAAGGGATGGAGGGGTGGGAGCAGTTCTGGGATGGATCTGGGAGTGGAATTTCCCAGGATTTCGAGGAAGGTATGAAATGCAAAAGTCGGAGAAGCGAATATATAAAATATAGAGAATGTAAAATCATAAAAGATAAAAATAGAGCTATAGACAATATTATATAGAATATAAATGCAGATAAATGTGAATGTAAGTATGAATATAAAATAATATACTACTTATGCATATTTCCTTAAATGTATTAAATATAATTTTTATTTATTAATATTTAATCTAATATATAATATATAATATATAATATATAATATATAATATATAATATATAATATATAATATATAATATATTATATATTATATATTATATATTATATATTATATATTATGCATTATATATTATATATTATATATTATATATTATATATTATATATTATATATTATATATTATATATTATATATTATACATTATATATTATATATTATATATTAATTATATATTATGTTTAGAATGTATTTATAATTGTATTAATAATATATTATAAATACACTATAACATAATATAACATAATATAATAAGAAGATGCAGGATATGCAATTTTATAATATCTATTAATATATTTAATATAATAAGTAATATAATTATTTTATTTTATGCAATAATACATAATTATACAGTTATATAATATAGAAGTAATTAATTTTATGCATTTAATGTAATTTATAGAATATATTATTATATGTGATGTAAGATATAAATAATGTGCTTATATGTATTTATATATTTATATAATACAATATTTGTATTACACAACATGCAAGAGGTTATACATCTGATATTATACGACATGTAAGACGTGAAATATCAAAACATCTGTAACCTATAAAAATAAAAAAATCGATGACACAAACCCATAAATTATTTAATGTAAAAAAAAAGATAAGTTATTTCTTACATTTAAAATAATTTAATAATTACAAAACACAAAAAGAGGATTAAAATGCATAACGATGTTTCAAATAATCGCCCAGTTCTGTGCCGCGAAGGAAAAAAAAAAGAGGGAAAAGCACCAACCTGCCACTTCCAGCTCCACCAACACTTCCCGGGACACCCCCTGGAAGGAGACCTGGCAGCTGTAGGATCCCTGGTCGGAGGTCCGGACGTCCCTCAGCAGCAGAGAGGCGTTCCCAGCTCGGAATTCCCCATGGAAAAATTCCACCCGGCCCCGGTACCGCTGGTCCGGCTCCTCCCTCCAGCCCTTCCCGCCGTAGGCGCTCACTGGGATCCACTGGGATTGGCCTTGGAAGGTCCAGCGGATGGAGAAATCCTCGGGAACGGGCGTGGGTCCCACCTGGCAGGGCAGGACCACCCGCTCCCCGACGATCCCGAGGACGGGAGTTTTGGGAGCGCCGAGGGATCCGCCTGTTCCGGGGAAAAACGGGGGGCTGGGTTCTGTGCTTCCCGCGGAATTTCCTCGGGGCTGATTCCGTCCTCAAGAGGAGAGGAATCCAGAGGAAAACCAAAATAAACCAAAAAACGGGGATGTGGCGCTCATGGATTTAATTTTCCGGCATTTTGGACAACGCCTCAACTTCTTGGCCGCTAAAGCGTTGGGAAAGCCTGGGAAAACGGATGGAAACAGGGAATTCCGTCCAAAACAGATGTTTCAAACCCAGGATTTGCCCCCCAGAAAATTCCAGGTGGTCCCGACAGTGGCTCCCAGGAAGGCCTGGAATGTCCCAGGGCCTGGAATTCATCCCTCCAACTGCTGGGAGATGTGGGAGCTCTTGGATTCCCAGGGATCCACGAGGAATGTTCCTTGGACATCCCCATTCCCAGGGGCTCTCCCAGCACGGGATTGGGATGCGGGGTGGTAAAATCATGGAATTTTATCCATGGAAGCTGGAAGAGGATTCAGAGTCCAACCTCTGGCCCTGCACGGGACAATCCCAACAATCTCCGGGAGCGTTATCCCATCCGGAATGTTCGGAGTCACTGTGGAAAGGAAGAGGAAAAGGAACCTTTTCCCAGATAAATCCTGCATCCCCGTTAGGTTTGGGCTGACATTTCGGAGCAGGAATCGGAGAATTTTATGGGAAGAGATCCCAAATTTTACGGGAAGAGCTCCCAAATGGAATTGCCCTCACCTGCAGCCAGGTGGGAGCCGCGCCGGAACGCCAGGGCCGGGAGCAGCGCCAGCCACCAGAGCCGGGGATCCATGGATAAATCCTGGAACCCGCCAGATTCCCGTGGGAGATTCCCTGGGGGGATTCCCTCGGTGCCTTCCCGATGGGAAACGACAAGAGGAGGGAGAGAGGGAAAAAAAAGAGGGAGAATATATATTATGCTTATGTATTTATTTATGATTTATTTTATGATATATTAAACAGATTTTATTATAATAATTCCAATAATTTAACTTTAAATTTCAAGGTCGTATTTGGGTGTTAAAATTTTATGTTATAAATATGTTATATTTATATATTATTATTTATATTATTATTTACAATAAAGATTTGTTACATATGATGTAATATATATAACATATAACATATGACATATGACATATGACATATGACATATGACATATGATATATGATATATGATATATGATATATGATATATGATATATAATATGTAATATGTAATATGTAATATGTAATAATATATGCTATAAAATATATAATCTAGTAAATATATTATATTTATATATTATTTGTACATTATATTAATATATAATTATTTATATTATTATTTACAATAAATAATTATTATATACAATATAATATATATTATATATTATAAATATGTTATAGTTTTATATTATTATTTGTATATTATATTTATATATTATTATTTACATTTATAACATAAATACTACTTATATTCTGTGATTCTACACAATACATTTATATTCATATTCACATTTATATTCATATTCGTATTTATATTTATATTTATATTTATATTTATATTTATATTTATATTTATATTTATATTTATATCCTGTAGAATCACAAAACTACTCCGCTCGGAAAAAAACCCAAATCTTTCCAACCACCAAATCCGACAATTCCATACGGCAAAAAAAAAAAAAAAAAAATTCCAACAAGAAAGGAATTCCCGGGAGCAGCAGCAGGACCTTGACCCCGCTGCTTTAAAGGGAATCCCGTGATTTTTATGGATCCTGCTCCGGGTGGGGATAAACGATCAAACTGAGCAGCGAGCTGGGATTTAATCGGGATTGAATCCCCATTTCCTGGGATTTCCTGGGATTTCCTCCCTGCCTCAAATCGAGGATAAATCCCGCGGGAGAGGAATTCCCAAGGGGAGAACCCCTGCATTCCTCCCCATCCCCATTGTGCAAACGATTAATTCATCCCTGCCAAATGAATTTCATTGATTTTATTCATTTAATTCCTTCAATTAATCGATCCAAATTAATTCAGGCTTTCCTTTTTTTTTTTTTTTTTTTTTTTTTTTTTTTTTTTTTTTTTCCTATTGGGAATTCCGTACCTGAGCGGGAAGGACCCGGCGGCTCCCCCCGGGAACGGCGTTGGGATCGACCTTTGCCCTCGGGTTTATGGTGCCTGGGAGCTGGGATTGGCGTTTTCCGGGGGGGGAAGGCTGGAGTTGGGGAAAATGGGGAAAACATCCCGAAAAATCCTCTCCTGCTTTATGTTTTAATGATATTCAACTCTATGAATTTTATAATATTAATTAAATGTGTTAATAAAATTAAGTGTGTTATTTAATGAATTAAAATAAAATTTAATTGAAATTAAAGGTGTCACTATATTTGGATATTCTATGTTGTTGTATAATAGTTGGGCACAATATTTTTTTATTCTACATTACATTCTAATATTATTAATATATTAATTTATATTAATATATTCATTTAATATGGTATCATTGTATTCGGATTTTATATTCAGATATTTGGATTTTATATATTATATATTTTTATATATATTTAATTTTATATATAAATACATAAAATTTATAAAACTTATGAATTTATAAAATTTATTTATATTTATATTTTGATACAATATTTATGCTATACATTATATTCAGTTATAAATATCATAATATTAATTTAGTATTATATTATATTTTGATATTATATTTCAATCTTATATTTTTATATTAGATTTTATTGTTATATTTAATATATTTTAACACCATATTTAAAATGTTTTAATTATATTTAACTCTGACTTTTATAATATTATTATTATATCTGGATATTCTATGCTATATAATAGTTGGACACAGTATTTTTTTATTCTACGTTACATTCTAATATTATTGATATATTATTTTAATATTGTATTGTTGTATTTAGATTTTAGGTTTAGACACTTCGATATATTTTGATACAATATTTGTACTATACATTCTATTCAATTATAAATATCACAGTAATTATATCACATTATATCTGGATATTATATTTAAATATTGTATTTTGATATTGGATTTTAATGCTGTATTTAATATATTTTAATACCATATTAAATATGTTTTAATTATATTCAACTATATGAATTTCATAATATTGATTAAATATATTATTATATTTGGATATTCTGTGTTATATAATAGTTGGACACAATTTTTTTATTCTACATTGCATTCTAATATTATTAATGTATTATTTAATATTGTATCATTATATTTGGATTTTATATGTAGACATTTTGGTATCATATTTTGATGCCATATTTATGCTATACATTCTATTCAATTATAAATATAATAATATTAATTTATTATTATATTTTATTTAGATATTACATTTCAATCTTATATTTTTCTATTAGTTTTATTGTTATATTTCATACATTTTAACATGGTATTTAATATGTTTTTATTATATTCAAGTCTGACTTTTATAATATTAATTAAATATATCATTATATTTGGATATTCTATGCTATATTGTAGTTGGAAACAATATTTTTTTATTCTACGTTACATTCTAATATTATTGTTATATTATTTTAATATTGTATCATTGTATTTAGATTTGATATTTAGATATTTATAATTTATATATATTATACTTTTATATATATTTAATTTTATATATAAATATATAAAATCTAGAAATTTTTTACATTTGTAAGATTTATTTATATTTATATTTTAATATAATATTTTGATAGCATATTTACGCTATACATTCTATTCAGTTATAAATATCACAGTAATTATATCACATTATATCTGGATATTATATTTAAATATTGTATTTTGATATTGGATTTTAATGCGGTATTTAATATATTTTAATACCATATTTAATTATATTCAACTATATGAATTACATAATATTAATTCAATATGTTATTATATTTGGATATTCTGTGTTATATAATAGTTGGACACCATATTTTTTATTCTACGTTACATTCTAATTTTATTAATATATTAATTTAATATTGTATCATTGTATTTGGATTTTATATTTAGGTATTTTGATATCATATTTTGATACCATATTTATGCTATACATTCTATTCAATTATAAATATCATAATATTATATTATGTTTGGATATTACATTTCAATCTTATATTTTTATATTAGATTTTATTGTTATATTTAATATATTTTAACACGGTATTTAATATGTTTTAATTCTATTCAACTCTGACTTTTATAATATTAATTAAGTATATTATTATATTTGGATATTCTATGCTATATAATTGTTGGACACAATATTTTTTTATTCATCGTTACATTCTAATATTAATGATATATTTATTATTTTAATATTGTATCATTGTTTTTGGATTTTATCTTTAGATATTCATATTTTTAATATATTATGTATTTTTATATATATTTAATTTTATATATAAATATATAAAATCTATAAATTTTATAAATTTATAAAATCTATTTATATTTATATTTTGATATAATATTTTGATAGCATATTTACGCTATACATTCTATTCAATTATAAATATAATATTAATTTAATATCATATTATATTTGGATATTACATTTCAATCTTATATTTTGAGATTAGATTTTATTGTTATATTTTTTGTATTTTAATACCGTATTTAATATGTTTTAATTCTATTCAACTATGAATTTTATAATATTAATTAAATTTGTTATTATAATTGGATAGTCTATGTTATATAATAGTTGAACACAATATTTTCTATTTTTCATTGTATTCTAATATTATTAATATATTAATTTACTATTGTATTGTTGTGTTTGGATTTGATATTTAGATATTTATATTTTATATATATTATATATTTTATATATTTAATTTATATATATATATAAATATAAAATTTGTAAATTTTATAAATTTATGAGATTTATTTATATTTAGACCTTTTGATATCCTATTTTGATGCCATATTTGTACTATACATTCTATTCAATTATAAGTATCACAATAATTATATCACATTATATCTGGACATTACATTTAAATATTGTATTTTGATATTAGATTTTAATGTTATATTTAATGCAATTTAATACCGTATTTAATACATTTTAATCATGTTGAACTCTGAATTTTGAAACATTAATTAACGAGGGGAAATTTATCGGTGGGAACTGATCGATTAATTAAATCACGGTATCAATATTTTAAAAATTAATTAAGTACAGTGCCATAAAATGCAATAAAACAAATATAATAAAAAATAAAACAAGAATAATAAAAAAGAACAAAAATAATAAAACCAGAACAAAAATAATAAAAATAAGCCAAGAATAATAAAAAAGAACAAAAATAAATAAAAAATAAAAGAAAAATAATAAAAAATAACAAAAATAATAGAAATAAAAGAAAAATAATAAAAAGAACAAAAAAATAAACATAAAAGAAAAATAATCAAAAAGAAAAAATAATAAAAATAAAAGAAAAATTATAAAAAAGAACAAAAATAATAAAAATAAAAGAAAAATAATAAAAAGAACAACAACAACAACAAAAAATAATAAAAATAACAAAAATAATAAAAATAAAACAAAAATAATAAAAATAACAAAAATAAGAAAAATAAAACAAGAATAATGAAAAGAACAAAAAATAAGAAAAATAAAACATAAACAATAAAAAAAATAAACCAAAAATTCCTTGATTTAAAGGGGAGGAAAAAAAGGGGGAAAAGGTTTCCACACCTGGAAGGAATTCCTCCCTGGGAAGGTGCTGAGGCCAAGGCGCAGCTTTCCCAGAAAATCGTTTGGAATGTGTTTGGGAACATTTCTGAGGACAAAAAAAAACCCCAAAAACCCCACAAGTAACCAGCAAACAGCTGGGTTTGATCTTCCACCTGGAGCCAGAATTCCATGAATCCCAGGGATTTACAGGGTGGAGAGAGAGAGAGAAAAAATCCTCCCAGGGGAAACCAGCCCTTGGATTCTCCTTGGATGGGGAAACAAGCCGGTGAGATTCCAGGGGATCCACCCAGGACGGCGATAAAATCCGTAAGGTTTCTCCCAGGAAACCCCGTCCCGGATTCCCTGGAAATTCCCTGGTTGGTTTTGGGATTCTGGCCAACTTTGATCCCGCCTGGAACCAGCACGAATCCCGGGATTTTGCCTCGTCCGTTAGTCCTGAAGGGAATAAATCGAATTATTGATTTCCCAGCTGCCCTGCCCAGCCTGATTCCTGCCCTCTCCCTTAATCCGCTGGTGTGGGAATAAACAAACCTGGGAAAATTTTGGAACTTTAATAAAAGATCTAAATCCCACAGGTTTGGGGTTTTTTTTGGGTTTTTTTTTTTCATCTAAATCCCAGGATTTAGGTCTCTGTGTTGCTCAATTCTGAAAACATTAAATTAATTAAATTAAATTAAATTAAATTAGGAAATTAAATTAAATTAAATTAAATCAAATCAAATTAAATTAAATTAGTATCGGGTTTTTATATTTTTGATATAAATAATATATATATATAAATAAAATTTATATATATATAATATATATATTATATATATATAAATTATATATATATATAATATATATTTATATATAATATATATAATATATATAATATAATCAAAATATTATTTTGATATAATATTTTTCGATATTATATTTTTCGATATTATATTTTTCCATATTGTATTTTTTATATTTTTTTGATATGATATTTTTTGATATTATATTTTTTGATATTATATTTTCCATATTGTATTTTTTTGATATTATATTTTTGATATGATTTTTTTGATATTATGTTATATTTTGATATTATATCCCAATATCGTACATTCACAGACCAAAAATTCTGGGGGGGAAAAAAAGAAAAAGAAAAAGAAAAAGAAAAAGAAAAAAAGAAAAAGAAAAAGAAAAAGAAAAAGAAAAAGAAAAAGAAAAAGAAAAAGAAAAAGAAAAAGAAAAAGAAAAAGAAAAAAAAGCAAAAGAAAAAAAGAAAAAGAAAAAGAAAAAGAAAAAGAAAAAGAAAAAGAAAAAGAAAAAGAAAAAGAAAAAGAAGAAAAAGAAAAAAAAAGAAAAAGAAAAAAGAAAAAGAAAAAGAAAAAGAAAAAGAAAAAGAAAAAGAAAAAGAAAAAGAAAAAGAAAAAGAAAAAGAAAAAGAAAAAGAAAAAGAAAAAGAAAAAGAAAAAGAAAAAGAAAAAGAAAAAGAAAAAGAAAAAGAAAAAGAAAAAGAAAAAGAAAAAAAAATCTTTTGTGGTCAAAGTCCCTTTTTTTTTTCAGAGCTTGCAGGGTGTAGTGCAGGGGTTCCTGGAGTCTGTAGTAGAGATTTATTAAAGTAGAGATTTATTCAAGTAGAGATTTGTTAAAGTATAGATTTGTTAAAGCAGAGATTTATTAAAGTAGATATTTATTTGAACAGAGACTTATTAAGTTAGACATTTATTAAATTAAAGATTTCTTAAAATAGAGATTTATTCAAGTAGGGATTTATTCAAGTAGAGATTTGTTAAAGCAGAGATTTATTAAAGCAGATATTTAACAAAGCAGATATTTATTACAGATTTGTTAGAGATTTATTGAAGTAGATATTTGTAGAGATTTAATAGAGATTTATTAGAGATTTATTAAAGTAGAGACTTATTCAAGTAGGGATTTATTCAAGTAGAGATTTGTTAAAGCAGATATTTATTAAAGTAGAGATTTGTTAAAGCAGAGATTTATTAGAGATTTGTTAAAGTAGGTATTTATTAGAGGTTTTTTAAAGTACATATTTATTAAAGCAGATATTTATTAAAGTAGAGAGTTATTCAAGTAGAGAGTTATTCAAGTAGAGAGTTATTCAAGTAGATTTTTATTAAAGTAGATACTTATTAGATATTTATTAGATATTTATTAGAGATTTATTAGACCTTTATTAGAGATATATTAAAGTAGATATTTATTAAAGCAGATATTTATTAGAGATTTATTAGAGATTTATTAAAGCAGAGATTTATTCACATATAGATTTGTTAAAGCAGAGATTTGTTAAAGCAGATATTTAGTAGAGATTTGTTAAAGTAGGTATTTATTAGAGTTTTTTTTAAGTACATATTTATTAAAGCAGATAGTTATTAGAGAGTTATTCAAGTAGATACTAAAGTAGAGATTTATTAAAGTAGATATGTATTAAAGCAGATATTTATTAGAGGTTTATTCAAGTAGAGATTTATTAAAGCAGATATTTATTAAAGCAGATATTTATTAGAGATTTATTAAAGATTTATTAAAGTAGATACTTACTAAAGTAGATACTTATTAAAGTAGAGATTTATTAGAGATTTATTGAAGTAGAGACTTATTCAAGCAGATATTTATTAGAGATTTATTAGAGATTTATTAGAGATTTATTAAAGTAGAGATTTATTAAATCAGGGATTTATTAAATCAGGGATTTATTAAGGTAGATATTTATTAAAGCAGATATTTATTAAAACAGATACTTATTAGAGATTTATTAAAGTAGATACTTATTAAAGTAGAGATTTATTAGAGATTTATTGGAGATGTATTAAAGCAGAGATTTATTAAAGCAGATATTTATTAAAGTAGATATGTATTAAAGCAGATATTTATTAGAGATTTATTAGAGATTTATTAAAGCAGAGATTTATTCATGTATAGATTTGTTAAAGCAGAGATTTGTTAAAGCAGATATTTAGTAGAGATTTGTTAAAGTAGGTATTTATTAGAGTTTTTTTTAAGTACATATTTATTAAAGCAGATAGTTATTAGAGAGTTATTCAAGTAGATACTTACTAAAGTAGAGATTTATTAAAGTAGATACTTATTAGATATTTATTAGAGATTTATTAAAGTAGAGATTTGTTAGAGATTTATTAAAGAAGAGATTTAGTAAAGTAGATATTTATTAAAGCAGAGATTTATTAAAGCAGATATTTATTAGAGATTTATTAAAGTAGATACTAAAGTAGATACTTATTAAAGTAGAGATTTATTAGAGATTTATTGAAGTAGAGACTTATTCAAGCAGATATTTATTAAAGTAGATATGTATTAAAGCAGATATTTATTAGAGATTTATTAGAGATTCATTCAAGCAGATATTTATTAGAGATTTATTCAAGTAGAGATTTATTAAAGCAGATATTTATTAGAGATTTATTAAAGTAGAGATTTATTAAATCAGGGATTTATTAAGGTAGATATTTATTAAAGCAGATATTTATAAGAGATTTATTAAAGTAGATACTTATTAAAGTAGATACTTAATAGAGATTTATTAGAGATTTATTGAAGTAGAGACTTATTCAAGCAGATACTTATTAAAGTAGAGATTTATTAGAGATTTATTAGAGATTTATTAAAGCAGATATTTATTAAAGCAGATATTTATTAGAGATTTATTAAAGTACAAATTCATTCAAGCAGATATTTATTAGAGATTTATTCAAGTAGAGATTTATTAAAGCAGATATTTATTAAAGTAGATATGTATTAAAGCAGATATTTATTAGAGATTTTTTAAAGTAGAGATTCATTCAAGCAGATAGAGATTTATTAAAGTAGAGATTTATTAAATCAGGGATTTATTAAAGCAGAGATTTATTAAAGCAGATATTTATTAGAGATTTATTAGAGATTTATTAAATCAGGGATTTATTAAGGTAGATATTTATTAAAGCAGATATTTCTTTAAACAGATACTTATTAGAGAAATGTATCAGTAAATTGGACACAGTTGGAGGAACTCCAGGAAAATTGTGAATTATATCAGATTTATTACCTTAATGTTCAAACTTGGCATTGGCCTGTGAAAAACGAGGTTCGCTTTTTATAAAAACGCATCATTTTAATAGAAATAAAATAAAAATAGACAATTAGGGGACGGGAAAATCAAAGCCTCTCGGCCGAGGGTGCAAACCAACCTTTGTTTTAAGGATCTCGGTGCTGAATATTCAACGAACACTAATGCACGATTCAAACATTCGTTTTGAATATGTTTTCTTTGTAAGTCTCAAGAAACGCCCCCAAGTTTGCAGTTTTTGTCTCTCGGGGTCTGGTCAGGTCTCATAAATCTTTTTGGTTTTTTTTTTTGTTTCAAGGTTCTGGCCATTAAAGGGTCGATTGTTCTTTATCGGGAATCTTCACCGCGGGAATGGGGGACGGCATCTCCCACCCTCTGGTTGGTTTTGTACACTAAACAGGTCATTTCCAGTCACCCTGAACTACTTTGTGCCACTGTCACAGCAGAAGAAGCAGAAGAAGAAGAAGAGGAAGAAGACGAAGAAGAAGGAGAAGAAGAAGCAGAAGAAGAAGAAGCAGAAGAAGCAGAAGAAGAAGAAGCAGAAGAAGAAGAAGAAGAAGAAGAAGAAGCAGAAGAAGAAGAAGAAGCAGAAGAGGAAGAAGAAGAAGAAGAAGAAGAAGAAGAAGAAGAAGAAGAAGAAGAAGAAGAAGAAGAAGCAGAAGAAGAAGAAGAAGCAGAAGAAGAAGCAGCAGCAGAAGAAGCAGAAGAAGAAGAAGCAGAAGAGGAAGAAGAAGAAGAAGCAGAAGAGGAAGAAGCAGAAGAAGAGGAAGAAGAAGCAGAAGAAGAAGAAGAAGAAGAGGAAGAAGAAGAAGAAGAAGCAGCAGAAGAAGAGGAAGAAGCAGCAGAAGAAGAGGAAGAAAAAGAAGAAGAAGAAGAAAAAGAAGAAGAAGAAGAAGAAGAAGAAGAAGAAGAAGAAGAAGAAGAAGAAGAAGAAGAAAAAGAAGAAGAAGAAGACCCCATCTCATCGTCCATCTTGTCCCCATTCACCCCCTGTTTTAGAAACCCCAAATGTGACAAACTGCGCCGTTCTTTGTTACACTTCTGTGGCTTGCAACTCCTCTCTCAATGCTGGAGGTCCCTCCCATGGACTAAAGTCAAGGCCTGTAGCCGTGGTTCGTGCCTGCAACGTTTTGATTTCTCTGAAAACCTTTCCCAGGCACAATCCTGTTAACAAGGGATATGTTTTTTACACTATCCCGTTCTTCTGCATTCCTTACCCCTAGGAGGGGCTTCTCTTCATGTCCCTCTGAGCTGACCAGTGTGGTCCAAGGAGTTTGTCTTCCTTCCACCCCTTGGGTGGGTTCTTGGTAAAATACTGTCCTAGGTTACAATGTAAAATTGTGCCCAAGGGATGTATTCTATCCCCATGAGCCGTTGGAGCCAAGGTGGGGCAGTGTTCTCCTTATCTTCTGATAACGAGCCCAACAATGCCTTCCCAGAAGACGTTATCTCTGTTTAATGGGCCATCAAGGACCCATTGCATGACTCATAGGATGAAATCATTCCATTGTGAGATGCTCTGCCCAGGGGGAGGAGCCAAGCATTCCCACCTGGATATAACCCAGGGTTTGAGACCTCACTAGCAGCTTCTATCCGCTGAACCCTCAGAGGAGACGAGCTACCAGACGTTTCTACAGGAATCACTGCCTTGACAAGAACATCTCATCTGGATTCCTGGAGGAAGACTGGACCCTTCTCATCATCACTGGACCCTTCTCTCTCAGGATCATCTCTGCTCCAGCGGAGCCACATCTGCCACTCCAGGAGGATTTCCGGACTGTTTCAAACACCCTGACCAACAGGGTGTTAGGTTGTATCATTCCATTTATTTCACCTTTTCCCCCTCTTTTCTTCTATTAAATTGTATCTCTGACTGGGAGTCTCACTGGTTTTGCTTTCAAACCAGCACAAATACTATTAAAGAGAAGTGTCTAGAGCAATAAACACAGATTGGAGTTGATAGTATAGGGTTAAAATGATTTTTTTGTAGAACTGCAAGCGGGTAACTAAGAGGGTGGTGGTTAGGAGAGGTAACGGTTGGGAAGGGAAAGGCCCGGGCTTGCTGGTCAACCTCGAGAACAGAACGTTGGCTTTGCGATGGTTGCAGTAGCTAAGGTTATTGTTTTAACTAAATCAAGCATGACTTTGGCTGGGGAATCGAATATGATCACTGTTTGGCTAAATCACAAGAAATTTTGCTTAGGAACGATCCAGGGTAACCAATCAATTTGTAGCTGTGTGGCAGGGGGGTATAAAATGTGTGTGTTGCCAATCACTGTCTGTCGCTGTGGGAGACGATAAACGAGACACGGTTCAGAAGGCTGAAGCTCCGAAAAGGGGCTGGTTTATTCTCAGAACCTATTTTTATACCTTTTTACAATGGGTAAATTTTACAATACCTACAATTTTACAATACCTTTTACTCCTAAGAGGTGGGATCCCTGGACTCATTGGCCAGATCAAGGGGTCAACAAGCAAAGTCCCTCCTCAGAAGAGGGAAAAGCGAAAAACAAGATAGTTTACATAAGAGTGACCTTGTTTACAGACTCCGATCCCTGGGAAAGAGTTTAAGAAAAATGCCAACATGAGAAACAGTGACTACAACTGTTGGAGTCAGAGTTGGGTCTGCCTGTGTAACCCCGGCTCCCGGAGCTCCTCAATAAAAGCACCTGCATGTTGCCATGCCCGTGCCTGCTTGTTTTGGTTTTGGGAACTCTATTCCCAGGCACGGTCTTGAAGCACAAAGTCATGTTCAGTAAACTACCGAAGCTCCCACATTTGTTCCCAGAGGAGGGGCTTCGGTGATGGTCTCTGGAAAATGACCAGTGGTTCCCAAGGGTCCCACCTCTGGGGTGGGCAATTTGTAAAATGTACAAAAAGAGTCAAAAAAAAAATAAAGGAGTGGTCTCTTGCTTGCAAGAGCTCCACGCAGCCTCATTCATACACTCCCTGCCTCGTTCCTGAGCACCCTCGCCAGTTATACCTGCAGATAATCATTCCGTGATTATGTGTTTCCAACGCTAACAGAGTCATTGTGTTGGGGAGGATGAAGTAGCTAGCCCCTGTAGAGATAATTTAATAGTAAAAGATTCTAAAACTATGAAACCCACAAGAAGAATAGAATTAAAAGCAAAGTTTGAGCTGTAAGTTGCTGGACAGGAAGAAGGTGATTAAGCAGCTGAAAGGCCTTGGCTGGGTGAGTCAGTGACACCTCTGCCAAGACAAAAGGATGAATGAAGGGCTGCACCTTCTCAAGTATCAGAGATAAGGTGGGTTTCACAGGTTTTGGTATGTAGAGTAGTATTGTAATGTTGTAGTTCCCATAGGCTGTATGTAGATTCTGTAAGTTTTGTATCTAGAGGTGATTGGTTAATGTTCATTAGCATATTCACGATAGAAGGGGTTAAAATAGAATGTAACAGAGAGTTCCCTCTCTTTGCCTGCCTTTCCTTGGACCCTCTTAAACTTTGCACTGGATCCCTGGACCCTTTCCTCAGTCAGGCTGCATTCCCACGACCAATAAAGCACGTGTTCTAGAGAATCCTGATCTTCAGGTCATCTCTCTCGCCGGACTACAAGCGTCTTTTCTAATACATTGTCCTAGGTTACAGTGTAAAATTGTGCCCAGGGTGTGTATTCTATCCCCAAGAGCCCTTGCAGCCAAGGTGGGGCAGTGTTTTCCTGATCTCCTGTTAACGAGCCCAACGATGCCTTGCCACATGACTCATGGATAACTTCCTCCGGGAGTTATCTCTGGTTAATGGGCCATCAAGGACCCACTGCATGACTGTCTGGGTTTAGAAAGACAGGTATCTGCCAGGGAAACTGGGGCTCCCCTAGGATGGAGAATACCAACCCCTCACACCCCGACGAATTTTTGCAATCAAGGGCTCTCAGGCAAAGATGTTGGGGATAGGAATAACAGTTCTTTACTAGGAAATATTAACAATACAAATGTGATAGGAAACAAAACCACCCAACCAAACAAACAAATAAACAAATAAACAACAATTTTGGAAAAAACCCTGACGGAGTCAGAGCCACAGCCTGACCCTGTGATTCAGGATGTTGAAAGCAGTCCAAAAGTAAAGTCCTTCTGAAGTGGCAGACGTGATTCTGTTGGAGCAGAGATGATTCTGTGGAAAAGCAGGTCCAGGGGTGGTGAGGAGGGGGGTCCGGGACTGGTGAGATGGAATCTGGTGAGACGAAATCCGGTCTTCCTCCCGACAGAAATCGGGTGAAAGACTGGCTCCTCTCCTGTCTGTGAGTCTCCGTTTTAATCCGGACAAAACTGACTCATGGAATGAGATCATCCCATTGTGAGATGCTCCACCCATGGGAAGGCGCCAAGCATTCCTACCTGGATATAATCCAGGGTTTGAGACATCACGAGCAGCTTTTTATCCACTTGGACTCCCAGAGGAGACAAGAGCTACCAGACGGAATCGCTGCTTTGACAAGAACATCTCATCTGGTTCCTCTGGATTCCTGGAGGGAGACTGGACCCTTCTCACCATCCCTGGACCCTTCTCACCATCCCTGGACCCTTCTCACCACCACTGGACCCTTCTCACCATCCCTGGACCCTTCTCATCATCACTGGACCCTTCTCACCATCACTGGACCCTTCTCACAACCACTGGACCCTTCTCACCATCCCTGGACCCTCCTCACCATCCCTGGACCCTTCTCACCATCCCTGCACCCTTCTCATCATCCCTGGACCCTTCTCACCACCCCTGGACCCTTCTCACCACCCCTGGACCCTTCTCACCACCCCTGGACCCTTCTCTCTCAGGATCATCTCTACTCCAACAGAACCACATCTGCTGCTCCAGGAGGACTCACTTTTGGACTGCTTCCAACACCCTGACCAACAGGGTGTCAGGTTGTATTGTTCCATTTATTTTATTTTACCTTTTTTTTTTTTTCCCCCTCTCTTCTCCTATTAAATTGTATCTCTGACTGCAGGTCTCACTGGTTTTGCTTTCAAACCAGCACAGTCATCTTCAGCCTTCTGAAACACGAGTCTGTGTCCTTCTTTCATGTCCTATTGCGACAAAAGCCTTTGGATTTCTGGGCTCTGTGCCAGGGTCTCCAACCCCCCTGTGCAGATCCCAGACCCCCCTGTACGGGTTTTAAACCCGCCTGTACATGTTTTAAACCTGCCTGTACAGGTTTTAAACCCGCCTGTACATGTTTTTAACCCCCCTGTACGGGTTTTAAACCCCCTCTGTACGGGTTTTAAACTGCCCTGTATGGATTTTAAACCCCCCTGTAATGGTTTTAAACCCGCCTGTACGGGTTTTAAACCCCTCAGTATGGGTTTTAACCCCCCCCTGTATGGTTTTTAACCCCCCCCGTACAGGTTTTAAACCCGCCTGTATGGGTTTTAAACCCCCCTGTATGGATTTTAAACCCCCCTATACAGGTTTTAAACCCCCCTGTATGGATTTTAAACCCCCCTATACAGGTTTTAAACCCCTCTGTATGGATTTTAAACCCCCCTGTATGGATTTTAAACCCCCCTGTAATGGTTTTAAACCCGCCTGTACGGGTTTTAAACCCCTCAGTATGGGTTTTAAACCCCCCCTGTATGGTTTTTAACCCCCCCCCGTACAGGTTTTAAACCCGCCTGTATGGGTTTTAAACCTCCCTGTATGGATTTTAAACCGCCCTGTACGGGTTTTAAACCTCCCTGTATGGATTTTAAACCGCCCTGTACGGGTTTTAAACCCCCCTGCACGGGTTTTAAACCCCCCTGTATGGTTTTTAAACCCCCTGTATGGTTTTTAACCCTGCCCTGTACAGGTTTTAAACCGCCCTGTATGGGTTTTAAACCCCCCTGTATGGATTTTAAACCCCCCTGTATGGATTTTAAACCCCCCTGTAATGGTTTTAAACCCCCCTGTACAGGTTTTAAAATCCCCTGTACGGGTTTTAAACCCCCCTGTATGGTTTTTAATGCCTTTAGGCATTCAAGAGTCCCAGGCGGTTCTTGGCTTTTTTTTTTTTTTTTCACCTCATGAAGTTCAGAACGATCGGTCGCCCTTGGCATCGAGTGTTTAAAGCCAAATAATATCCGCTTTTGATACCGTGCCAGGAAATCCTTCCCTTTCCCTGGAATTGGGGTCCCAGTGGGGGTCCGGGCAGGGAAAAGTGCTCTTCAGTCTCGGGGTCTCTGCTCGCCCGAGAATGAGGGATGGGCACTGCCCCTGGTCCTTCGGGAAGCCCCGAGATGCCCACAGAAAAGACGAGGAGTCTTCAGATGTTCCTTTTCTGAGTTTTCCTCCTTGTTTATTTTATCTTATCTCTACAATTCTCTCTGTGCTCTGCCAAGGTCTGGACAGCACGGGCAACAGGCGACGACTGTCCGCCTGCCCACGGCTCGTCATCTTATATACAGATAATTACATTATTTACAATTGTGACCCAATGCATGCACTTGACACTAAACAGGTGTTTTCTACTTTGACCCAATCCCTCTAAACCTACTTCATGTCGTCACCACTGTGCAAAATGGAGACAAAGAAGAAGGAGAAGACTCTAGGGTAACGCCCAGAATCCTCCATCTTGTCTCTGGTCCTTCTTATCTTGAAACCCCTAATGTGAAAATATTATTACTTTCTACTACCTTCAAGGGCTTGCAATTCCTCCCATAGTGTTGGTAATTTTTCCCATGGACTATAATCGAGACCCTTGCCTGTCTGGGGTCCATGCCAGGGTCTGTAACCCCCCTGCACATATCTCCGACCCCCCTGTACAGGTTTTAAACCCCCCTGTACAGGTTTCTGCTTGTCCAGGGTTTCCAAAGGAATACCCTGGACTCCTACACTTCAGCAGTTCCTGGTAGCCTGTCCTCTGTGTCCGTACCGTCCACCTCCCTCCTGGCAGTCTGGCTGTTCGAGATCACAACGGCACGGACCCCGACTCAGAAGGCTGAGAATTGTGAGTTTGCAAGAAATGATTTATAAGCTTTAGTTATGGATATAGTATAAGGTGTTTTTTTTTTTATGGTAAGTTTAGTATAGTTTGAACACTTTGAAAAGGCCTTTTTTTTTAGAATGTATCCTTATCGTAGTTTGATAAGAGTTTCTAAGACAACTAGAGCCTCTGCCTGGAGACTTCTTTATTGGTTCTTTCTTGTTTTATGTTTGTGCTGGTTTGAAAGCAAAACCAGTGAGACTCCCAGTCAGAGATACAATTTAATAGAAGAAGAGAGGAAAAAAAAGGTGAAAATAAATGGAATGATACAACCTAACACCCTGTTGGTCAGGGTGTTTGAAGCAGTCCGGAAATCCTCCTGGAGAGGCAGATGTGGTTCCACTGGAGCAGAGATGATCCTAAGAGAGAAGGGTCCAGGGATGATGAGAAGGGTCCGGTCTTCCTCCAGGAATCCAGATGAGATGTTCTTGTCAAGGCAGTGATTCCTGTAGAAACGTCTGGTAGCTCTTGTCTCCTCTGAGAGTTCAGCGGACAGAAGCTGCTCGTGAGGTCTCAAACCCTGGATTCTATCCAGGTGGGAATGCTTGGCTCCTCCCCCTGGGCAGAGCATCTCACCATGGGATGATTTCATCTTATCAGTCATGCAATGGGTCCTTGATGGCCCATTAAGCAGAGATAACGTTTTCCAGGAAGGCATTGTTGGGCTCGTTATCAGAAGATAAGGAAAACACTGCCCCACCTTGGCTCCAACGGCTCATGGGGATAGAATACATACCCTGGACACAATTTTACATTGTAACCTAGGACAATGTTCTTCCTTGTGTTATGCATAATTTCCCCTTTGTCCATCATAGAATTCTTATCTTTAAGGTCCAAGAGCTTTGGCCACTAGCCTGGCAAGACTCTCCTGAGACCACTCCCATACCTGTGTTGGATTTGTTAGATTTTAAGTACACTTAGTTGGCATGTAGTGTTTGGATTGTTTCATTGGTTTGTATAATTTTGTACCCACCTACCAGATTGTGTAGTACTGTAGGAGTCCAGGGTATTCCTTTGGAAACCCTGGACAAGCAGAAACCTGTACAGGGGGGTTTAAAACCTGTACAGGGGGGGTCTGAGATATGTGCAGGGGGGTTACAGACCCTGGCATGGACCCCAGACAGGCAGGGGTCTCGATTATAGTCCATGGGAAAGATTACCAACATTATGGGAAGAATTGCAAGGCCTTGAAAGTAGTAGAAAGTAATAATATTTTCACATTAGGGGTTTTAAGATAAGAAGGACCAGAGACAAGATGGAGGATTCTGGGCGTTACCCTAGAGTCTTCTCCTTCTTCTTTGTTTCCATTTTGCACAGTGGTGACGACATGAAGTAGATTTAGAGGGATTGGGTTAAAGTAGAAAACACCTGTTTAGTGTCAAGTGCATGCATTGGGTCACAATTGTAAATAATGTACACGCAATTATCTGTATATAAGATGACGAGCTGTGGGCAGGCGGGCAGTCGTCGCCTGTTGCTCATGCTGTCCAGACCTTGGCAGAGCTCAGAGAGAATTGTAGAGATAAGATAAAATAAACAAGGAGGAAAACCCAGAAAAGGAACATCTGAAGACTCCTCGTCTTTTCTGTGGGCGGCTCGGGGCTTCCCAAAGGACCAGGGGCAGTGCCCATCCCTCATTCTCGGGCGAGCAGAGACCCCGAGATAGTACAAAACCCCCCTGCAGCCCAGGCTTGGGGTCTCTCTGTAGAGGCACCAGACTGAGGCTGGGGGATCCCCTGACCCACCCCCCCCCCCAAAATAAAGCCTCAGTTTCCTGAAAGCCTCTGGAGAGTCCCCTCTTTTTACCAACTGCCCGTGAGCCAAGACCCCACCAACGAGTGTTGCTGTAGCGTGTCAGAGCTGCCAGGAGCCCAAGCTGAACACCAAGCTGGGCCAGAACCAGCTACGCACCCCAGCAGACAAATGTCTGTGTTTATCACTCGGGAATTTCTTCCCGTTTTTTTACACAGAGCTGTTTTACAGTTTTACAAAGGCTGTTTGGCAAAGAGCAACTGAAGCGTTCCCCTTCCCTCAGCCCACCCCGAGGTCAGCTGCTAGCTCAGATTTAGGGAGGTTAGGGTGAGGGGAATCTTCAGTATATTATAAGGTTGTTTTTTTTTTTTATGGTAAGTTTAGTATAGTTTGAACACTTTGAAAAGGCCTTTTGTTTTAGAATGTATCCTTATCGTAGTTTGATAAGAGTTTCTAAGACAACTAGAGCCTCTGCCTGGAGACTTCTTTATTGGTTCTTTCTTGTTTTATGTTTGTTCTGGTTTGAAAGCAAAACCAGTGATACTCCCAGTCAGAGATACAATTTAATAGAAGAAGAGAGGAAAAAAAAGGTGAAAATAAATGGAATGATACAACCTAACACCCTGTTGGTCAGGATAGGGACATAAAACTAAAAGAGGCTCTTACCCTGAGATGTGTTCCAAGGTTTATTTCCAAGAAGGGGATTCCAGGGCGAAAGAGGCCCAACCCCGGAGGGAAAGGGGATTTTATGCATTTCAGGGTAGGGAGCGGGGTTACCTATGGCCAAAGGCCGTAGGTCAGAGTCAAGGGGCAAGGTAGGGTTTCACGGGGAGGGGATGCCAGAGGGAATACAACAGCAACCCAAAGGGGTGGAAGAAAGACAAACTTCTTCAATCGTGTCGGTCAAGCCAGAGGGACGTCAAGAAGAAGTCCCTCCTAGGGAAAGGAATGTAAACAAAGGTTGGGAAAACGTGTCTCTCGTTGAGAGAAAACTCTCTGGGAGAAGAGTTTCGGAGAAACCAAAACATCACAGGCACCAACCAGGGCTGCAGTCTGGAGTGCCATCTCCCTTTCTGCTGAATCTGCTGGAATATCCAGCAGAACTTGTACATAACCCCTCAATCTGGGTCTTGAGAAGGGTTTCAACTGCTTTTAGAGACTCTCTCTGGATCTTCTCTGGGGAGAAGGGGTGAGGCATCTCACCCATCCCTCAAGGTCGATTGGGGAGAAAGGCACCTTTACCACTACCAGGCCAGGAAAGATTTTTCTGTTGACCTGCCTTGGTTTGGAACTCCAGGGAAAGCTGGAGTTTCCCTTGTAATGGAGAATGTAAAACCCCTCACCCCCCGCCCAATTATAATTTATATATATATAAATATAGATATAAAATATAAATATAAATATAAATATATATATATATAAAAATATAGTTAAGGGCTTTCAGGCAATGATTTGGGAATAGGAATAACAGTTCTTAACTGGGAATATTAACAATACAAATGTAGTAGAGAACAAAACCACCCAACCAAACCAGCAAACAAACAAACAACAATTTTTGGAGAACCCCAACGGAGTCAGAGGGAATAACCTGACACCCTGTTGGTCAGGGTGTTGGAAGCAGTCCAAGAGTGAGTCCTCCTGGAGTGGCAGATGTGGTTCTGTTGGGGCAGAGATGATCCTGTAGAATCTCCAAAATGTCAGAATAAGACTCCTGAGCACTGATTTGGTTTAAAGAGGGCATCCTTTATTCGAGCCCGAGGTCGCACCAAGGATACTCCTCACCATCCGTGCACACGCGATTTTACAAGGAAAGGCAAATTACAATTCACCCATTTCCACCCAAAGCCCACCCCGAGCTCCCAGATTCGGCCCTTGCTTTGTCTGTTTTACGACATTCTCGGGGCAGATGTCTTCTTCTCAATCTCCCAACTCGTTCCTGCTGGGAGAGCAGGTTTTGGGGCGCTTTGTTTCTCCGCTGAAAGGTTCCACCGGGCGCGGTAAAAATTAAAGTCATTCTTTTGGTGTCACATGGGATCAACCATCTCCAACTCCCTTCCCTGCTCCTCCAGAACCACCCTGATGACGGACCTCCGTGCGTTGGACATGGTGGCCGTCACCTTGACGTGGCCAACGCTCACCTGGACGGGCTCCTGGCAGGTGTCCAGGAGGACGTGGCAGCCCACGGTTGTCCCGTTGGAGTAGGGGACAGTCCCCACCTGGGACATGCGGGCGTAGGTGTCCTCCAGCCTGCCCTGGTGGACTTTGACCAGGGACAGCTCCAGGCCCAGCTCCATGGGAAACAAGTTGTAGTCCAGGGGGTTGGAGAAGAAGACGGCCACGGTGAAGGTGGTGGCCTCGTAGACCAGGACTCCCACACAGCCACGGAATGGGGGGCTGGAGAACTGACAGGTGTCAGAGGAGCCGGGGGGCACAGAAGGCCTGGGGGGGAAGGAGCTGTGCCCGCTGTAGAAGTAGGTCCTGGAGAGGAGAAATGGGAGGGGACGCCATCAGGGTTGGATGGTGAGACCACCGGGAGATGGTGGTGGGGTGAGTGGAGAGGTGGTGGAACCAGTAGGAGACACTCTGCCCACCACTGGGAGGTGCTGGAACCAATGGGAGATAATGGTGGGACTGCTGGGGGATGGTGGGAGACCAGCAGGAGATGGTCCAACCCCTGGGAGATGCTCCCACCATGGGATGATGACCCCACCCCAAAACTCCCCCTTGCACCCCAGGGGTCCTCCCACGCCTTGCCCTCCTCACCTGGGGTTCTCCAAGGTGACCTTCCGGGTCATGTTAGATATCTGGACCTCCACAGTCCGCTCCAAGAATTCCCACATCCTGGCACGGGATTGGCTGCTCCAGAGGGCCAGAATCTACTCCTGCAGTCTGGGGTTTCCTCAGCTCTAGGATCTTCTCCTTTGGGGACAGAATTTTCTTGGCCGTGGGGTCTCCTTGAATCCGTAAGCTTCTCACTCCAAGGTCTCCTCCTCAAGATGCAGAGTCTCTTTGTTCCAAAATCTTCTTCTTGGATCCAGGATCTTTTCCTCAGCTCGGGGAGGGGGTCTCTCCTTGGATTCAGAATCTTCTCAGCTCTGGAAATCTTGTTCTTGCCTCTGGAAATTTCTTGGATCCAGAATCTCTTTGGATCTGGAATCGTCACAGACTTGGTGTCCCTTTGGATCCAGGGTCTCCTCAGCACTGAAATCTTCTCCTCGGGTTTGGGATTTCCTCAGTCCCGGGGTCTCCTCAGCACTGGGATCTCCTGGGATCCAGGATCTCCAGCCCAGCCCCCAACCTTCCTCAGCAGAGCCATCCTTCCTCTGCCTGTGGTCTCCCCCTCTGAGCACCTTCTAGGTCTCCACCGGGATTGGGAACGTCCTGGAGCAGAGACATCCCTCCCCTGGCTGGAAGAACCCTAAGTTCCAACTTCCTGGTGGAAAAACGGAACCAACTTCCCTGTGCTCAGCCCCAGGGGCAAAGTCCCCGAGGGCCTCCTGGGGGCAAAGTCCCCTGGGGCCTCCTGGGGGCAAAGTCCCCTGGGGCCTCCTGGCACCTTGAGCTGGGGTAACTGGTTTAACTGGCCGAACAGGTTTGTGACTGGTTTATTGGGTTCATCTAATTGGACAAGTTCAGTCGTGTTATAAATGCGAATAAAACGAAGAGCAAACTTGAAATTTAGCAGCAGCTTCCATAAAAAATTAATATCAAAAGAATTTATTTTTATAAATATATAAATATAAATAAATATATAAATATATATTTATAAAATATTAGAAATATTTTTTATTTATTTATAAATATATAAATATATATTTATAAAAATATATTTATTTTATAAATATATATTTATAAAAATATTAGAAATATTTTTATTTATAAATAAATAAATATTTATAAATATATAAATATATATTTATAAAAATATATTTATTTTTAAAATATATATTTATAAAAATATATTTATTTTATGAATATATATTTATATAAATACATTTATATAAACATAAATTTATATATAATATACTTACATTTATATATAAAATATATAAATATAAATAAATATATAATTTTACACATATGAAATAAATATTTAATATGAAATATATACAATTATAAAATACAAAAAAAATCTAGCAATAATTGTTTTAAATTTGGTTAAGGTTCTGATGAGGCAGAAAGCCAAACCGACCGGGGTACAGGGAGGGCGCCTCACCCCACCTTGGGTACAAAATAAACAATTAAAATTACACTTACGTACTATCTGCTAATGCATATTCATCAATGCTTCCCCCTAAGTTTCCTCCTATTTTCCAATTTTAAAAATCCACTTTACTTCGTGGAGCCTGCTTCATTTGTTGCCAGGGGGGTCTTCTGTCTTCTTTGGGTGGTCTTTGGGATGAAGGCTCACCGTCTTCCTCGTTGTCCTCTGAAAAAAACCTCTCTTATTGCACACGCCTGTTGAACTTGTATAATGCAGGCAAATACCAAGTTTGGACATCAAGGCGATAAATCTGATATAATTCACCATTTTCCTGGGAGTTCCCCCAACTCTCTCTCCATCTTACGGATAAATTTAGCCAAGTCTCATCTCAGCTTCTTCCTGTACCTCGTGAACACCTGCAGGAGAAGGGGGAACCCCCTCCCCTCTCCTTTTTGGTGCTACTTTCATTGCTATTTTAAAATATTTGTTACAAATGCGTATTTTGGAGTTGGCTTCTCGCCAATACTGAAACGAATGTTATACATATAATGTAAGAAGGTTGTGCTGTATTTCCTTTTATCTGTGGAATTTAAAAATGTGATGGAGGTAAATTTTCAGATTGTAACAAAGTAGAGATGGGAGGTTGGTTTTTTGTTTTTTTTTTTAACTTCTCAGCTAGATAGAAGTCAGAAAGGACATCTGGAATTCCTGAACTAAATATTTCTGATAAAGAATAATTAAGCCTTTGCAAGTTTTTGAATCTTTGGAAGACAGATTTACAACATATTTCTAGACTTTGAGGAGTCTCACAGATAACCTGTATGCTTAGGGCGGGGTCTTGAAACCAAAATAAATATTTGAATCCTGCATTGGCTTATTTAAATATGCAACACCAAGACTTTTAAACACCAAAGAATTTAGAATGGGCCGTGTGTGTTGCTTTGCACCCTCAGCCGAGAAGCTGAGAACCTTCTTTTGTCTCCTTATGGTCTATTTTTATTCTATTTTATTTTCTTTTTATTAAACCAATAAAGTAATATAAAAAGGTGAAACGTTGTTTTTCACAGGAGAAACTCAGCGGGGAGTGGTGGGGGAAGAGGGAAATTCCTCAGTTCCGCACTGGAATGGGGTCACTGACCCACGGCCACCTGAGAGCCCCAACTGACCCACGGTCATCTGAGAGCCCCAACTGACCCACGGTCATCTGAGAGCCCCAACTGACCCATGGCCATCTGAGAGCCCCAACTGACCCACGGCCATCTGAGAGCCCCAACTGACCCATGGCCATCTGAGAGCCCCAAAAAACCACTGACCCATGGTCATCTGAGAGCCCCAACTGACCCATGGCCATTTGAGAGCCCCAGCTGACCCACGGCCATCTGAGAGCCCCAGCTGACCCACGGCCATCTGAGAGCCCCAACTGACCCACGGTCATCTGAGAGCCCCAACTGACCCACGGTCATCTGAGAGCCCCAACTGACCCACGGTCATCTGAGAGCCCCAACTGACCCATGGTCATCTGAGAGCCCCAACTGACCCATGGTCATCTGAGAGCCCCAACTGACCCACGGACATCTGAGAGCCCCAACTGACCCATGGCCATCTGAGAGCCCCAAAAAACCACTGACCCACGGTCATCTGAGAGCCCCAACTGACCCACGGACATCTGAGAGCCCCAACTGACCCATGGCCATCTGAGAGCCCCAAAAAACCACTGACCCACGGTCATCTGAGAGCCCCAACTGACCCACGGACATCTGAGAGCCCCAACTGACCCACGGCCATCTGAGAGCCCCAACTGAACCACGGCCATCTGAGAGCCCCAAAAAACCACTGACCCACGGCCATCTGAGAGCCCCAACTGACCCATGGCCATCTGAGAGCCCCAACTGACCCACGGCCATCTGAGAGCCCCAACTGACCCATGGCCATCTGAGAGCCCCAACTGACCCACGGCCATCTGAGAGCCCCAACTGACCCATGGTCATCTGAGAGCCCCAACTGACCCATGGCCATCTGAGAGCCCCAACTGACCCACAGCCGTCTGAGAGCCCCAACTGACCCATGGTCATCTGAGAGCCCCAACTGACCCACGGCCATCTGAGAGCTCCAACTGACCCACGGCCATCTGAGAGCCCCAACTGACCCACGGCCATCTGAGAGCCCCAAAAGGCCACTGACCCACGGCCATCTGAGAGCCCCAACTGACCCATGGCCACCTGAGAGCCCAAAAAGGCCACTGACCCAGGGCTGGCTGAGAGCCCCCAGAATGACCCAGTGTGGGTCCCAGGGGAATCACAACAGCCCACACACACCTGGGGGAGGGCCAGCGGAGAGGAGCAGGGAAAAGGGCAATGGATGGTGACACTAAAATTCCCTGTTTTCTTTTCTGGTGATTTTTTTTGTTTGTTGGTTTGTTTTGGTTTGGTTTTTTCATTGATTTCTTTTGTGGGGTTTTGTTTGTTTGTTTGGGGTTTGTTTTGTTTTGCTTTGCTTTTGTTTTGTGGGGGGGTTGGGTTTTTTGGTGTTTTTTTTTTTGTGGTTTTTTGTTTGTGGATTTTTTTGGTGTTTATTTGGTTTTTTATTTTGTTTTCTGGGGTTTTTTTTGTTTTGTTTTGGATTTTTTCGTGGTTTTTTTGTTTGTTTTTGTTGTTGCGGTTTTTTGTTTGTTGGTTTTGGGGGTTTTTTGTGGTTTTTGGTTTGTTTTTTACTGTTGGGTTTTTTTGGTTGTTGTTTTTTGGTTTTTTTCAGCAACCTTCCTCCTGCTAGAGGGTAAAAACGAGCCGAGGCACAGACTTCTTGTTAAACACAGCGTAGGAAGGGTCCTGGTTTGTTCCTCTTCACAGCTCAGTCATCTCAACTCCAGCTCTTTGCCAACTCTGGCTGCAGCAAGTTCCTGCAGCGGGTTTCCCTTGCAGTTTCTGGCTGCTGCTTATTTCCTGCTAAACGATGACCTGCATTCCCTTCCCCTGCAGTTTTTGGTTTTGTTTTTGGGGAGGATTTGTTTGATTACTTATCTGGGGTGAAGTCACCTGCATTCTCTTCTCCTGCAGTTTTTGGTTTTGTTTGGTTACTTCTCAAGGCTGAGGCCACCTGCATTCCCTTCCCCTGTGGTTTTTGGGTTTGTTTTTGGGAGGTCTTGTTTGATTACTTATCTGGCGTGAAGTCACCTGCATTCCCTTCTCCTGCAGTTTTTGGTTTTGTTTTTGGGGAGGTTTTGTTTGGTTATTTTTAGGGGTGAGGTCACCTGCATTCCCTTCCCCTGCAGCTTTTGGGAGGTTTTGTTTGATTACTTATCAGGGGTGAGGCCACCTGTGTTCCATTCCCCTGCAGTTTTTGGATTTGTTTTTGGGGAGGTTTTGTTTGGTTACTTATCTGGGGTGAGGCCACCTGCATTCCCTCTCCCTGTGGTTTTTGGGTTTAGTTTTGGGAGGTTTTGTTTGATTACTTATCTGGGATGAAGTCACCTGCATTCCCTTCCCCTGCAGTTTTTGGGAGGTTTTGTTTGATTACTTATCAGGGGTAAGGCCACTTGTATTCCCTTCTCCTGCCAGTTTTTGGTTTTCTTTTAGGGAGCTTTTGTTTGGTTAGGTTTTTTTTTTGGGGGGGGGCTGGGTTGTTTGGTTTATTTCTTTGTTTATTTTACTACTGGTTTCATTAGTGGAAAAAAAACCCCCAAAAACCTGCTCAACAACAGGCAGAAATCTCTGGTTGGTTTTCAGGAAGAAACTGTAAACACCTCTCTGAGAAACAAACACAATTGAGCCTTTGATGGCCAGAACCTTGAAAAAGAAGGATTTATGAGACGTGACCAGCCTGAGTGGAGCCCTGCACAGATAAAAGCTGCATACTTGGGGGGATTTTGAAACTTACAAAAACAAACCCAAAAACAAACAAACAAAAAAACAACAACAAAAAAAACCAAAACAAAAACCCCACAAACAAACAAAAAAAGAAAAAACCAACAAAAAAACCCTAACAAAAACAAAAAAACCCCCAAAAACCAAACCCACAAAAAACCAAAAACACAAAAAAACCAAACCAAAACAAAACAAAACTACCTAAAAATGAATGTTTGAATCATGCATTAGTATCTGTTGAATATTCAAAACAAAGACCCTTAAAACAAAGGATCTGAAAGGGGCAATTTTGCTGATTTTGCTTGGTTATCAGCACCTCGGCCGAAGAAGCTTTGCTTTTCTGTCTCCTAATTTTCTACTTTTTATTTCATTTCTGTTAAACTTACAAGTTTTTATAAAAAGTGAGCCTCGTTTTTCACAATATTACGCAGTTCTAGATGGGAATGGGAGTCCTTATTAAAAGGGGAGAAGACTGGGACTAATATCACCATCAGCATCTTTGTCAGGGGCAGCGTAAGACCAGACACTGCCCATCCAAGACTGGCTCTGCAGCAGAAAACTGCCCACGCTGTCCATCTCCTCCTCTGTGAAGTCAATGCCTGATGTTTCCCAAACAACCTCCACGACCTGAATTTAACTAAGGCAAAAGCTGAACCCTGGAATTGCTGCATGTCTTGGTTTGGAAAGACAGGGAAAGCTGGAGTTTCTCTTAGAATGGGGAATGCAAAACCCTCACCCCTGCCAAATTACAATTTTGCAGTCAAGGGCTTTCAGGCAAAGGTTTGGGAATAGGAATAACAGTTCTTTACTGGGAATATTAAAAATACAAATGTAGTAGAAAAACAAAACCACCCAACCAAACGAGCAAACAAACAACAATTTTGGAAAACCCTGACAGAGTCAGAGCTACAACCTGACACCCTGTTGGTCAGGGTGTTGGGAGCAGTCCCAAAGTGAGTCCTCCTGGAGTGGCAGAGGTGGTTCTGGTGGAGTAGAGATGATCCTGTAGAACAAGGGTCCAGTGGTGGTGAGAAGGTGTCCAGTCTTCCTCCAGGAATCGGGCAAAGCCAGATGCCTTTGTGTTCCTGTGTCTCAGTTTTATCCAGGTGGGAATGGTTGGCTCCCCCCACTGGGTGGAGCATCTCACAATAGGATGATGGAATGTGGATAGTCTATTTTGTGTGCTTTCAGGGGTGTCCTAATGGTCCATCAGCAGAAAATATTCCCCTGGAGGGAGGATGGGCTGTGAAAGAGATAAGAAACAATGCCCTACCTGATTTTAATAGTTGGCCCATTATCAAAAGGCTCCCGCTCGCCTCCTCCCAGAGTTACAAGAGATAAAGAAGAACATCTTCCCAACTGCTTTCAGCAAATGAAATAGAATATACACCCCCAGCTCCACAATCCAAGACATTTCATGAATTCCCAACCCATCTCTAGTGTCTTCTCTCCACAGCTCTGGGCAGCGCTTCAATGGGAAAAAGGTGGCCGGAGCAGAAAAAATCCAGCTGCTGTTGAGAAAAACAGTTTTCTGATAAGAACTGTGCATTGTCCTCCTTTGAGCTGAGGGTTTTATGGGTCCATACCTCGAGATATTCAAAACCCTTGCCCTGGCAAGGAGCACTTGGGTCTGTATTGCAGAATGATGGTGCCGGATTCAAGGAAAGTCACTTTGGGGTATCTGGTGATGCTCTTGTGATTGCAGGAGTTAAACTGCAAAGGAGGAGGACACATGTGCGTGGACAGTGAAAAATATTAGGGCAGGAGGTGATCACTGGGTGTGCTCCTTATCTGGTGCTGCCTCTCCTGGAAAGGGCAATAAATGTCTGAAGGTGCTGTGAGATAAATCCTTGTCACATGAGAGGGAGGTTCCCTTGAAGCCTTTCTATTTGATCAGTCTATCAGTGCCCCACCAGCCTGTCAGTGCCCCGTTTTGGAGTCCCCATGTAACAGCCCCTTGCATCTGAGAAAGGTTTGACTCACACGTTCAGGGTCCCACTGACATTGTCCCCATTCTCCCTTGGCACATTACCAGTTTTGTCAGGTGTGCTCTCCACTGCTGGGGGCTGCCAGTGCCCATCAAGGACTCACACGAACAGTTTGTGGAGTAACACACTTGATTAACAAACATACTGATAACAGAAGCCCAGAGTGACAGTTTAGACTTCAGAGATGGCTGTTGGTTTAACTGACTACAAAAACAAATCAAAGTGTCATCCAGACAAGCTGCAATCACCAACAAAATCTTGAAATAATCATTTAGTGCAGAGAGAATATACTTCCTACCTCTTCAGTGTCCCTCTGGGGGAGAAGACAGGTTCAGCCCATAGAGCAACCCCAGAAGTTATGATGGTGTCTTCTCTGACCTTCCTGCTCCCTGAAGCATTATTTGTATTGTTTTCTATTAGGAAGGAGCAAAGGTAAAGTTACAGATAATGTCCTTTTGTATTTAGGTGGAGTTGGAGTGACTTCAGTCATTAGCAGAGGAAGGGAAGTGAAAAGTAATAAGAATTTTTGAGTTTGTGAAGCAAAGTTCAGTTTCTGGTTACTATGTGGATCCCTCCTGTGCCTTAGTTCCCATTAGCTTCATTGTTTTCAACAGAGCAAGTGTCCACAAGTCCATAGCACCTCTGTGCCGCTCCATCCCTTGGTTGCTGTCCTCTTTGGAGCAATACTCCAAACCCCCTCGTTGTTCTGCTCTCCAGCTGTGCAGACAGTCTGTCCCTGGGGAACTATGGCCAACGCAGGTCCTCCTTCTGGCTGAACTTTGGTTTTGGCCTTCTCTCCACAATCCTCTTGAAGATGATGAGATGCTGGGGAGTGTCAGGAGGAGGAGAAGGCAGTTCTTACAATAGAATCATAGAACAGTTTGGGTTGGGAATATTCTTAAAGATAATCTCATTCCACCGCCTGCCATGGGCAGGGACACCTTCCACTAGACCAGGTTGCTCCAAGACCCCTCCAGCCTGGCCTTGAACACTCCCAGGGATGGGGTGCCAACAGCTCCTCTGGCAACTTCTTCCTAATGGCTGAAGGACCTTGCAAGGACCCATCACACCTCCCAAAGGAGATATTACAGGCCCACCAGCATTACTTGAGCCCCTGGGAAAGTTCTGGAGGATCTATCCTCTTGGGGACTATCAGGAGTCAGATGACACATGTGAGTGGGAAGAGCCAGCACAGCTTCACCAAAGGCAAATGGGGCTTGACAAACCTGATCACCTTCTGGGACAGTCCCCAGCTCAGCCGTTGTTGGGTGAGCAGTGGACATCATCTCTCTGAGTATCTCAAAGCCTGTGATAGTTTCCCACAGCCTCCTCCTGGAGAAACTGATGCGTGAGAGTCTGGACAAGGGGTCTGTGCTGTGGGTGGGAAGTGGCTGGCAGGCAGTCCCCAGAGAGTGCTGGGAAAGGGACCCTTCTCAAACTGGGAGCCTGTCAGAGGTGGGGGCTCTCAGGGAGCCATATGGGGGCCAGCGCTGTTTATCATCCCCATCACTGATTTATGTGTGAAAAATTCATGTTGCTAGAGGTCAGTATCCACAAAGGAGACACAGGGGTCCTGTAGAAGTGACTTTATTCATGAACAAAGGGATACGTCCAAGGCGGGGGGCAGTCTGTCTCACTTAGTTGAAGCAAGTAGTCTCCTTTTATTTTAATTTCCCAGCCACATCACACCCTCTTCCTTTCCCCATTGGCTGAGGTATTTGGAAGGTGCAGACTTCCCTATCCACCTACTCCATGTCCCCCCTTGGTTTGTACCCCACTCTATAACATCAGATACATGATCATTAAAATTAGCTTTAAGTCTGCCCTGGGCAGAGAAGTGAACACTCATAACCCTATTAAGTCTTTGTTTTTCTTGCCAAAGGTCAGGAGGTTAGCACAACCTTGCCTGAGCAGCAGTCCATGTCAATTGGTAAAGTTTTCTAAAATTAATGGGTTCTCTCATTATTTCCTATGGACAAGTATCTGTCCTTATCCACGAGGAGATTCACACAGCCAGTTTTTAAAGACACATTAAGCTTATTCCTGTCAGATTTATGACCAAATGGAGTATGACACTGATCTCATTGGTTCCACGAGGCCCTGCAGTGTGACAATGACCCCTCGGTTCCACAAGGTTCCGCAGTGTTACAATGGATCCTTGGTTACACAAGACCCTGCAGGGTCACAGTTCCATGGGTGGCTGGGTCAGAGATCCTGCACTCCCAGCAGCCAGAGGAGAGGCCACAAGAACACCGTGCTCATAGTGCCACCACCCCTTCTGTCCCCACACCCAGACCAGCCTCCCCTCTCTCTCCTTCCCTGACACACACTTGGTAACACCTCTCCCTCTCCACCCAAGTCCTTTCGTGTGCAGGTGACAGCGGCACCATGAGTGCGAGGCAGGGCTGGTACCTGGGGGACCCTCTGGGCCAGGAGGCCAGAAGGGATAATTCCCCACACGCTGCAGCTCCCTGTTCCAGCCGGGACCGACACCTTCTCCAAAGTGAGCACTCCCAGGCACAGCCGGGGCCGTGCCACACTGCAGCTCCCTGCAAACCACGGTGTCTTGGGGATGGTTCATTATCCCATACCATTCTGGGGCTTTGTTTTGTGCCCAGGGCTGGTGGCTGTCCCTGCCCCACTCCCCATCCTCCCTGGCTCTGGGGCTGTCGTGATGAATGGGAGTCAAGCCAGGGTTTCCAGAGGGAGCTGAGGTCGGGGTGAGAGGCAGCCCTTTCCTGTCCGACTGGACACACACGGCCGGTATCTCTGTTCAGGGATCCTGCTGTTCCTGTGGGCTTTGCCTGCTTCTTTTTGGTTTCTTTTGCTTGGGCACTGTGACTGAGCTTGCCAGCTTGGCTTTTTTTGCCCCTCTGCAGTCAGAAAGCCCAGAGCCAGTGTGTGCCTGCCAGGACCCGGGAACACCCCATTTCCCACTGGGGGCTGCTCCCCTCTGCATAGCCCAGACCCAGGTTCCTGCCAGCACCAGGGAGAAATCCTGGGGAGCCCTTTCCCTGCCGTCTTTGGGAGCTGGGCTGCTGCTGCCTAGCCCCTGCCATGGCTCTCGTGCTGCTGCAGGGTTTTTTGCTGCACTGGAGATGTTTGGCCCCTGCCTGCTGGGAGGTCCCACAGTCCTGCTGCAGAGACAGCACCAGGGCCCGCGGCTTCCCTCTGACAGAGGGCAGGGGGAGCCTCGAGATGTGGAAGGAATTCCTGCCTCTGAGGCTGCTGAGGCCCTGGCCCACGCTGCCCACAGCAGCTGTGGCTGCCCCTGGATCCCTGGCAGTGTTTCCAGGCTGGCTGGGACGGGGCTTGGAGAAACGTGGCCAAGTGTCCCTGCCCTTGGCAGCAGGGCTGGAAGAATGACGATTTCTAGGGACCCCTCCAAGCCAAGCTCTTCTGTCATTCTGTCATCACAGGGGCCTGGGGCAGCCAGGCTTAATTTCTGCTTAGAACCAATTCAGCACTGTCAGTTTGGCTGAGTTCAAGGACAGAGTTCACAAGCTCAGCTTCACTCCTTGTGAGGTTTGCCAGTACTCTGGGTCTGCTGGAGATCAATAAAGTCTTGCACAATCCAGATTCTGGAATATTGTAGTTTATTGAATCAAGGGCAAAGCAGTTTCCAGCTTGCCACTCGTATATGCCAAAACTACAGAACATACTTCTGTGTCCCCAAGAGACAGAGACACACTCTGTGGCTTTACTTGTATACAAAAAGATAATAACCTACATGTATATATTATAGATATATGTTACATACATCATAAATATATATGATAGAAATAGATCTATTGCATAAAAATCTTTCCAGATATAAATGCACTAAGGGAATTAATATGTCTCACAACAAATAGAGACATTAAATATGTCCTATATTATATTGTTTAAATATAATTACCAATTCAACTCTTTATAATAATTTCTCTAATTCTATAATAATAACGACATCTTCTGTATCTTTGATATTATTTATATTAGTCTATTGGCTTTTTTATAGTTTACTATTTTACATCATACTTGATAAGCTTTATAGTATAAAATATGTCTACACAATAGGGATAAATATATGAAACAAAAATCTAGATTCTTATATCTACAACATTTCAGGTCAGCTGCAACACACTTGTATAATGCTGACCTAAAGGTTTTCCTTCTTAGGCAATGGAGACAACAACGTCCATGGAGCGACCCCGGGCATTGCCCAGAGATGGTGGAGTCTCCCTGAGCAGAGATGATCAGGACCCATCCAAACCCAATCCTTTGCAAAGCACATCAGAAAGGCCCTGCTGGAGCAGCCCAGAAGCAGATGACCCCACCCGTGGTCCTTTCCAACATTCCCTCGTCTGGGACTCTGAGATCGGCATCTTGGCCCAAGGTGAAGCTCTCAGAGGGAAAATGAGCTCCTAGAAAGAGGTGGGGGCGGTCCCAGTTCTGCTGGTAACGGGACTCTGCCTCTCAAGTGCCCTGGCCACGGCCTCTTCAGCTACATCAGGCTGGACTCCCCAGGTGTGCTTCTGCTCCAGAGGAAAGGCGTGGCAGCAGCTGCCGCTGCCGATGGAGCCGTGCCTTCTCCATGTGCTGCACGCTGCGCTCTGGGTCAGCTTCTCCCCGGGCTGTAGGCTCTCCATACGGACCCCAGAGAGCAAAAGAAGGAAGAAGAGTATTTCCTCTTGCATGGTCCTTCACCTTTGGAGCCAACCTGGTCATCTCTGGATGCAGGGCTGGGGAGACTGCTGAGATGACACTGCTGCTGCTGATGGCATTAAGCTGCTAGGCAGCGTTTTCCCTTCCCTCTCTGTACCGCACGTTCTGCCCTCTTTTCTCATGTGCTGTCAGGTGGTTCTCTGCCACCAGGGGCGAGCCTCACAAGCTCCGCTCTGTGCAGGGGAACCTCTCTCACTGCTCGTTGTTAATGATTCGACTGAGCCACCGATGCAGATCCAGGTATTGACTCATGGCCTGGGAGTGGGCAACCGGATCCATCACCAGGTCATGGAAGAGGTTGCAGTGCCCAGCCATGACGACATCTGGGGGCAAACTGATCTCCTCAGGAAGCCTCTGGTTGCCTACAATGAAGTGATTGAGGTGTTTCATTTCTACACACACGCGCAGGCTCTCCCTGATATCCATCAGCCGCCTCACAAAATCTCTCCTGCGCCACTGTGACACGGGGGTGATGCTCAGGAGGTGCATAACAATGGTCTTTATGGCATAGGTGGAAAAGCCTATGCCCAGCTGCAGACGGGTGAAGAACTGCAGGCATTTGAGGTGCAAGCTGTCAGGAGGGGCCTGCCTGGCGATGTACTTGAAGAACTTCACCTCGGCCACAGCGTACGTCTCCGGCCAGGTCGTGCTTGAGGTGTAGCCTGGCCTGGGCTCGCTGCTTACAAAGATGTCGGAGTTGTCCTGCTGCACCCCAAAGAGTATCTCCATCCGGTAGCTTTCTCTGCCATTGCTGACCTTGAACTGGCAGGAGCGTCTGGAGGGCAGCAGCACTAAATGCCAATTGTGTGCCTGAGGCAAAGCCGGCCAGACCGCTCTCACCAGTTGGCAGAACCAGCGAGCAGTTTTCTCCACATCGAGGTAGGAGCCCGTGCACAGGGTGTCAAGGAGGCTGGGATCCTGAGATGCCCTCAGCTCCTCTTCGGGGTGGTGCAGGAAGCACAGCATGTCGTTACCCTGCCGCTCGCTCGTGCAGGTGCACTCCTGCTGCACGTGGATGCGGAAGACCCTCATGTGCCTCTGCCCTGCAGTGTCCAGCTCCAGGTGGAAGCTGTGCCCTCGGGGAGGAGTCATGGGTACGAGCACCTGGTACACAACATCCTGCTCACGGGGACTCCAACCTTCGAAGGCACTGCCCACCCCGATGGCTCGTTTCAGGACTGGGTAGAAGCTGTTGGCCAAGACGTGTCGAGAGAAAATCGTAAATTTGTTCATCAGGATGGTTGTCCACTGGCATCCTCCCTGCAGATCCTGCACAGGCCACTGGATGCGCTCCATTACCCTTCTTCCAATGATATCGGCAAGATCATGATTATTGACTTCATTTCTATCCTCGTTGTTTGCTGGATTTGCAGCCTCAATGCCAACTTCATTTCCAACACCACCCTCTTCATTTGCAGCACCATTTTCTTCTTCGTGCTCCGCTCTCCTCAAGCTCCTTTTCCTCCACATATTCCACAGGGCCAAGAGAAGGAGCAGGAGCCCAGCCAGAGGCCAGAGCTGCCAGGGCTGCAAGGCAGACCAGAACAGGTCCCCCCAGCCCCCAACGCTCTGCTTCATCAGGGCCAGCTGCTCCACCTCCCGCTCCAGACGAGTCTTCTCCTCTTCCAGGAGCTTTGCACGTGCCTCCATTCGCAGACGTGTTGCCTCATCAAAGCCATCACCCACGGGCTGTGGGTACTGGAGTACATTTTGCAAAAGCAAGAACCACAAGAGCCAGGTCTCCATGGTCTGCAGGAGGAGGGAGAGAAGGCCTTGAGTGGTGCTGGGAGGGAGGCAGCTGTCAGTGGGGACAGCAGGGGCGGCAAAGCCAGGGATGTGGGGGCAGGAAGGACAGGGCCCCAGAGAGCTGGCAAGCAGCGAGGCCTGTCCCACATCCCAAGCAGCTGCTACAGCAGCAGCAGCAGCAGCACGGTGCCCTGCCCAAGGCTCAGCCATGAGAGGCTGTCTCTGCATGCAGAGGGAGAACCCAACCCTGGGTGCAGCCTTTCTGCCCCGGCCCTTGTCCCCAGCCCAGCCTCCCCACCACGTGTGCACTCACCGCTTGCCCAAGCAATACGGGGCCAGCGTTACCTGCTGGGGCCTTTCATCGCTGCCCCCATTGTGACAGGTCCCCCGTGATGTCACAGGTGTCACAGTACACCACAGCCAGGCCAGCCCCGCCCTTTGTCCCCACCCCAGCTCAGCCAGTCAGAGTGGCAGCCTTGGAGTGAATCTTCTTCAATGAACTTCTCTTGTTCTTTCTTTTGTCTTTCTCATCAGCTGCCCTGCCTTGGCAATCTCATAGATATCCATCTTGGAAGGCACCCTTGAGGATCATTCCATTTCACCCTTGACTCCATGCTGAGATCCAGTTAAAGCTCTGAGTTGTCAAGCTTGGTTGGAAAAGACCCTGCAGATCACACACTCCAACTGCAAGCTTTGCACTGCCTACTCCACCAGTCACCTGGCTCCCCAAAGGCCACTTGCACATCGCTTTGAAATCTCCCTGAGGCTGGTGACTCAGCCATTTCCCTGGGCAGCCTGTTCCCAAGACTGATACCCTTTTTGTTGAAAGAGTCCAATCTAAAGCTCCAGGCTTGGCACAACTTGTGGTCATTTCCTCTGGTCATATAGTTTCTTCCATGGGCAAATATAATGACCCCAGCCTGGCCTTCAGGGAGCTGTAGAGAACTGTATGGTCCCCCATGAGGCACCTTTCCACTTTGCAAAACACCCACAGCTCCCTCAGACCTTCTTCTTCAGACTTGTGCTCCAGACCCTTCCCCAGCTCCATTCCCCTTCTGTGCACACACTCAAGCACCTGCATGTCTTCCATTTTGTGAGGGTCCGAAACCCAATGCTGCAGGATTTGAGGTGCAGCCTCACCGGTGCCCTGAGGCAGAGGGACAATCACTGCTCTGCTCCTGCTGGCCACACTGCTTCTGACAGAAGCTGGGATGCCCTTGGCTTCCTGCCAATTTCCAGCCCCTCTTCCCCTAGCCCAGCGCACTGCATGGGCTGGGAGAGGCCAAAGTGCAGCACCCAGCCTTTGGCCGCCTTCTGTCTCATACAGGTGGATTTGACCCATCAAGTACACCTGTCCAGATCCCTGAGTAGAGCCTCCCTACCCTCAGGCAGATCAACACTCCTGCCCTACTCATTTTCAGTTAGACTTAACTCCATTCACTGACTCTCACTCCAAACCCTGTCCCCATGTGCCAGGATGTCACATTGGTTAGCAAAATCCCGATTTGTCTGGCTTTTGCTAACCTGCAAGGCTGCACTGTCAAGATGGGACCCCTGCACCCCAGAAATGCCCTCTTGCTCTGGGCATTCCATGGCACTGGCAGCACAAGTGAGAGCCCTGTCTTGGCCTTTGCCTTCAGCAAGGCCCCAGTTTGGGCAAAGCCTCGTGGTAAATGTTGTAAATAATTTGCTTTTATTGTAGATATATTTTGTAAAGTCATGTATGTCAAAACATAACTGTAACCTTCAAACCAAACTCACGAGCACCTTGAAAGTCCTGCCCTTCAAACCTTGCCCAAAGCCACTCTTACAGATTGTGACATCGCTGCCAGCACCCAGGAAAATAGCATTAGCAGAAGAAAGAAGGGTGCAGCTGGGAGGAGATGGGCCCTCACCATAGATGGGTCTACCAATGACCCAGCGAGTAACGACTGATATGAATCTTATCAGTATTGTCAAGGTGGTGAATCCCAATGCCAGGTTCCTGTAAATCCACTCATGGGCATCTCCCTTCTCAGAAATCCACTCAACAGACTGGGAGCTGGAAAAGAAAGATACATGAATATGTATCTCGAACAAGGGATACAAAGGACTGAGATCAGGTACTGGACAGTGTATAAAACACTGTATAAAATTTGAAAAACTGTATATAATTCGGCTGCACAGTGCGGACTTTGTGAACTGTGGGGGGCTCGGTGCGATAGAGGCCGAGTCTGAGGTTCACCCTGTGTTGATCCCGGGCTCAGCACTGACTTTGCTTGTGGCTTTTCTCGATTGTTCTTTCTCAGTTTCTCAATGAATTCTTTTATTAATTAATTGGCTGATTTCATTTATAACAAGCATCATAAGTGGAAAAAATATAAATAAGGAGAGTTTGGCCTGCCATGATGTGCACCGGGAACCAATGACAGAAGGAAGCAGGCAGTGTGTGGGAGCTGTAAAGCATCCAGACATCAGTGCCCTGAGAGCTTTCTTGAGCTCCTGGTTCCTCAGGCTGCAGATGAGGGGGTTCAGGGCTGGAGACAGCACCAGGTACAGAACTGACAGGGCCAGATCCAGGGATGGGGAGGAGATGGGGGGGAGCTTCAGGTGAGCAAACATGACAGTGCTGAGGATAAGGGACTCCATGGCCAGGTGAGGGAGGGAGGTGGAAAAGGCTTTGTGCTGTCTCTGCTCAGAGGGGATCCTCAGCACAGCCCTGAAGATCTGCACGAAGGAGAACATAATGAACACAAAACAACCAAATACAAAACAGGCACTAACAACAATGAGCCCAAGTTCCCTGAAGTGGGAGTTGGAGCAGAAGAGCTTGAGGATGTGTGGGATTTCACAGAACTGGCCCAGGGCATTGTCCTGGCACAGGGACAGGGAAGATGAATTGGCTGTGTGCATGACATCATTGAGAAAGGCACTGGCCCAGGCAGCTGCAGCCATGTGGGCACAAGCTCTGCTGCCCAGGAGGGTCTCATAGTGCAGGGGTTTGCAGATGGACACGTAGCAGTCGTAGCACACAACAGTCAGGTGACAAAATTCTGTTGTAGCACAGAAAACAACAACAAGGCTTGAGCAGCACATTCTGTGTAGGAGATGTGCCTGGTGTCCCAGAGGGAATTGTGCATGGCTTTGGGGACAGTGGTGCAGATGGAGGCGAGATCGGTGAGGGTCAGGTTGAGCAGGAAGAAGAACATGGGGCTGTGCAGGTGGTGGCCGCAGGCTATGGAGCTGATGAAGAGGCCATTGCCCAGGAGGGCAGCCAGGGAGATGCCCAGGAAGAGGCAGAAGTGCAGGAGCTGCAGCTGCCGCGTGCCAGCCAATGTCAGCAGGAAGAAGTGGCTGATGGAGCTGCTGTTGAACGTTTGCTGTGGCTGCACATGGGGAGCTGTTCCTGGATAAAGGACAGTGACAGGTTAGGACAGGCTGCTTTGAGCCAAACCTGTGCCCTTCCCTGTAGACTCTTCTGCTGGTGTTGGTGTCTTTGGTGCTGACCCTGACTGCCAACAAAACAGCAACACATTCGCTTCAGAGTTGGACTGGGTTGATGCACAAGATGGCGGCCGGGGCTGAGGCAGGCACACACAAAATGGCGGCCAGGGCTGAGGAAGGCACACACAAGATGGCAGCCGGGGCTGAGGCAGGCACACACAAGATGGCGGCCGGGGCTGAGGCAGCACACACAAGATGGCGGCCGGGGCTGAGGCAGGCACACACAAGATGGCGGCTGGGGCTGAGGCAGGCACACACAAGATGGCGGCCGGGGCTGAGGCAGGCACACACATGATGGCGGCTGGGGCTGAGGCAGGCACACACAAGATGGCGGCCGGGGCTGAGGCAGGCACACACAAGATGGCGGCCGGGGCTGAGGCAGGCACACACAAGATGGTGGATGGGGCCCAGGCTGTGCCTCCCAGCGCAATCTGCAGCCCCTGCCAGCCCAGCCCCAGCCCCGGAGCCACGTGGGGCAGGCAGAGCCCCCCCTGCAGCCATCTGTTGAAATGGACATTAACAGACACCCGGGAAACAGACACGGTGTGGCACCTTTGCTCTGTGCACACAAACATAGACCAGCCAGTTTGTAAGACCAGCTGGCAGTATTTTTATTTCAAGCTCATTCAAATAAATGAAAACAGAAACTCCAGGGACTGAACATTTTAAAAGAAAAACTTTTAATTTTTTTCCAGAAGAAGCAAAGGCATTTCCTGTGCAGATTGACTTCTTGGTTTAGCATCAAGAAGTATTACAAATGGTTTTGTCCAGGCAGGAGTCATAGTGGCTGTGAGGTGATGAAAACAGAGATGGGATCTGCCTGAGGCGCAGGGTGCAGTGGCTGCTCACCTGTGATGAAAGAAATTAGCCCCAGGCTATGCACTCCCGAGTTGTGCTGTTACACTGTTTTGCTGTAAAATTAAAGTTGCACTGTTACTTGCTTGTTTCAAACCGTTCATGTTAAATCTGTACCCTGAATTTCTGTTCGTTATGTCCAAGTTCTGTACCCTTTCTCCCTAAACCCTGAGCTTTCCCCTCTCCATTGAAAGCCCGCACGCCGCTGCCTAGTCGTTCCCCCCTGCTGCTTCCTGCTGCTCCCTGCCTCGGCCGTCGAGCTGTGGGCTCCGCCCAATATGGAGATCAGGGAACTCCCATGGTGCCTGGCTGCGATCGGGAGTCCAGTTAGAGCTAGAAAAGCCCCTGAGACAGCGAGCCGACACAGAAACTGGACCTAAGAAGGACAAAACTGTGCGAGGCACATGTCTAGCTACCTGCAGGCAGCAGGTATTCTTTTGTTACTTTCTCGCCATGACCTGAAAGGAACTGGAGAGAGGTGACGCCCCTGGACCACACGAGCCAAAGCGATTCTATGGGAACCCCCGTGAGGAAGGAATCCCGACTCTGCAGCAGCAGCAGCAGCAGCAGATTCGACTGCACCTCCTCCTCCGTGGTGTCTACTGGGAGCAGCGGCGGCGTGCGCAGCCCCTCGGGCCCCCTACCCAGAGCTGATTTCTAATAAAGGCTTTTTCAAAGGAGCTGGTCTCCTGGCCAATTTATAACAAATTGGGGGCTCGTCCGGGACGTGACCACGCCTGAAGAGGACCGAGGACGGGACGGCCGACCGCTCTTTGGACCCCTAGGACAGCTGGTCACACCGGACCTAAGAAGACAGCCTGGGATTGGACAGCACGGAGGAGCACCGGTAAAGTATAGCCGGTGGCGGGAGTGGAGACGAGCGAATGGTGTGTGAGTGAGACAAAGACCGGCAGCTCGGATCTTTGGAGCGAGTGTGGACCTCTTAATACCGCGGTTTCAGTCTCCCGCGAGGGAACTGGCCGGGAACAGAGGGAATCGAAAGGAGAGCAGTGTGAAAGAGGCGTCTCCAGGGGCGTAGGCGCCCCCCTCCGGGCGTGCGGAGGTAATTTAGAGGGTGAGTGGCACGTCACAGGGTGTGTGATTGTAGGATAGGCCCGCCCCATTCTAGAATCTACGGAGGCAGGCTGCTCAGGCTGATCCAAGCGTGCGGAAAGCCTGGAGCCGTGGGTGTAGCACGCACCACACTGGCTGAGGTTACGGCCCGGGCTATCCACGGGTTGGGATATTGGCTGGGGTAGCTAACAGGGTGTGGGGAGTGAGAGAGGGTACTGGCCGAGTTACGGCCCGGGGTGTCCAGCAGCAGTGGTGGTCAGACCCTGAGGGTGGGTAACTGCAACCACTACTGGCTTGGGACACCGGCTGGGGTAACTACCGGGGTACAGGAGTGGGCGCACTGGTTGGGGGTACCTAGAAGTGAGAGGTATGCGTTCCAGGTGCGGAGAGCCTACAGGGCCGGGGGTCTTTTGAGTATACCGCCTGGGTGTAGGATGAATGAAAGTTAGGGAAGTCCCAAGGTGCGAGGGATTTAACGATAGGGAGAGTGAGTGAGTCGCACACTGTATGTCCGAGTCCTGGCTGTAGGTGGTGACTGGAACTCTGGGCCCAGGTTGACCGGCCACTTATGGAAACTCGATAGATATACAGGAGAGGAAGAGGGGTGCTGGCTGGGGTAGTGACTGAATCTCTAAGGGCGAGATATCAGACTACCGACAGGGCACTCTGAGCACTGGCAGGAGTGGCCAGACCCTAAGGGCGGGTAACTGGGGCCACTAACGGGTGTTCGTGGAGTGAGTGAGAAAGGGGTGCTGGCTGGGGTAGTGGCTGAATCTCTAAGGGCGAGATATCAGGCTACCGACAGAGCACTCTGAGCACTGGCAGGAGTGGTGCCACTGGGGCCACTGACGAGTGTTCGTAGAGTGAGTGAAGATTACCTAGTGACAATGGGAGGATACATAAGTAAGCAGAAACCACCTGAGGAGGAAAAGGGGAAGATAAAGAACATTCCCCCAGATAGTCCATTAGGACAAATGTTAGAACTATGGGATACTGAAGAGGCCACTAAAAATTTGAGCAAGGTTAAAATGATCCATTATTGTATTGAGGTTTGGCCCACTTTGAATTTGCCTGGAGGATGGCCGTGGTGTGGAACTAAGGACCCCTGGATGTGCTCGCAATTAAACCAGTATCTGAAATCCCGAGGGGACTCAGATACTGAGCAGATCCTTTATGCTGCCTGCTGGCAGAGACACAGAACTGAAAGTGAAACAGTTAAGATTTGTAAGCTACAAGAGGGAAAGAGGAGAAATGAAAAAGAGAAAAAGGAGGAAAGCAGTCACCATTGGGACCCTCTTGATTATTTGCCTGCTCCTCCTGTTTACCCTGGGATACCCCAAACTGTCCCTGCTAACCCTCCAGCTTTACCTGTGAACCCCTTCCCATATCTCCAAACCATGATCCCTATTCCTTCTTCAGCTTGCTCCCCAACAGGATTACCCCCTTCAGCTCCACCCTCAACTCTATCCTCAACCTCTCCTAGCACTGGCCGAGGCCACTCCCCCTCACCAACTACTGTTCCTGCACTCCCACACAACTGGGAGTTGGACTTGCCAGCCAATAATATAGAAACCCCAAAAGGACCCTACTGTGGCACCAGGTCAAGAACAAAGCTCTTCCCCCTAAGGAAAGTCCCGATAAGTGGGGCAGCTGGGGATGCACCTCTGACAGCTTCAGAAGTTGGGGGCTTTAAGAAAGAGCTGGGAGGCCTGGTTGGGGACCTGGTGGGGGTGGCTGGCTGGGTGGATCGGTTCCTGAATCCTAATGTTTGCACCTGGAGTGAGATGAACTCTATTTTGGGTGCCTTGTTCAGCCCCAAGGAGATGGCCATGGTCCATGTCGTGGGAATGCGAGTCTGGGAACAGGGGAGCAGGTTTGGGCCCCGGGCAGGGGACGGGCTCCCGTGGGCGGATCCAGGGTGGGATCCAGGTGGAAAAGGGGAAGGGCAGAATGTGGGAGACTGTGGAACCCTGGTGGTGAGGGGCATTGGAGGGTCTGTTCCCCGGGGTGGCAGCACCAGGCTGGCCTTTGATGGGACCCAGGGGGAATGGGACCCCAGCCACCTAGTTAAGCAGGGGAGGAGATTTTTGGTTACGTGGATCCCGACAGTCCTGAGGGCCAAGTGCTGTTAAAGGTGCAGTTCCTTGCTGGATCCTGGCCTGATATCAGGAAAAAGCTAGAAATTAGTAACCCATGCTGCTGTTTGGACCCAAGAAAAAGAGTGGACTGATGTTTCCCGTGTAAAAGGACCAGTATCGCCTCCTCCTAACTATGGACAAAACCCAGAAAAATCCCCCACGAGTCTCCCCAAGTGGACTGCCATCCAAGATCCTGCCAGCTGACAAAAGAAGAGAACCAATATATGATTAACATGAGTTGAGAGAAATAAAGAAGTTAGGGTTGTACCAAGGGAAGCAAGGGGAATGGTTAACCCCAGATAGATGAAAGTTTTAAATAAAGCCCTAGCTTGAAAAAATGCTAACAGAAATACAGAGCCTGACCCACTGGGGCACCCAAGGGTTATGTGATCATTTTTTTAAGAGAATATTTATGTATTGGGGTATATGGTTTGGCCAAAGCAGTAACTGAAGGATGCCTTATATGCCAAAAGGTAAATCAGAAAGCGATGGGGGGGAGTGCCCCAGGAGGAAGACGGATGGCATTGGGACCCTTTCAAAATGTACAGGTGGATTTTGCCGAGGTGCCTTCAGTACAGGGTTGCAGGTATCTACTTGTTATGGTTGATTGTTTGGCCCTTTGGGTGGAAGCCTTTCCTGCTGGGGAGGAGACTGCACAAGTGGTAATAAAGGTATTATTAGAACACATCATCCCCCGGTATGGGCTAGTGAATAGTGTTGGTTCAGACCGAGGCCCTCATTTTGTAGCCAAAATTCTACATGATGTCATTTAAGCCTTAAGAATCAGGTGGCGGTTGCATACACTCTGGCATCCCCAAAGTTCAGGGAGAGTTGAGAGGATGAATAAAACCCTCAAAAATGTATTAACTAAATTGATAACCGAAACAGGAATGAATTGGCTCAAGTGTCTGCCCCTGGCCCTTCTGCGAATCCGGGTCCGACCAAGATCTGACATAGGGGCTTCACCATATGAGATGATGTTTGGACTCCCCTTCTTACTGACCCCCTATAGCACTGGGGATTATTTAGAAGGAGAGGCCGCTACCCAAGAATATGTAAAAACAATTGGAAAGACATTGGCAGATCTTAAAAGAAGAAGGTATCTTCCTCAAACCTCTCCCTTGGACACTGACATGCACCAAATAAAACCAGGAGACTGGGTTTTAATTAAGTCCTGGAATACCACCCCACTAACCCCTAAATTCGAAGGCCCGTTCCAAGTTCTGCTCACTACTCATACTGCAGTGCGAACCCAGGAAAAGGGCTGGACCCACATCACTAGAGTGAAAGGACCATTACCACCCCCGAGTGATCCCTCTGACCCTGCAACCCCAACAAGGGTTCCCTCTGAGTGGACTGCCACTCGAGATCCAGACACCCTCAAAGTAACTCTCAGGAAACAAGCAAAAACCAGTTAAAGCCAATAAGGGACAATAACAGTTATTACAAGCTGTCCGTTACCTTTGTTAAAAATCCACATTGTTATAAGAGGTAAAAAAGTGTTAATATAAAAGTGTAAAATAATGGTTAAATCCGATGTTATAAATTGTTATAATGAGTCACAATGTGTTAATGTAAAAGTAATAAGTAACAGTAATTCTTAATTTAAAAATTAAATCTCTCATAGGGCACACCCAAAGGGAGCTAACTAAAACTAAGAAAAAGGTGGAAGGTGGGAATAAACAAGGGAGAACTCCACAAATCCAGCCTAAGAACTCCCCGACCCAAGAGGCAAGACCAGGTGAGACCAAAGAGAACCCTCAGAGCGAGATGGGGGCAGGTTCATACTGGACTCTTGGAGGGACTAATAGTAGTCCTATTGATATAATGAGGAGAAAGAACCCCCTGACCCAAGAGGCAAGGCCAGGTGAGACCAAAGGATCCACAAATAGAATGGTTCATACTGGACTCTTGGAAGGACTGATAGTAGTCCTATTGATAAGCAAGTTTACAGATGGGGCTTACTCCGAATGCTGTCATTGAGTTTGTGATGGGGAGAATCTACAATCCCTTATGAGAGTTCACACCCATGTGAATCCCACATGTTTTGACATGATCCAATTATCCACCTGTCAAAAAGAGGAAAAACAATATTGGATTGCAAAAAAAGCTGCCACATTTAAGCAGTGCCTGACTGGGGAGTGCCCTATCAGAGAGTGGTTCTGTTTTAAAAAGTTAAGAAATACAGAGGGAGTAGCAGACCTGATAAAAAGAAAATACCAAAAGGGGAGGAGGGGCAGCACACAAACATGGAAAAGTAAAATACAGACACCAAAAGGAATAGTAAAAACATATAAGCCAGCAACTTGGACACAAGATAAATCATGGAGGTGCCAAACTCCAATTTGCATGTTGAATAAAATTATCAGATTATCAAACAAAACAGCCCTTGCCCTTGATCATATCAGTAACCAATTGGCGCAGACAAGAGCAGTAGTTCATCAAATCAAACTAGCAGTCGATTATGAAAGTAAGGTAATAAAAAATATTTCCAAAGAAATACAAAAAATTGCATATGTAAGTACCCAAGAATGGAAGCCCTTAATTAATATAGACTGGTGGGACAACTTCTGGTCCTTTGAAGGGACCTGGTGGAAAAAAGTAGTGTTCATTGCAATAAGTGCCTTTGTCAGTCTCTTACTTCTCCCCTGCATACTTCCCTGTCTAATTCAAACTGTAGCCACTACTGTTCCAGCTAGTCTCCAAATCCCTAAAGTAAAGATTCAGAAACCTACAAATACAATTAGATTGGAACCCCAAGAAGAACTGAGCACAGCAAAAAGAATTTATGACCAATACCAAGAATTAAAACAGATTTATTCCCTTGAGTCAGACATGACCAATTGATGCGGGCTAAAGCCCGATCAAAGAAATAGAGGGGGGATTGAAAGAAATTAGCCCCAGGCTATGCACTCCCGAGTTGTACTGTTACATTGTTTTGCTGTAAAATTAAAGTTGCACTGTTACTTGCTTGTTTCAAACCGTTCATGTTGAATCTGTACCCTGAATTTCTGTTCGTTATATCCAAGTTCTGTACCCTTTCTCCCTAAATCCTCGGCTCTCCCCTCTCCCGACGAAACGCCGCCGCCGCCTTGTCGCTCCGCCCCCCCCCGCCGCTTCCTGCTGCTCCCTGCCTGCCTGCCCGTCGAGCTGTGGGCTCCGCCCAATATGGAGATGAAAGAACTCCCATGGTGCCTGGCTGCGGCCGAAAGTCCAGTTGGAGCTAGAAAAACCCCTGGGACAGCGAGCCGACACAGAAACTGGACCTAAGAAGGACGGGACTGTGCGAGGCACATGTCTAGCTACCTGCAGGCAGCAGGCATTCTTTTGTTACTTTGTCGCCATGGCCTGAAAGGAACTGGAGAGAGGTAACGCCCCTGGACCACACGAGCCAAAGGGATTCTATTGAAACCCCCGTGAGGACGGAATCCCGACTCTGCAGCAGCACCAGCAGCAGCAGATTCGACTGCACCTCCTCCTCCGTGGTGTCTACTGGGAGCAGCGGCGGCGTGCGCAGCCCCTCGAGCCCCCTACCCAGAGCTGATTTCTAATAAAGGCTTTTTCAAAGGAGCTGGTCTCCTGGCCCATTTATAACACCTGGCTGCCCTCCTGGGCAATGGCCTCTTCATCAGCGCCATGGCCTGCGGCCACCACCTGCACAGCCCCATGTTCTTCTTCCTGCTCAACCTGACCTGTTATAAATGGGCCAGGAGACCGGCTCCTTTGAAAAGGCCTTTATTAGAAATCAGCTCTGGGTAGGGGGCCCGAGGGGCTGCGCACGCCACCGCTGCTCCCAGTTGACACCACGGAGGAGGAGGTGCAGTCGAATCTGCTGCTGCTGGTGCTGCTGGTGCTGCTGCAGAGTCGGGATTCCTTCCTCACGGGGGTTCCCATAGAATCACTTTGGCTCGTGTGGTCCAGGGGGGTCACCTCTCTCCAGTTCCTTTCAGGTCATGGCGAGAAAGTAACAAACAAATACCTGCTACCTGCAGGTAGCTGGAGGTGTGCTTCGCACAGTTTTGTCTTTCTTAGGTTCAGTTTCTGTGTCAGTTCGCTGTCTCAGGGGCTTTTCTAGCTCCAACTGGACCTCCAGCCGCAGCCAGGCACCATGGGAGTTCCCTGATCTTCATATTGGGCGGGGCCCACAGCTCGATGGCAGGCGGCAGGGAGCAGCAGGGAGCAGCAGGGAGGGACGACTAGTCAGTGGCGTGCGGGCTTTCGATGGAGAGGGGAAAGCCCAGGATTTAGGGAGAAAGGGTACAGAACTTGGACATAACGAGCAGAAATTTAGGGTACAGATTCAACATGAACGGTTTAAAACAGGCAAGTAACAGTGCAACTTTAATTTTACAGCAAAACAGTGTAACAGTACAACTCGGGAGTGCATAACCTGGGGCTAATTTCTTTCATGACCCTCACCGACCTCGCCTCCATCTGCACCACTGTCCCCAAAGCCATGCACAGTTCCCTCTGGGACACCAGGCACATCTCCTACACAGGATGTGCTGCTCAGGTTTTCTTGTTTTCTGCGCTACAACAGAATTTTGTCTCCTGACCATCATGTGCTACGACTGCTACGTGTCCATCTGCAAACCCTTGCACTATGAGACCCTCCTGGGCAGCAGAGCTTGTGCCCACATGGCCACAGCTGCCTGGGCCAGTGCCTTTCTCAATGATGTCATGCACACAGCCAATTCATCTTCCCTGTCCCTGTGCCAGGACAATGCCCTGGGCCAGTTCTGTGAAATCCCACACATCCTCAAGCTCTTCTGCTCCAACTCCCACTTCAGGGAACTTGGGCTCATTGCTTTTAGAGCCTGTTTTGTATTTGGTTGTTTTGCGTTCATTATGTTCTCCTTCGTGCAGATCTTCAGGGCTGTGCTGAGGATGCCCTCTGAGGAGGGACAGCACAAAACATTTTCCACCTCCCTCTCTCACCTGGCCATGGAGTCCCTGTTCCTCAGCACTGTCATGTTTGCTCACCTGAAGCTCCCCCCCATCTCCTCCCCATCCCTGGATCTGGCCCTGTCAGTTCTGTACCTGGTGCTGTCTCCAGCCCTGAACCTCCTCATCTGCAGCCTGAGGAACCAGGAGCTCAAGAAAGCTCTCAGGGCACTGATGTCTGGATGCTTTTCAGCTCCCACACACTGCCTGCTTCCTTCTGTCATTGGCTCCTGGTGCACATCATGGCAGGCCAACACTCTCCTTATTTATATTTCTTCCACTTCTGATGCTTGTTATAAATGAAATCAGCCAATTGATTAATAAAATAATTCATTGAGAAATTGAGAAAGAACAATTGAGAAAAGCCACAAGTAAAGTCAGTGCTGAGCCCGGGATCAACACTGGGTGAACCTCAGACATGGCCTCTATTGCACCGAGCCCCCCACAGTTCAAAAAGTCCGCACTGTGCAGCTGATTTTTATACAGTGTTTCGCTGTCCAGTACCTGATCTCAGTCCTTTGTATCCCTTGTTCGAGATACATATTCATGTATCTTTGTTTTCCTGCTCCCAGTCTGTTGAGTGGATTTCTGAGAAGGGAGATGCCCATGAGTGGATTTAGGGGAACCTGGCATTGGGATTCACCACCTTGACGATACTGATAAGATTCATATCAGTCGTTACTCGCTGGGTCATTGGTAGACCCATCAACGGTGAGGGCCCATCTCCTCCCAGCTGCACCCTTCTTTCTTCTGCTAATGTTGTTTTCCTGGATGCTGGCAGCGATGTCACAATCTGTAAGAGTGGCTTCGGGCATGGTTTGAAGGGCATGACTTTAAAGGCGCTCGTGAGTTTGGTTTGAAGGTTACAGTCATGTTTTGACATACATGATTTTACAAAACATATTTACAATAAAACCAAATTATTTACAACATTTACCACAAGGCTTTGCCCAAACTGGGCCCTTGCTGAAGGCAAAGGCCAAGGCAGGGCTCTCACTTGTGCTGCCAGTGCCATGGAAGGCCCAGAGCAAGAGGGCATTTCTGGGGTGCAGGGATCCCATCTTGACAGTGCGGCCTTGCAGGTTAGCAAAAGCCAGACAAATCTGGATTTTGCTAATCAATGTGACATCCTGGCACATGGGGACAGGGTTTGGACTGAGAGTCAGTGAATGGAGTTAAGTCTAACTGAAAATGAGTAGGGCAGGAGTGTTGATCTGCCTGAGGGTAGGGAGGCTCTACTCAGGGATCTGGACAGGTGTACTTGATGGGTCAAGTCCACCTGTATGAGACAGAAGGCGGCCAAAGGCTGGGTGCTGCACTTTGGCCTCTCCCAGCCCATGCAGTGCTCTGGGCTGGGGGAAGAGGGGCTGGAAATTGGCAGGGAGCCAAAGGCATCCCAGCTTCTGTCAGAAGCAGTGTGGCCAGCAGGAGCAGAGCAGTGATTGTCCCTCTGCCACAGGGCACTGGTGAGGCTGCACTTCAAATCCTGCAGCATTGGGTTTTGGACCCTCACAAAAAGGAAGACATGCAGGTGCTTGAGTGTGTGCACAGAAGGGGAATGGAGCTGGGGAAGGGTCTGGAGCACAAGTCTGAAGAAGAAGGGCTGAGGGAGCTGTGGGTGTCTAGCAAAGTGGAAAGGTGCCTCATGGGGGACCATACAGTTCTCTACAGCTCCCTGAAGGCCAGGCTGGGGTCATTATATTTGCCCATGGAAGAAACTATATGACCAGAGGAAATGACCACAAGTTGTGCCAAGCCTGGAGCTTTAGATTGGACTCTTTCAACAGAAAGGGTATCAGTCTTGGGAACAGGCTTCCCAGGGAAATGGCTGAGTCACCAGCCTCAGGGAGATTTCAAAGTGATGTGCATGTGGCCTTTGGGGAGCCAGGTGACTGGTGGAGTAGGCAGTGCAAAGCTTGCAGTTGGACTGTGTGATCTGCAGGGTCTTTTCCAACCAAGCTCGAAAACTCAGAGCTTTAACTGGAGCTCAGCATGGAGTCAAGGTTGAAATAGAATGATCCTCAAGGGTGCCTTCCAAGATGGATATCTATGAGATTGCCAAGGCAGGGCAGCTGATGAGAAAGACAAAAGAAAGACCAAGAGAAGTTGATTGAAGAAGATTCACTCCAAGGCTGCCACTCTGCCTGGCTGAGCTGGGGTGGGGACAAAGGGCGGGACTGGCCTGGCTGTGGTGTCCTGTGACACCTGTGACATCACGGGGGACCTGTCACAATGGGGGCAGCGATAAAAGGCCCCAGCAGGTAACGCTGGCCCCGTATTGCTTGGGCAAGCGGTGAGTGCACACGTGGTGGGGAGGCTGGGCTGGGGACAAGGGCCGGGGCAGAAAGGCTGCACCCAGGGTTGGGTTCTCCCTCTGTGTGCAGAGACAGCCTCTCATGGCAGAGCCTTGGGCAGGGCACCGTGCTGCTGCTGCTGTTGCTGTAGCAGCTGCTTGGGATGTGGGACAGGCCTCGCTGCTTGCCAGCTCTCTGGGGCCCTGTCCTTCCTGCCCCCACATCCCTGGCATTGCCACCCCTGCTGTCCCCACTGACAGCTGCCTCCCTCCCAGCACCACTCAAGGCCTTCTCTCCCTCCTCCTGCAGACCATGGAGACCTGGCTCTTGTGGTTCTTGCTTTTGCAAAATGTACTCCAGTACCCACAGCCCGTGGGCGACGGCTTTGATGAGGCAACACGTCTGCGAATGGAGGCACGGGCAAAGCTCCTGGAAGAGGAGAAGACTCGTCTGGAGCGGGAGGTGGAGCAGCTGGCCCTGATGAAGCAGAGCGTTGGGGGCTGGGGGGACCTGTTCTGGTCTGCCTTGCAGCCCTGGCAGCTCTGGCCTCTGGCTGGGCTCCTGCTCCTTCTCTTGGCACTGTGGAATATGTGGAGGAGAAGGAGCTTGAGGAGAGCGGAGCACGAAGAAGAAAATGGTGCTGCAAATGAAGAGGGTGGTGTTGGAAATGAAGTTGGCATTGAGGCTGCAAATCCAGAAAACATCGAGGTTGGAAATGAAGTCAATAATCATGATCTTGCCGATATCATTGGAAGAAGGGTAATGGAGCGCATCCAGTGGCCTGTGCAGGATCTGCAGGGAGGATGCCAGTGGACAACCATCCTGATGAACAAATTTACGATTTTCTCTCGACACGTTTTGGCCAACAGCTTCTACCCAGTCCTGAAACGAGCCATCGGGGTGGGCAGTGCCTTCGAAGGTTGGAGTCCCCGTGAGCAGGATGTTGTGTACCAGGTGCTCGTACCCATGACTCCTCCCCGAGGGCACAGCTTCCACCTGGAGCTGGACACTGCAGGGCAGAGGCACATGAGGGACTTCCGCATCCGCGTGCAGCAGGAGTGCACCTGCACGAGCGAGCGGCAGGGTAACGACATGCTGTGCTTCCTGCACCACCCCGAAGAGGAACTGAGGGCGTCTCAGGATCCCAGCCTCCTTCACACCCTGTGCACGGGCTCCTACCTCGATGTGGAGAAAACTGCTCGCTGGTTCTGCCAACTGGTGAGAGCGGTCTGGCCGGCTTTGCCTCAGGCACACAATTGGCATTTAGTGCTGCTGCCCTCCAGACGCTCCTGCCAGTTCAAGGTGAGCAATGGCAGAGAAAGCTACCGGATCGAGATGCTCTTTGGGGTGCAGCAGGGCAACTCCGACATCTTTGTAAGCAGCGAGCCCAGGCCAGGCCACACCTCAAGCACAACCTGGCCGGAGACGTACGCTGTGGCCGAGGTGAAGTTCTTCAAGTACATCTCCAGGCAGGCCCCTCCTGACAGCTTGCACCTCAAATGCCTGCAGTTCTTCACCCGTCTGCAGCTGGGCATAGGCTTTTCCACCTATGCCATGAAGACCATTGTTATGCACCTCCTGAGCATCACACCCGTGTCACAGTGGCGCAGGAGAGATTTTGTGAGGCGGCTGATGGATATCAGGGAGAGCCTGCGCGTGTGTGTAGAAATGAAACACCTCAATCACTTCATTGTAGGCAACCAGAGGCTTCCTGAGGAGATCATTTTGCCCCCAGATGTCATGGCTGGGCGCTGCAATCTCTTCCATGACCTGGTGATGGATCCGGTTGCCCACTCCCAGGCCATGAGTCAATACCTGGATCTGCATCGGTGGCTCAGTCGAATCATTAACAACGAGCAGTGAGAGAGGTTCCCCTGCACAGAGCGGGGCTTGTGAGGCTCGCCCCTGGTGGCAGAGAACCACCTGACAGCACATGAGAAAAGAGGGCAGAACGTGGCATACAGAGAGGGAAGGGAAAACGCTGCCTAGCAGCTTAATGCCATCAGCAGCAGCAGTGTCATCTCAGCAGTCTCCCCAGCCCTGCATCCAGCGATGACCAGGCTGGCTCCAAAGAAGAAGGACCATGCAAGAGGAAATACTATTGTTCCTCCTTTTGCTCTCTGGGGTCCGTATGGAGAGCCTACAGCCCGGGGAGAAGCTGACCCAGAGCGGAGCGTGCAGCACATGGAGAAGGCCCGGCTCCATCGGCAGTGGCAGCTGCTGCCACGCCTTTCCTCTGGAGCAGAAGCACACCTGGGGAGTCCAGCCTGATGTAGCTGAAGAGGCCGTGGCCAGGGCACTTGTGAGGCAGAGTCCCGTTACCAGCAGAACTGGGACCGCCCCCACCTCTTTCTAGGAGCCCATTTTCCCTCTGAGAGCTTCACCTTGGGCCAAGATGCCGATCTCAGAGTCCCAGACGAGGGAATGTTGGAAAGGACCACCGGTGGGGTCATCTGCTTCTGGGCTGCTCCAGCAGGGCCTTCCTGATGTGCTCTGCAAAGGATTGGCTTTGGATGGGTCCTGACCATCTCTGCTCAGGGAGAGTCCACCATCTCTGGGCAATGCCCGGGGTCACTCCATGGACGTTTTTGTCTCCATTGCCTCGGAAGGGAAACCTTTAGGTCAGCATTGTACAACTGTGTTGCAGCTGACCTGAAATGTTGTAGATATAAAAATGTTGGGTTTTATTAATTTTCAAATTCATAAAAAATTTATAATTTTTATAAATTTTTATAAGTTTTTATAAATTCATATATTTATCCCTATTGTGTATACATATTTTATACTCTTAAGCTTATCAAGTATGGTATCAAAAAGTAAACTATAAAAAAGCCAATAAACTAATATAAATAATATCAAAGATACAAAAGATGTTGTTATTATTACAGCATTAGAGAAATGATTATAAAGAGTTGAATAGGTAATTATGCTTAAACATTACAATATAAAACATATTTAATGTCTCTATTTTTGGTGAGGCGTATTAGTTCCCTTAGTGCATTTATATCTGGAAAGATTTCTATGCAGTAGATCTATTTCTATCATATATATTTATGATGTATGTAACATTTATCTATCATATATACATTTAGGTTTTTATCTTTTTGTATACAAGTAAAGCCACAGATTGTGTCTCTGTTTCTTGGGGGCACATAAGTATGTTCTGTAGTTTGGGCATTTACGAGTGGCAAGCTGCAAACTGCTTTGCCCTTGATTCAATAAACTACAATATTCCAGAATCTGGATTGTGCAAGACTTTATTGATCTCCAGCAGAGCCAGAGTATTGGCAAACCTCACAAGGTGTGAAGCTGAGCTTGTGGACTCTGTCCTTGACCTCAGCCAAACTGACAGTGCTGAATTGGTTCTAAGCAGAAATTAAGCCCGGCTGCCCCAGGCCCCTGTGATGACAGAATGACAGAAGAGCTTGGCTTGGAGGGGTCCCTAGAAATCGTCATTCTTCCAGCCCTGCTGCCAAGGGCAGGGACACTTGGCCACGTTGCTCCGAGCCCCGTCCCAGCCGGCCTGGAAACACTGCCAGGGATCCAGGGGCAGCCACAGCTGCTGTGGGCAGCGTGGGCCGGGGCCTCAGCAGCCTCAGAGGCAGGAATTCCTTCCACATCTCGAGGCTCACCCTGCCCTCTGTCAGAGGGAAGCCACGGGCCCTGGTGCTGTCTCTGCAGCAGGACTGTGGTGTCACTGTGGGACACAATGAATGAGACACGGACTCGTGATTCAGAAGGCTGATGCTCCGAAAAAGGGGCAGGTTTATTCTCAGAACTTATTTTTATACTTCTTTACAATGTGCCCACCTAAGAGGTGGGATCTTTGCACTCATTGGCCACATCAAGGGTCAACAAGCAAAGTCCCTCCTTAAGAGAGGGAAAAGTGAAAAACAAGATCGTTTTCAGAGAGTAACCTTGTTTACCATCCTAAATCCCTGGGAAAGAATTTAAGTAAAACCCAAACAAGGCAAACAGTGACTACACTGTGGGACCTCCCAGCAGGCAGGGGCAAAACAGCTCCAGAGCAAAAAACCCCGCAGCACGAAGAGAGGCATGGCAGGGGCTAGGCAGCAGCAGCCCAGCTCCCAAACACGGCAGGGAAAGGGCTCCCCAGGATTTCTCCCTGGTGCTGGCAGGAACCTGGGCCCAGGCTATGCAGAGGGGAGCAGCCCCCAGTGGGAAATGGGGTGTTCCCAGGTCCTGGCAGGCACACGTTGGCTCTGGGGTTTCTGACAGCAGAGGTGCAAAAAAAGCCAAGCTGGCAAGCTCAGTCACAGTAAAGCCCAAGCAAAAGAAACCAAAAAGAAGCAGCCAAAGCCCACAGGAACAGCAGGATCCCTGAACAGAGATACCGGCCGTGTGTGTCCATTCGGACAGGAAAGGGCTGCCTCTCACCCCGACCTCAGCTCCCTCTGGAATCCCTGGCTTGACTCCCATTCATCACAACAGCCCCAGAGCCAGGGAGGATGGGGAGTGGGGCAGGGACAGCCACCAGCCCTGGGCACAAAACAAAACCCCAGAATGGTATGGGATAATGAACCATCCCCAAGACAGCGTGGTTTGCAGGGAGCTGCAGTGTGGCACGGCCCCGGCTGTGCCTGGGAGTGCTCACTTTGGAGAAGGTGTCGGTCCCGGCTGGCACAGGGAGCTGCAGCGTGTGGGGAATTATCCCTTCTGGCCTCCTGGCCCACAGGGTCCCCCAGGTACCATCCCTGCCTCACACTTGTGGTGCCGCTGTCACCTGCACACGAAAGGACTTGGGTGGAGAGGGAGAGGGGTTACCAAGTGTGTGTCAGGCAAGGAGAGAGAGGGGAGGCTGGTCTGGGTGTGGGGACAGAAGGGATGGTGGCACTATGAGCACGGTGTTCTTGTGGCCTCTCCTCTGGCTGCTGGGAGTGCAGGATCTCTGACCCACCCACCCATGGAACTGTGACCCTGCAGGGTCTTGTGTAACCAAGGATCCATTGTAACACTGCAGAACCTTGTGGAACCTTGGGGTCATTGTCACACTGCAGGGCCTTGTGGAACAAGGAGATCAGTGTGTTAGAAATGCATATTTTAGAGCTGGCTTTTCGGAAATATTGTAATGAGTGTTACACATATAATGTAAGAAAGTAGTACTGTATGTCCTTTTATTTGTAGAATTTAAAAATGTAATGATGGTATATTTCTTAATGGTAACAACGTAGAGATGGTTTGTAGGTTATTTTTTTTGTAACCTCTAACAAGATAAAAACCAGAAGACCCATCCTGCATTCCTGTGAAAGATAAAGAACAATGAACTTCTATGGTCAAAAAGGATTTATGACACCTAACCTGGCTAGAAGGTGTCATGCACAGTTAAAGGAACTGCAATTTTGGGGACCCTTGAAACAGATAGAGAAAACAGATGTTTCAATATGCATTAGTCTCTTTTTGAATATGTAACACCAAGACTTATAAATGCCAAAGAATTTAGAATGGGGGTGTGTTGCTTTGCACCCTCAGCTGAGATCTCCCTTATTCTGTCTCCTTAATTGCCCATTTTTAATCTATTTTACTTTATTTTTTTAAAACTTATAAATTAAAATAAAAAGGTGAAACATCATTTTTCACAAGTGTCATACTCCATTTGGTCATAAATCTGACAGGAATAAGCTTAATGTGTCTTTAAAAACTGGCTGTGGGAATCTCCTTGTGGATAAGACCAGATACTTGTCCATAGGAAATAATGAGAGAACCCATCTTGAAGATGATGAGATGCTGGGGAGTGTCAGGAGGAGGAGAAGGCAGTTCTTACAATAGAATCATAGAACAGTATGGGTTGGGAATATTCTTAAAGATAATCTCATTCCACCGCCTGCCATGGGCAGGGACACCTTCCACTAGACCAGGTTGCTCCAAGACCCCTCCAGCCTGGCCTTGAACACTCCCAGGGATGGGGTGCCAACAGCTCCTCTGGCAACTTCTTCCTAATGGCTGAAGGACCTTGCAAGGACCCATCACACCTCCCAAAGGAGATATTACAGGCCCATCAGCATTACTTGAGCCCCTGGGAAAGTTCTGGAGGATCTATCCTCTTGGGGACTATCAGGAGTCAGATGACGCATGTGAGTGGGAAGAGCCAGCACAGCTTCACCAAAGGCAAATGGGGCTTGACAAACCTGATCACCTTCTGGGACAGTCCCCAGCTCAGCTGGTGTGGGGAGAGCAGTGGACATCATCAATCTGAGCATCTCAAAGCCTGTGATAGCTTCCCACAGCCTCCTCCTGGAGAAACTGCTGCGTGAGAGTCTGGACAAGGGGTCTGTGCTGTGGGTGGGAAGTGGCTGGCAGGCAGTCCCCAGAGAGTGCTGGGAAAGGGACCCTTCTCAAACTGGGAGCCTGTCAGAGGTGGGGGCTCTCAGGGAGACATATGGGGGCCAGCGCTGTTTATCATCCCCATCACTGATTTATGTGTGAAAAATTCATGTTGCTAGAGGTCAGTGTCCACAAAGGAGACACAGGGGTCCTGTAGAAGTGACTTTATTCATGAACAAAGGGATACGTCCAAGGCGGGGGGCGGTCTGTCTCACTTAGTTGAAGCAAGTAGTCTCCTTTTATTTTAAATTCACAGCCACATCACACCCTCTTCCTTTCCCCACTGGCTGAGGTATTTGGAAGGTACAGACTTCCCTATCCACCTACTACATGTCCCCCCTTGGTTTGTACCCCACTCTATAACATCAGATACATGATCATTAAAATTAGCTTTAAGTCTGCCCTGGGCAGAGAAGTGAACACTCATAACCCTATTAAGTCTTTGTTTTTCTTGCCAAAGGTCAGGAGTTTAGCACAACCTTGGCTGAGCAGCAGTCCATGTCAATTGGTAAAGTTTTCTAAAATTAATGGGTTCTCTCATTATTTCCTATGGATAAGTATCTGTTCTTATCCACGAGGAGATTCACACAGCCAGTTTTTAAAGACACATTAAGCTTATTCCTGTCAGATTTATGACCAAATGGAGTATGACACTGATCTCATTGGTTCCACGAGGCCCTGCAGTGTGACAATGACCCCTCGGTTCCACAAGGTTCCGCAGTGTTACAATGGATCCTTGGTTACACAAGACCCTGCAGGGTCACAGTTCCATGGGTGGCTGGGTCAGAGATCCTGCACTCCCAGCAGCCAGAGGAGAGGCCACAAGAACACCGTGCTCATAGTGCCACCATCCCTTCTGTCCCCACACCCAGACCAGCCTCCCCTCTCTCTCCTTCCCTGACACACACTTGGTAACACCTCTCCCTCTCCACCCAAGTCCTGTCGTGTGCAGGTGACAGCGGCACCACGAGTGTGAGGCAGGGCTGGTACCTGGGGGACCCTCTGGGCCAGGAGGCCAGAAGGGATAATTCCCCACATGCTGCAGCTCCCTGTGCCAGCCGGGACCGACACCTTCTCCAAAGTGAGCACTCCCAGGCACAGCCGGGGCCGTGCCACACTGCAGCTCCCTGCAAACCACGGTGTCTTGGGGATGGTTCATTATCCCATACCATTCTGGGGTTTTGTTTTGTGCCCTGGGCTGGTGGCTGTCCCTGCCCCACTCCCCATCCTCCCTGGCTCTGGGGCTGTTGTGATGAATGGAAGTCAAGCCAGGGTTTCCAGAGGGAGCTGAGGTCGGCATGAGAGGCAGCTCTTTCCTGTTCGGCTGGACACACGCAGCCAGTATCTCTGTTCAGGGATCCTGCTGTTCCTGTGGGCTTTGCCTGCTTCTTTTTGGTTTCTTTTGCTTGGGCACTGTGACTGAGCTTGCCAGCTTGGCTTTTTTTTGCCCCTCTGCTCTCAGAAAGCCCAGAGCCAACGTGTGCCTGCCAGGACCTGGGAACACCCCATTTCCCACTGGGGGCTGCTCCCCTCTGCATAGCCCAGACCCAGGTTCCTGCCAGCACCAGGGAGAAAGCCTGGGGAGACCTTTCCCTGCCGTGTTTGGGAGCTGGGCTGCTGCTGCCTAGCCCCTGCCATGCCTCTCGTGCTGCTGCGGGGTTTTTTGCTGCACTGGAGCTGTTTGGCCCCTGCCTGATGGGAGGTCCCACAGTCCTGCTGCAGAGACAGCACCAGGGCCCGTGGCTTCCCTCTGACAGAGGGCAGGGTGAGCCTCGAGATGTGGAAGGAATTCCTGCCTCTGAGGCTGCTGAGGCCCTGGCCCACGCTGCCCACAGCAGCTGTGGCTGCCCCTGGATCCCTGGCAGTGTTTCCAGGCCGGCTGGGACGGGGCTCGGAGCAACGTGGCCAAGTGTCCCTGCCCTTGGCAGCAGGGCTGGAAGAATGACGATTTCTAGGGACCCCTCCAAGCCAAGCTCTTCTGTCATTCTGTCATCACAGGGGCCTGGGGCAGCCGGGCTTAATTTCTGCTTAGAACCAATTCAGCACTGTCAGTTTGGCTGAGTTCAAGGACAGAGTTCACAAGCTCAGCTTCACTCCTTGTGAGGTTTGCCAATACTCTGGGTCTGCTGGAGATCAGTAAAGTCTTGCACAATCCAGATTCTGGAATATTGTAGTTTATTGAATCAAGGGCAAAGCAGTTTCCACCTTGCCACTCGTATATGCCAAAACTACAGAACATACTTCTGTGTCCCCAAGAGACAGAGACACAATCTGTGGCTTTACTTGTATACAAAAAGATAATAACCTACATGTATATATGATAGATATATGTTACATACATCATAAATATATATGATAGAAATAGATCTATTGCATAAAAATCTTTCTGGATATAAATGCACTAAGGGAATTAATATGTCTCACAACAAATAGAGACATTAAATATGTCCTATATTATATTGTTTAAATATAATTAACTATTCAACTCTTTATAATAATTTCTCTAATTCTATAATAATAACGACATCTTCTGAATCTTTGATATTATTTATATTAGTCTATTGGCTTTTTTATAGTTTACTATTTTACATCATACTTGATAAGCTTTATAGTATAAAATATGTCTACACAATCGGGATAACTCTATGAAACCAAAATCTAGATTCTTATATCTACAACATTTCAGGTCAGCTGCAACACACTTGTATAATGTTGACCTAAAGGTTTCCCTTCCGAGGCAATGGAGACACAACGTCCATGGAGTGACCCCGGGCATTGCCCAGAGATGGTGGAGTCTCTCTGAGCAGAGATGGTCAGGACCCATCCAAAGCCAATCCTTTGCAAAGCACATCAGGAAGGCCCTGCTGGAGCAGCCCTGAACCAGATGACCCCCACCAGTGGTCCTTTCCAACATTCCCTCCTCTGGGACTCTGAGATCGGCATCTTGGCCCAAGGTGAAGCTCTCAGAGGGAAAATGGGCTCCTAGAAAGACGTGGGGGCAGTCCCAGTTCTGCTGGTAACGGGACTCTGCCTCACAAGTGCCCTGGCCACGGCCTCTTCAGTACATCAGGCTGGACTCCCCAGGTGTGCTTCTGCTCCAGAGGAAAGGCGTGGCAGCAGCTGCCGCTGCCGATGGAGCCGTGCCGTCTCCATGTGCTGCACGCTCCGCTCTGGGTCAGCTTCTCCCCGGGCTGTAGGCTCTCCATACGGACCCCAGAGAGCAAAAGAAGGAACAAGAGTATTTCCTCTTGCATGGTCCTTCTTCTTTGGAGCCAACCTGGTCATCGCTGGATGCAGGGCTGGGGAGACTGCTGAGATGACACTGCTGCTGCTGATGGCATTAAGCTGCTAGGCAGTGTTTTCCCTTCCCTCTCTGTATGGCACGTTCTGCCCTCTTTTCTCATGTGCTGTCAGGTGGTTCTCTGCCACCAGGGGCGAGCCTCACAAGCACCACTCTGTGCAGGGGAACCTCTCTCACTGCTCGTTGTTAATGATTCGACTGAGCCACCGATGCAGATCCAGGTATTGACTCATGGCCTGGGAGTGGGCAACCGGATCCATCGCCAGGTCATGGAAGAGGTTGCAGCGCCCAGCCATGACGACATCTGGGGGCAGACTGATCTCCTCAGGAAGCCTCTGGTTGCCTACAATGAAGTGATTGAGGTGTTTCATTTCTACACACACGCGCAGGCTCTCCCTGATATCCATCAGCCTCCTCACAAAATCTCTCCTGCGCCACTGTGACACGGGGGTGATGCTCAGGAGGGGCATAACAATGGTCTTCATGGCATAGGTGGAAAAGCCTATGCCCAGCTGCAGACGGGTGAAGAACTGCAGGCATTTGAGGTGCAAGCTGTCAGGAGGGGCCTGCCTGGCGATGTACTTGAAGAACTTCACCTCGGCCACAGCGTACGTCTCCGGCCAGGTTGTGCTTGAGGTGTAGCCTGGCCTTGACTCGCTGCTTACAAAGATGTCGGAGTTGCCCTGCTGCACCCCAAAGAGCATCTCCATCCGGTAGCTTTCTCTGCCATTGCTCACCTTGAACTGGCAGGAGCGTCTGGAGGGCAGCAGCACTAAATGCCAATTGTGTGCCTGAGGCAAAGCCGGCCAGACCGCTCTCACCAGTTGGCAGAACCAGCGAGCAGTTTTCTCCACATCGAGGTAGGAGCCCGTGCACAGGGTGTGAAGGAGGCTGGGATCCTGAGACGCCCTCAGCTCCTCTTCGGGGTGGTGCAGGAAGCACAGCATGTCGTTACCCTGCCGCTCGCTCGTGCAGGTGCACTCCTGCTGCACGCGGATGCGGAAGTCCCTCATGTGCCTCTGCCCTGCAGTGTCCAGCTCCAGGTGGAAGCTGTGCCCTCGGGGAGGAGTCATGGGTACGAGCACCTGGTACACAACATCCTGCTCACGGGGACTCCAACCTTCAAAGGCACTGCCCACCCCGATGGCTCGTTTCAGGACTGGGTAGAAGCTGTTGGCCAAGACGTGTCGAGAGAAAATTGTAAATTTGTTCATCAGGATGGTTGTCCACTGGCATCCTCCCTGCAGATCCTGCACAGGCCACTGGATGCGCTCCATTACCCTTCTTCCAATGATATCGGCAAGATCATGATTATTGACTTCATTTCCAGCCTCGTTGTTTGCTGGATTTGCAGCCTCAATGCCAACTTCATTTCCAACACCACCCTCTTCATTTGCAGCACCATTTTCTTCTTGGTGCTCCGCTCTCCTCAGGCTCCTTCTCCTCCACATATTCCACAGGGCCAAGAGAAGGAGCAGGAGCCCAGCCAGAGGCCAGAGCTGCCAGGGCTGCAAGGCAGACCAGAACAGGTCCCCCCAGCCCCCAAAGCTCTGCTTCATCAGGGCCAGCTGCTCCACCTCCCACTCCAGACGAGTCTTCTCCTCTTCCAGGAGCTTTGCACGTGCCTCCATTCGCAGACGTGTTGCCTCATCAAAGCCATCACCCACGGGCTGTGGGTACTGGAGTACATTTTGCAAAAGCAAGAACCACAAGAGCCAGGTCTCCATGGTCTGCAGGAGGAGGGAGAGAAGGTCTTGAGTGGTGCTGGGAGGGAGGCAGCTGTCAGTGGGGACAGCAGGGGCGCCAATGCCAGGAATCTGGGGGCAGGAAGGACAGGGCCCCAGAGAGCTGGCAAGCAGTGAGGCCTGTCCCACATCCCAAGCAGCTGCTACAGCAGCAGCAGCACGGTGCCCTGCCCAAGGCTCTGCCATGAGAGGCTGTCTCTGCATGCAGAGGGAGAACCCAACCCTGGGTGCAGCCTTTCTGCCCCGGCCCTTGTCCCCAGCCCAGCCTCCCCACCACGTGTGCACTCACCGCTTGCCCAAGCAATACGGGGCCAGCGTTACCTGCTGGGGCCTTTCATCGCTGCCCCCATTGTGACAGGTCCCCCGTGATGTCACAGGTGTCACAGTACACCACAGCCAGGCCAGCCCCGCCCTTTGTCCCCACCCCACCTCAGCCAGTCAGAGTGGCAGCCTTGGAGTGAATCTTCTTCAATGAACTTCTCTTGGTCATTCTTTTGTCTTTCTCATCAGCTGCCCTGCCTTGGCAATGTCATAGATATCCATCTTGGAAGGCACCCTTGAGGATCATTCCATTTCAACCTTGACTCCATGCTGAGCTCCAGGTAAAGCTCTGAGTTGTCGAGATTGGTTGGAAAAGACCCTGCAGATCACACACTCCAACTGCAAGCTTTGCACTGCCTACTCCACCAGTCACCTGGCTCCCCTAAGGCCACTTGCACATCACTTTGAAATCTCCCTGAGGCTGGTGACTCAGCCATTTCCCTGGGCAGCCTGTTCCCAAGACTGATACCCTTTTTGTTGAAAGAGTCCAATCTAAAGCTCCAGGTTTGGCACAACTTGTGGTCATTTCCTCTGGTCATATCGTTTCTTCCATGGGCAAATATAATGACCCCAGCCTGGCCTTCAGGGAGCTGTAGAGAACTGTATGGTCCCCCATGAGGCACCTTTCCACTTTGCTAGACACCCACAGCTCCCTCAGCCCTTCTTCTTCAGACTTGTGCTCCAGACCCTTCCCCAGCTCCATTCCCCTTCTGTGCACACACTCAAGCACCTGCATGTCTTCCTTTTTGTGAGGGTCCAAACCCCAATGCTGCAGGATTTGAGGTGCAGCCTCACCGGTGCCCTGTGGCAGAGGGACAATCACTGCTCTGCTCCTGCTGGCCACACTGCTTCTGACAGAAGCTGGGATGCCCTTGGCTTCCTGCCAATTTCCAGCCCCTCTTCCCCCAGCCCAGAGCACTGCATGGGCTGGGAGAGGCCAAAGTGCAGCCCCCAGCCTTTGGCCACCTTCTGTCTCATACAGGTGGACTTGACCCATCAAGTACACCTGTCCAGATCCCTGAGTAGAGCCTCCCTACCCTCAGGCAGATCAACACTCCTGCCCTACTCATTTTCAGTTAGACTTAACTCTGTTCACTGACTCTCACTCCAAACCCTGTCCCCATGTGCCAGGATGTCACATTGATTAGCAAAATCCAGATTTGTCTGGCTTTTGCTAACCTGCAAGGCCGCACTGTCAAGATGGGATCCCTGCACCCCAGAAATGCCCTCTAGCTCTGGGCCTTCCATGGCACTGGCAGCGCAAGTGAGAGCCCTGCCTTGGCCTTTGCCTTCAGCAAGGGCCCAGTTTTGGCCAAGCCTTGTGGTAAATGTTGTAAATAATTTGGTATTATTGTAAATATATTTTGTAAAATCGTGTATGTCAAAACATAACTGTAACCTTCAAACCAAACTCACGAGCGCCTTTAAAGTCATGGCCTTCAAACCATGCCCGAAGCCACTCTTACAGATTGTGACATCGCTGCCAGCATCCAGGAAAACAACATTAGCAGAAGAAAGAAGGGTGCAGCTGGGAGGAGATTGGCCCTCACCGTTGATGGGTCTACCAATGACCCAGCGAGTAACGACTGATATGAATCTTATCAGTATCATCAAGGTGGTGAATCCCAATGCCAGGTTCCCCTAAATCCACTCATGGGCATCTCCCTTCTCAGAAATCCACTCAACAGACTGGGAGCAGGAAAACAAAGATACATGAATATGTATCTCGAACAAGGATACAAAGGACTGAGATCAGGTACTGGACAGCGAAACACTGTATAAAAATCAGCTGCACAGTGCGGACTTTGTGAACTGTGGGGGGCTCGGTGCAGTAGAGGCCGTGTCTGAGGTTCACCCAGTGTTGATCCTGGGCTCAGCACTGACTTTGCTTGTGGCTTTTCTCAATTGTTCTTTCTCAATTTCTCAATGAATTCTTTTATTGATAAATTGGCTGATTTCATTCTTAACAAGCATCATAAGTGGAAGAAATATAAATAAGGAGAGTATTGGCCTGCCATGATGTGCACCTGGAGCCAATGACAGAAGGAAGCAGGCAGTGTGTGGGAGCTGAAAAGCATCCAGACATCAGTGCCCTGAGAGCTTTCTTGAGCTCCTGGTTCCTCAGGCTGCAGATGAGGGGGTTCAGGGCTGCAGACAGCACCAGGTACTGAAATGACAGGGCCAGATCCAGGGATGGGGAGGAGATGGGGGGGAGCTTCAGGTGAGCAAACATGACAGTGCTGAGTATAAGGGACACCACAGCCAGGTGAGGGAGGGAGGTGGAAAATGTTTTGTGCTGTCCCTCCTCAGAGGGCATCCTCAGCACAGCCGTGAAGATCTGCACGAAGGAGAACATAATGAACACAAAACAACCAAATACCAAACAGGCACTAAAAGCAATGAGCCCAAGTTCCCTGAAGTGGGAGTTGGAGCAGAAGAGCTTGAGGATGTGTGGGATTTCACAGAACTGGCCCAGGGCATTGTCCTGGCACAGGGACAGGGAAGATCTATTGGCCATGTGCATGACATCATTGAGAAAGGCACTGGCCCAGGCAGCTGCGGCCATGTGGACACAAGCTCTGCTGCCCAGGAGGGTCTCATAGTGCAGGGGTTTGCAGATGGACACGTAGCAGTCGTAGCACATGATGGTCAGGAGACAAAATTCTGTTGTAGCGCAGAAAACAACAACCAGACTTGAGCAGCACATCCTGTGTAGGAGATGTGCCTGGTGTCCCAGAGGGAATTGTGCATGGCTTTGGGGACAGTGGTGCAGATGGAGGCGAGGTCGGTGAGGGTCAGGTTGAGCAGGAAGAAGAACATGGGGCTGTGCAGGTGGTGGCCGCAGGCCATGGCGCTGATGAAGAGGCCATTGCCTGGGAGGGCAGCCAGGGAGATGCCCAGGAAGATGTAGAAGTGCAGGAGCTGCACGTGCCATGTGTCAGCCAATGTCAGCAGGAAGAAGTGGCTGATGGAGCTGCTGTTGAACGTTTGCTGTGGCTGCACATGGGGAGCTGTTCCTGGATAAAGGACAGTGACAAGTTAGGACAGGCTGCTTTGAGCCAAACCTGTGCCCTTCCCTGTAGACTCTTCTGCTGGTGTTGGTGTCTTTGGTGCTGACCCTGACTGCCAACAAAACAGCAACACATTCGCTTCAGAGTTGGACTGGGTTGAGGCACAAGATGATGGCCGGGGCTGAGGCAGGCACACACAAGATGGCAGCCGGGGCTGAGGCAGGCACACACAATATGGCGGCCGGGGATGAGGCAGGCACACACAAGATGGCGGATGGGGCTGAGGCAGGCACACACAAGATGGCGCCGGGGCTGAGGCAGGCACACACAAGATGGCGGCCGGGGCTGAGGCAGGCACACACAAGATGGCGGATGGGGCCCAGGCTGTGCCTCCCAGCGCAATCTGCAGCCCCTGCCAGCCCAGCCCCAGCCCCGGAGCCACGTGGGGCAGGCAGAGCCCCCCCTTCAGCCATCTGTTGAAATGGACATTAACAGACACCCGGGACACAGACACGGTGTGGCACCTTTGCTCTGTGCACACAAACATAGACCAGCCAGTTTATAAGGCCTGCTGGCAGTATTTTTATGTCAAGCTCATTCAAATAGGTGAAAACAGAAACTCCAGGGACTGAGCATTTTAAAATAAAAACTTTTAATTTTTTTTCCAGAAGAAGCAAAGGCATTTCCTGTGCAGATTGACTTCTTGGTTTAGCATCAAGAAGTATCACAAATGGTTTTGTCTAGGCAGGAGTCATAGTGGCTGTGAGGTGATGAAAACAGAGATGGGATCTGCCTGAGGCACAGGGTGCAGTGGCTGCTCACCTGCGATGTGGATCCCTCAGGGTACCTGTTTCTTTAGAACACTGGGAAGACTACAGATAGTAGAAATACAAACCATAACTGCAGCAGGAAGTCCAGTGCAATTTAGGTTGTTCTTCATGAAATTCTTCAAGTTGAGCACAAAGTTGGCAGGGGCTTCTTGGAGCAATGCTCTGCCACCCATTCTTTCGAATAGAGGATTGCACAAAAAAGGAAGAGAAGCCCATGAAGTATTGAAGAAGATCAGTCACTGACAGGAACGAGTGGGTTAAGAAATGTGAGGGGGGGAAAGGCAGGCAAAGTAAGGTGACAAGTGTGAGAAACGACAGTGAAAAAAGTACAGAAGTGGGAGGGAAGGAAAGCTGAGTGGGAAAGGGTGAGAAACCTGAGGGGAAAAGGGTGAAAAATGTGAGTAAAAACAGAAGAGGAAGGGGAGAGGAGGAAAAGGTAGAAAAATATGATGGGAAAATTCTAAGAAACCTGAATAGAAAAGGGTGAGAAACATAGGGGCGAAAATGGAAGCAAATGTGAGGGGAAGAGAGTGAGAAACTTTACTGGCAAAGAGAGAGAAACAGGCAGCAAGTGTGGTGATAGGAACATTGTGAGAATCCTGAGGGGGAAAGAATGATAAACCAGAGGGCAGACAAAGGCAGAAAATATGAGGGGAAAAAAAGGGTGGGAAGTTTGATGGGAAAAGTGGCAGAAAACTTTTGTAACACGCGCTCACTCAGAAATCTCACCAACTAATTTGTAACCATGGAAATAAGACTGACTCATTCCTTTGCTGAAATTCACAGGCTAAACATTCCCTCCAATTATTTGACGTACTTCAATCACTTCTCGGAAGTTCTTGACAAGAGAATAGGAATCTCTTGAGGATCTCTGGTGTTCATTTGGGGAACATCCCATTCCTCAAATTCTCCTCTGATGCTCAAGAGCCTCCTACAACCACTCCCTTCCCCTTGAATGCATTCCAGCTACCTTCTTAGGAGAACTACTCTGTTCTCAAGGCTAAGGCAGCCACTTGCACACATCAATCACTGCACTGGGGGAATCAAGGGCTCCACACTGTTAATGCTAACGAAATTCATGATTTGCTAGAGTTCAACATTTTCTCAACACCTTCCTTCTTTCGGAATTGCCCACAAGGATTTTGTCAATGCACCTTGAAAATACTTTTGCTGACTGAAGCCACATTCTGTCTTCCCTTCAAAAGAGCAATTAAGAATGAAAACACAAATTGCCTACTGAAAACCTTCTGCTCCCTTCCAAATCAATTCACTGCTCAAGCACAAGCCACAGGCTCATCCCTGATTCCCTCAGTGAGATATGTGGTAATATTTTGCTGCAGCCAAAAGATTATTAGAAAAGAATGGAAGTTGTTGGTTCTAGGCATTGTTTGTTAGGGTTTGGATTTGTTCTAGTTAATTTGTTGGGTGTTGCGGTGAGCTGGGAGAGGGGGCAGCTTGAAGACCAGACCAAAAGGGAAGTAGGGCAAGAGGGGAGGAGACAGAAAAGTAAGCGGTGAGAAAATAGAAATAGAAGTTCCCTAGTGCCCAGCCAGAGGGAAAGGGGACACAGTTCGCCCTGGGCTGGGAAAGGCAGTAAAAAGCAGCATTTTCTTGGAGAGAGTGTGTGTGTTTGGCTCTTGGGAGAGTGAGATACACACCCAGCTCAGGTGAATCCTTACTACAAAACAGTTCTCTTTTGCTTTAATGACTTTGTCCCCATTGAATTTCATCTAAAGACTTGGCTCCTTTCTAACACCTCTCTCCCAGCAGCTCAGGGCTGCATTGCACAGTGCTTGCTGTGTGCCAGACAGCACAAAGCAGGCTGGCCTGGTGCCCCTGAAGATTTCAGCACAACACTCTGCATTTCACACCTGTGCTCTGGCTCAGTGCAGAACTCCAGGACTGCAGGCGCTTCCTCCCAGAGCTGTGTGAGGCCCTGGCTGCTGCAGATGTGAGCTGACAAGCTGTCCCTGCCTGAGGCTGCCCTGGGTTCCCCTGGCAGAAGCGCCGTGCCTGAAGGACGCTGCCCTGTGCTGGAGCCTGCGGAGCAGCCCGGCTCCCTCCCGCTGTGCCCGGAGTGCTGCACACACTGCTCACCTTGGCCAGGAGTCACAGGGCAGCCGGCACAAGAGCAGGAATGCTCAGCCAGGCCTCCAGCCCTCGGCTGTCCTTGGCCTTTCTCTGCTGCTGTGCAGACTGCAGATGGCCAATGCCCCCAGGCTGTGCTGTGCCCAGCAGGGCTGCGCTTCCCCTCGGGAGCAGCAGCTGCCAGCTGGGCTCTGAGAGCCCAGGATTCACCCGGGGCCACCAAGAGGCACCCAGGGCTGGGCTGCTGCCTCTTGCAGCTCCAAGGGCCTCATGGCAGCCTCCTCTGCCCAGGCTCAGGCTGCTCTGGGCTGTGCCAGGGCTCTGCTGGGGCTCCAGCCTGGACAAGGTGGGGCCCAGTCTCACCTGGCAGTCGCTGACAGCTCTGCACCAGCTCTGCACCTTTCCCTGCAGCCTCCCTGAGCTCTCTGCTTCCTCACTTGAGCAAAACTCTCCTTCAGCCACACACATTGCACTTAGGGATACAAATCCCAGGGGGAGGAACCCAAATGCTCTCCAGTCATAACTCAAGGCTGCATGTGCACAGGATATTTGGGCTGCCCCACTCCTCCTTTGCAGGTTCTGCCTGCAGATGCCACTGCCCTTTCTGCCTCAAACACAAGTGCCACAGCTGGGGAAAACCCAGCCAGTGGGCCATATTCCAAAGACACTGTGGTCTGGAGAGGATGAATGAAGAAGAGCCTTCCCCCCTTTCAAACCATACCAAAGAAACAATCAATGTCACTTTCCCCCTCTAAGAAAAAGCTGACAGTTCAGAAGGAAATGCTGAGCTTTCTCACAGGCTCAGAAGGAGGGGAATCTTCAAAATAAGTTGAGGTTTCAGGAACTTTATTTACAATCCTATGCTACAGTCCTAAACTAAAATCTTACTCTACAATCATAGCTAAAATACTACTCTACAATTCTCCTCTGAGCTGGTCATGGAGTGAACAGTTCAAAAGTGATTTTCAAATTCTTGTTTGCTCTTTCCATTTCTTCACACATGTGATAAGTGGCACCAGGCTGGATGCAGGCTTGGCTGATGTTAAAAACGGATGCTGCACAAAGGAAAAAAAATCAACAACGAATGATTACTTTCCAAGCTAAAAGCCTCAATGGCAGGGTAACATTTTTAAAATGAAAAGGGGATTGAGTCAGAGTAGGTCTAAGGAACATGGAGCAGCAATGGCACAGCTTGCTGCAAGAGCTGCTGAGTGCCCCAGCCCTGGAAATATTTCAGCCTGAGCATCGTGATCTCTTTCAAGATTTCCCTGCTCATTGCAGGGCACTTGGACCAGATGACCTTGACAGGTCCCTGCCAGCCCAGCCCAGGCTAGGATTCCTGACTGTTTCCATGTGAACAGCACCAGGAGTGGAGATGAGGAAGAGAGGGGCTCATCTGATGCCTTGCACTTGAGTGGAGGAGGAGCTCATCCCTGGGACACTGTTCCACCTGCAGCCCCTGGGCATTTTACCTGCAGGAGCTCCTGGGCAGACCAGCGCTGCGCCTCGTCTGTCTGCAGGCAGCAGCTCAGGAAGTCACGCAGCCAAGGTGAGAGGAGCCTGGGCTGCTGCAGCTCTGGGATGCCTTCTGTGGCTATCAGGAGTTGAGCCTGGAGAAAAAGGAAACACCAGTCTCTCCCCTGCTTTTTCACTGTGTCTGTAACTGCTCCCCCAGATCCCATTGTTTCAGCTCCACTCTGCAGTGGCAGTTTGTTTCTGCTGTGGCACAGAGGCAGAGGTGACTTTCCTGTACCAACAAAAAACCCAAACCCTGATGCAGCCATGGTATGCCAATACTAGGAAGTGCCAGGAAACAAAGGGTGGTTTTGGCAGGCTCTCCACATTGCCAGGCTTCAGCTTGGTGACATGGAGAAAGTGGTTTGGCTTAGGAAAGAAATATGGTCAGTGAGTGTTTCAGCAGCACTGCACAAGAAGCACAAGAGACTCTGTGGCCTTCACACCTCCAGGTTTCAGGCAAGTTTCCCTGTGAGAAGAATGGGGGTGCACTTCTCTCCAAACCACTGCTTTAGAAACTTTGTTGGGTTTGGGTTCCTTTCCTTCATTTCAGGAAAGATAACACCAGTTCTCAAATGTTTGTTTCCTGTTCTTAGGGCCATCCACACAGCCAAAAGAGCTGGAATGACTTCTAAGCCAAAGCAAAATGTTGCCTGAGAATGGAGATTGTTTGTGTGGGGTAAGGCTTGAGTGGCCCCAATCCCCAATGATGCAACCCAAACTACAGCAGATGCTGATGTGCTGCAGGGACATTTTTAGAAAGGGACCGTGGTGGGAGTAGTTCCAGCAGATGGCAATGGGATTTTGTCCAAGGGCACACAGAAAAAACGTGGGACAGGAGAGAAAGACAGCGGGATCAGAGAGTATTGACACCTTACCGAGAGAGAACTTTCATTGCCATAGGGGACTTCTCTTTCCACCATTTCAATGCCCACAATTCCAAAAGACCAGATGTCCACTTTGGGGCCATAGGGTTGACCTTTGGCCACTTCAGGCGCCATCCACCAAGAAGTCCCGATCACCGAGCTGCGTCTACTCTGCTCGTGGGTGAGTTGAGCAGAGAGGCCAAAATCAGCTGGGGAGAAAGCAAAAGACTGTTTTGAGTTGAATACTGTGCAAGTAGGAAAGCAAGCAAAAGAATTGCCCAGTAGAAGTTGGAGAATGTGCTGTTGGATCTCCTGGACAACTGTCCCTGCTCTGTTTCCTCAGGACTTCAGCCAAGGAAATATGGCATTGGCTACTGAAAAAATTCCCCCATTTTTGACACTGCCTCCAGCAGTGGCTTTTGTTCCCCTGAAGCTTTAGACTTGGAGCTCCCTCCCTTGGGAAGGGACACACACAGAGCACAGCCACTCTGGACTGATTGTTCCTTGCCATACATCCCTGCACGTGGCAACCGTGTGGTGCCTGCACTGCCACCAGCACCATTTTTGGGGAGCTGGCAGTCACTCCAAAGCAGCCCCACACCCACATATCCCTGGAATGCTGCAGCTGACCAAGAATATACTGACCCAGCTTGACAGAGCCATCGGTTCTGAGCAGGATATTGAGGCTCTTCACATCCCGGTGCATCACATGGTTGGAGTGAAGAAAATCCAGTCCTTGCAGGCACTGAGAGAGAAAACACAAACAGGAGGGCAAAAATCTGTGATGTGATTTCATCGCACAAGAAAGAAAACAGCTCTCACAGATTCCCTCTCCAGGGGAATGGGGAGTATTGGCAGAACACAGTGCCATGGAGAGCAAAAGCTTGCTGCTCCAACACTGGCAGAGCAGCACCTTCCTGAAGAAAGGCATGTCAGCTTGTCAAAGAACAACAGCAACTGCTGTTGTAGACTCTTGTTGAGTTGTGTATCTTTTTCTGGCCCAGCCTGGTGTTCAGCTTGGGCTCCCGGCAGCTCTGATATGCTACAACAATACCTGTTGGTGGGGTCTTGATTCTACAGTTAGTTCGACTCACACTGTCATGGCTATGGTAGAAAAAGGGGAGTCTCCAAGGCTTCCAGGAAACAGAGGTTTTATTTGGGGGGTCAGGGGATTCCCCAGCCTCAGTCCAGTGCCTCAGAGAGACCCTGGACTTGGGCTGCAGAGCGTTTTTGTACAGGACAGTTTGGGAGGTGGGTACAAAGTATTCAAACCAATAAAACAATCCAAACACTACATGCCAGCTAAGTTACCTAAACTCTAACGAATCCGAAACAGGTTTGGGAGTGGTCTCAAGGGGGTCCTGCCGACCAGTGGCCGGAACTCTTGGACCTTGAAGATGAGAATTCCATGATGGACAAAGGGAAAAATTATGCATAACACAGGGATGAAACAAGAAAAGGAATCAATAAAAAGGAGTCTCTAAGCAGAGACTCAAGTTGTCTTAGAAACCCTTATCAAACTATGATAAGAATACATTCTGGGACAAGGGGCCCTTTCACGGTATCTAACTACACTGAACTTACAATAAAAAACTATACTATATTCATAACTAAAGCTTATAAAACATTTCTTGCAAACCCACAGTGGATTCAATGGCCTGGCACACCAGAGCCACAGAAATATGAAGCCTTGGTTGACACTGGTGTGCAGTGGACCCTGATGCCATCAGGACATGTGGGGACAGGACCTGTTTCCATTGCCAGGGTGACAGGGGGATCACAGCAGTTGACTCTGTTGGAAGCCGAGGTGAGCCTGACCAGGAAGGAGTGGCAGGAACATCCGATTGTGACCGGCCCAGAGGCCCCTTGTATTCTGGACATAGACCCTCAGGAATGGCTGTTACAAAGACCCTCAGGGACTCAGATGGGCTTTTGGGATAGCTGCTGTGGAGGCAGAAGGCAGGAAGCAAACACCTTGCCTGGACTATCAGAGAACCCACCCACAATAGAACTCCTGAAGGTAGAAGAGCAACAAGTATCTGTTGCCACCTCAATGGTGCACCACCGGCGGTATTGGACGAATCGAGGTGCCATGATCCCCATGCACAAGATGATCCGTGAGCTGGAGAGCCAAGGGGTGGTCAGCAAAACCCACTCAACCCTTCAACAGCCCCATTTGGTCTGTGTGCAAGTCTGATAGAGAATGGAGATTGACTGTGGACTATTGTGCATTGAATGAAGTGACTCCGCCGCTGAGCGCTGCCGTGCTGGATTTGCTGGAACTCCAGTACAAGCTGGAGTCCAAGGCAGCAAAGTATGCCGTGACTGACATTGCTAACGCATTTTTCTCCATTCCTCTGGCTGCAGAATGCAGGCCCCAATTTTCCTTCACATGGAGGGGAGTGCAGAACACCTGGAAGCGACTGCCCCAGGAGTGGAAGCACAGCCCCACCATCTGCCATGGATTGATCCAGGCTGTAATGGAAAAGGGTGAGGCTCCAGAACATCTGCAGTACATTGATGACATCATTGTGTGGGGGAACATGGCAATGGAAGTCCTTGAGAAAGGAGAAAAGATCATCCAAATTCTCCTGGAAGCCAGCTTTGCCATCAAGAAGAGCAAAGTCAAGGGACCTGCCCAAGAGATCCAGTTCCTGGGAGTGAAGTGGCAAGATGGACGGCGTCAGATTCCCTCTGAGGTCGTCAATAAGATCACTGCCATGCCTCCACTGACCAACCAACAAGAAGGAAACATAAGCTTTCCTAGGTGCCATATGTTTTTGGAGAGTCCACATTCTGAAGTACAGTCATATTGTGAGCCCTCTCTACCTGGTTACTCACAAGAAGAACGATTTCTACTGGGGCCCAGAACAGCAACACACCTTTGCCCAGATCAAGCAGGAAATCGCTCATGCAGTAGCCCTTGGCCCAGCCAGGACAGAACCAGGTGTGAAGAACATGCTCTACTCTGCAGCCGGGAGCCATGGTCTGTGCTGGAGCCTTTGGCAGAAGGTGGCGCGTGAGACTTGAGGCCGGCCACTGGGATTCTGGAGCCGAAGCTACAGAGGGTCTGAAGCAAATTACACTCCCACAGAGAAGGAGATCTTGGCGGCCTACGAAAGAGTTCAAGCCACCTCAGAGGTGATTGGAACAGAAGCACAACTCCTCCTGGCACCCCGACTACCGGTGCTGGGGTGGATTTTTAAAGGAAAGGTTCCCTCCACCCATCATGCCACTGACACCACATGGAGCAAATGGATCACCCTCATCACTCAGCATGCACGTGTTGGAAACCTGAATAGCCCTTGGATTTTGGAATTAATTACCAACTGGCTAGAAGGTGAAAACTTTGTTCTCACTGATGAAAAGGAACAAGAGCAAGTGACACGTGTAGAAGAAGCTCCACTATACGACCAACTGCCAGCAGAAGAAACACGCTACGCTCTTTTCACTGACTGTTCCTGTCACAGTATAGGGATGAACTGGAAGTGGAAAGCAGCATACGGAGCCCCACAAGACAGGTTGCACAAGCCACTGAAGGAGAAGGTGGGTCAAGCCAGCTTGCCGAACTCAAAGCTGTTCAATTGGCCCTGGACATTGCTGAAAGAGAGAAGTGGCCGAAGCTCTACCTCTACACTGATTCATGGATGGTAGCTAATGCTCTGTGGGGATGGCTGGAAAAGTGGAAAAAGGCTAATTGGCAATGTAGAGGAAAACCAATCTGGGCTGCTGAAGAGTGGAAAGACATCGCCACCAGAGTAGAAAAGCTACCTGTGAAAGTCCGCCAAGTAGTGCCCATGTCCCCAAGAGTCGGGCTAATGAGGAGCACCGGAACAACGAGCAAGTAGATCAAGCTGCGAGGATAAAGGTATCCAAGGTAGACTTGGATTGGCAACACAAGGGAGAGTTGTTCCTAGCTCGGTGGGCCCATGATGCTTCAGGTCATCAGGGCAGAGACACCACCTATTAAGTTGGCACGAGACCGAGGGGTGGATCTAACCATGGACAGTATTTCTCAGGTCATCCATGACTGTGAGACGTGTGCTGCCATCAAGCAGGCCAAGCGGGTGAAGCCCCTCTGGTACGGTGGACGGTGGTCCAAATGTAAGTATGGGGAGGCCTGGCAGATTGATTACATCACCTGCCCCAAACCCGCCAAGGTAAGCGCTACGTGCTGACCATGGTGGAAGCCACTACTGGGTGGCTGGAGACCTACCCTGTGCCTCATGCCACTGCCTGGAACACCATCCTGGGCCTGGAAAAGCAAGTCCTGTGGAAACATGGCACCCCTGAGAGTATCGAGTCAACGGGACCCATTTCAGGAACAGCCTTATAAACACCTGGGCTAAAGAGCATGGCATTGAATGGATATATCACGTGCCTTATCATGCACCAACTGCTGGGAAAGTTGAACAGTGCAATGGACTACTTAAGACCACACTGAAGGCATTTGGCAGGGGGACCTTCAAAAATTGGGAAGTGAACTTAGCAAAGGCCACCTGGATGGTCAACACCCAAGGCTCCATCAATCAAGCTGGTCCTGACCAGTCTGCCCCTTTGCACACAGTGGATGGAGACAAAGTCCCTGTGGTACATATGGAGAGGTATCTTAGGAAAGACTGTTTGGGTTAACCCCACCTCAGGAAAAGGTGAACCCACCCATGGGATTGTCTTCACTCAAGGACCTGGTTACACCTGGTGGATAATGCAGAAAGATGGAAAAACCAGTTGTGTACCAAAGGAAAACTAATCCTAAGTGAGAACTGAGTGTAAGGGTTCATTCGGTATAGCAGAGTTTATTGATTTAGGTATGATGCAGATGATAATAGAATAAGGGGGGGGATAATGTCATGGGTTGTGGAGCCAGGGCTGTGTACTCTATGACATTTGTTAAAAGCAGTTGGGGAGATGTTTTCTTTATCCCTTGTAACACTGGGGGGAGAGCAGCAGATGCCTTCTGATAATGGGCCAACTGTTAAAACCAGGTGGGACAGTGTTTCTTATCTCTTTCACCACCTGTCCTCCCTCCAGGGGAATATTTTCTGCTAATGGAACATTAAGACACCCCTAAAAGCACACATCTCCAAAGCAGTACATCCACATTGCATCATCCTATTGTGAGATGCTCCACCCAGTGGTGGGAGCCAACCATTCCTACCTGGATAGAACTGAGACACAGGAACAAGAAGGCATCCAGCTTCTCACCCGATTCCCGGAGGAAGACTGGACCCTTCTCACCATCACTGGACCTGTATTCTACAAGATCATCTCTACTTCAACATAACCAAATCTGCCACTCCACAAGGACTTACTTTTGGAATGATTCCAACACCCTGACCAACAGGGTGTTGGATTATAGCTCTGACTCTGTCAGGGTTTTCCAGGACTGCTTGCTTGTTTGTTTGCTTCTTTGGTTGGGTGGATTTGATTTCTACTACATTTGTATTGTTAATATTCCTAGTAAAGAACTGTTATTCCTATTCCCAAATCTTTGCCTGAAAGCCCTTAATTGCAAAATTACAATTTGGCAGGGGTGACAGGTTTACATTCTCTATTCTAAGTGAAACTCCAGTTTTCCCTGGCAGATGCCTGTCTTTCCAAATCAAGACAGCCAGTGTAAGTTTGTCTTTAAAGGACCAGCCTCCCGCTGTGCACCTCGACCAACCTCCTTAGCTAAAGCAAGGCAGCTGTGAGCATGAACCTCTCACTTCTCACAGCTTTGGTATTTGCACCAAAGAAGCATCCAACTCAGCTCCCTGATCCAGGCCAGTCATTGGCACAGCCTTGCAAGGTCTTGGTAGCAGGGGCAGGAGACGGATGGGATAGGGGCAGGGAGCAGGGGATTACCAGGCTGGTTCTGGGATGCTGACAGAAGCTTTCCCTGGTCTGGTGGAGCCAATGCAGGTGGGCTTTGGACTCTAGAAAATATTTCCTTTGCAGTGAGCCTTGTTACAGCTGCCCCCTCGGTTTGCAAAGGGGTGTGTGTGGGTGTGTGTGCGTGTGTGTGTGTAACAAGAAGGCTGGGAAGGAAGCAAGATTTGCTTTTGCTTCATATGAGGCAGGGAAGCAGTCAAACCGGCTGGGTTCTGCCATATCTGGGACCTAAGTATGAAAACCAATGTGAAGGCCACGAGTGTCAGACAGGAATTCTTTTTTGTTTAGTCTCTTAGAGGAACAACAGAGTCTTTGGAGATGAACATCTAGCTTCCTTAAGGGAGCTGGAAGAACACCCTAGGAATTCTGCAATAAACGTTTGCTAAGGAATTGCTGGTGAGGTGTCTCCATCAATTCCCCTGAGAAACGTCCTGTTTCTCTAAGTTGCAAAGAAAGAGTGTGGAGATGAGAGACCAGTCAGCTCAGTAACCCAAAGGAGGGAGAACATCAAGTGACAGGCAGCAGACAATTTAGAAAGCAGGCAGGAGGAATGCCTCCACTTGGAGAGAAAGCTTTATACTTGGTTCTCCACTGAATGACTTGCAGTCTTTTGCTCCTCTCAGAGCCGGAGGAGAGCCAGGGCCAGGAGTCCTTCTGCTTCTCCAGTGCAGGCAATGTGGTCTGGGCCCTTTGACAGTGCCAGGCTCCTGTGCACGTTCAGCTGGAAGCACACCTTCCAGAGAAGCACAGAAAGAGGACCCAGAGCTGTCCCTGCACTGCTTGGCCCCGTCCAGAGGACTGGTGAGAAGTGCCCCAAGGGGAGGATGCTCAGAGCCAATTTACACCCAAAGAACTAAAAGAGGCAAAGGTGGGGCCCACCCCTGTTTGTGTCTCCTGGGTCCCCTGGGGTTCTTTATGGAATGTTGGCTTGTGCCCGTAGCAACTGTCGTTGTCTCCTGCTCCTGTGGCCGTTGGTGGAACACTGGTGGAGCAGCGGTGGAGCAGCAGCAGCAGCAGCAGGATCTGCTCCTGGGCTGTTCCTGACCAGCCGCCTTCTGCTGGTGCCAGATCTGCAGATCAGCACCACATCTGGTTTCTGCATCAGCGTCCTCATCTCCACATCTGCTGCCAGGCATCCCCACAGCCCTTGGGGACTGTCCAAGGTAAGAAAAGCCCCTCTTGCCCTCGAACAGAATGGCGGGAGGCTCCACTTGGCTGTCCCATCCACCACAACAGACACGGTCCGTGGCCACTCTCCCCAGACAAGGTGACACATGAAAGCAGGCTCCAACTTCTGTAGGCATCATGATACCTCCAGTGGAAACTCAGACCTTCCAGAAAGGATGTGGAGAGCTGTCACGATGCACTTTCAGAGACTTGTCCACCGATGACCTGATTCAAGGTTCTTGGTCCCCACTTAAGTCCCAAAACTCTGTTGCGGTGACCCAAAGCAAGCTGGTCATTCCTGGGCAGTTGTTCAGGGGTTCAGTGTCAAAAAATGCTGTTAGGCCCTGGCTCTGCTCACATCACCTCCAAAGCTTTAAAAACCAGCAGGATGGGACTTCTGTGGTCCCTGTTGTTCAGGGCATGGAAGCAGTTTGCCAGGCCTCTCCTCCAATACTAGCTTTTAGCCCTGCTTATTCTTACAAAAATGCTCTGGTTTCCACAATTCTTATATACTGACTGACTTTCATCACTTACAGATACATTATACAGATACATTGTATTTTATCGATATTTTTTTTCTCAACCTGCATTGGAACTCTTTTCTGTAGAGATATTGGTATAGGTTTAGGTTAGCTATAGGTCTATGTTCTTCACTGCCTTTAGGGCTGGTTCTGCCTGACGGTCAGAGGCAGCCACAAAATGCCACCTTGAATGGTCCTTCTCAAGAGCACAATCACAGTGTCCCAGAATTTTCTGGGCTGGGAGGGACCCCCAAGATCATTGAGTCCGGCTCCTGGCCCCACACAGGACAGCCTCAAGGATCACACCCTGTGCCCAAGAGCAATGTCCCAACAATTGATGAGCTCTGTCAGGCTTGGGGCTGTGACCTCTTCCCTGGGGAGGCAGTTCCAGTGCCCAAGCACTTCTTCTCTGGTTGAAGAACCTTTTCCTCATAGCCAACCTAAGCGTCCCCTGGCACAACCCCCAGCCCATTCTTTTGGGTCTTCTCACTGGGTCTTCTCACTGAAGGGAGTAGGGTGTGCCCTACTGCTTCCCCTCTGGAGGACACTGCTAAAGGCTCCTGCCTTGGAAGGTCTGAGTGAAAGACACAGCAATGACACTGAACTGAGGGCAGTCAGCACAGAGGAGGTTGTGGTTTGCAGTGATGAGGATGAGAAGGAAGGCTACCAAGACATCTTGTCAGAATGATTTTTATCTGGAGCATTGCTTGGATCTCTTTCAGGTGGAAAGGAGAGGCACAATGGAAAGGAGAACGAGAGCCTCCAGTCAGCCGTGAGTTTTGGCACAGGGATTAAAGGACGGCAACCTGAGGAATGGCGAGGAGGAGAACTGCTCTCTCGGAGTTGGGCTGGGATTGGTTTGAGCCTGTGGCTCCTTGGGACGTGTCTCTTGACCACTTGCCCTTCTTCCCTCCACTTCCTTCTTCCTTTAGACACATCAATGTTGGCAGTGACTTTCAGGCCGAGCTCCCGGAGCTGCTGACAAGACCACCAAGTGATGATGAAGAGCATGCATCCCTGGTCTGGAAGCCTTGGGGAGAAGATGACTCTGACATGAAAAAACCCGACAGAGGTGCCTGTCAAGCTTTTCTTCCACCCGTGAGATACTCGGGGGTGTGAAATGCTCCTTCTTTGGTAAAAAGGCAGCTTTGTGCATGCTCTGCTTCTCTCCTTTTCTAGCCCATCTTCCCACCTGGGAGTCTTAGAGGCAAGGAGAATGCTCTGTTTTTGCAGTAGAGCAAGCAAAAGAACAACTTTCCTGCTCTCCCATATGGTCAGGGGCATTTGCCACTGGAAGAGGGGAGATTGGTCCCTGCTTCTTCTTCCAAAAGGCTCTTTGAAAGGAGAGCCAGCACTACGTGGGCCCTTGGTTCAGCTGCCCCTTTCTTTGCTCTCCTTCTCATGCTCTCCAACCTGCTCTCTTTGGCTCTTGTGCTTCCCTTCTCCCTTGTGTTGCAAGGGAGGTTTCCCCTTTCGTGGCTCAAGCCTGACTTTGGGTGGGTTTCTGTTGTGCTTGCAGTAAGAGAACTGTTGGACATGGCCATCTCCCGTGGCGTTCCCAGGGCAGAGGCCAACCTGGAGCTGGCCCTGCACTGCCTGCACCAGGCATGCGGCAATGTTGCGGTAAGAAGCGGCTGTTTGGGCGCAGGGAAGAGTGGACAGGGAATTCAGAAGGCCTGGGCACTGGCACAGCCTTTCCTGGCTGCTCATTGGGGAAGGGAGTGAACAAGAAGTGGAGCCCTTGCTGCCTGCTTGTCTCCTCCAGCTGCGTCAGGAGTCAGCCGCAGTGGCTGGAGCAGGGAGAATCTCTCTCCTGGAGGCACCGGCAGAGGGTCCCACAGCCTGCTCCCTTGTCAGTCTGTAAATCTGTGTTCTCTAAGACACTTTAGAGGAGATTGAGGGGGAATTCCCAGAAGCATCATCCAGCTGAGGCAATTCTGGCTGCAGGAGGAGCAAAATCTTTGAGTTGGTGAAGAAAATGCCATCCTTGGGGAGCAGGAGCAAAGGGTTGGGCAGCAAATGCAAGAGATTGGGAGGAAATTGCAATGCTTGACCCATATGAGATCCAGTGGACTGAATCCCTGAAGAGGGAAAGCAGCCAAAAGGCAGCATTGATGCTTCTTGGCTCCTTTTGATGTGGTGAGGAAGCTAAAGCCTTTTCCCGTTTGATCTTGCAGGAGGCTCTGGAGATGTTTCTCTCGGGGGGGCCTCCGACACCTGAAGGCCATCCCTTGGCTGAATATCATTATGCAGGTAACCAAGGCAGAGCTTGTTCCTTCACTGACAGTTGCTGCTCTCCCCTTCATTGCCATGCCAAGCAGTTGTGCTTAAACAAAGCACACCAGCACAAGGTCTCGTCTTTTCTGGAGGTGGGAAATCAGCAGCATCTACTCCTTCAGCTTGACTTGCTGTTTTCCATGCTTTTTTTCCCTGGGCAACCCCATGCTCTTCTCTTCATTGCTTTCTTGGGGAGCAGACATGGACACAGATGAATGAATGCTGGCTGGCTCCAGTTTCATGTTGGTGGCCAGAGGGCTTTACTTCAAGTGGAGGGAGGGATCAATTGACCTGCTGCTTTTGATTGCCAGGCTCTGATAAGTGGACCCCTGAGGAGAAGGAGTCCTTTGAGAAGGCTTTCCACACTTATGGCAAGGATTTTCATCTTATCCAGAAGCAGGTAAAACATTAGGACACGCTTTAGCCTAGCAGATCATCAGAAGGAAATGTTGATTCTTTCTGGTACCAAATATTGGAATTCACTCCCTCTCTTCTCAAAGTCAGAAATATCCAAGTCATCATGAAATGGGACATCTAAGGCCTATGGGAAAATGGGGATTCTGCCTCTCCAGCCCTTTTCTCCAAGCTCTTTTTAGAAGACGAAGCTTTCTTCTGTCAGATTTGTCTCCTAGCTGTGCAGATGCTTCCACAACAAATCGTGCTGGGAGAACTGCAGTGAACAGGGGAGAGCAAAACTGGGCTAGATGGATTTGTTGTTGATCTGGGCATTCCATGTGTTCCCACACGGCATCATACATGGTTTACTACATCGTGTGATGCCTCTTTTACTCCCAATTTATTTCATTTGATGCCCCACTCTGTTCACTCCTTCCTTGGACTTCCTACTTTACTCCATACTCTACTTTTTCTCCAATGCACCCTACAGGATGTCCCTTTTAGAGTCCTTCCTTTTCTCTTCACAACAGATTCAGAGTAAGACAGTGGCACAGTGCGTAGAGTACTATTACTCCTGGAAGAAAGAACATAAACTTGCCAAAACTCTTGCTCAGGTGAGAAAATCAAGGCATGCCAGGAGGCGTGGAGACAAACTGGGGAGAAGGGGGCAAAACCTGCTGGCGAGCCACGCGAGACGCCGCTCTGCCAGGATCACACGGTGCCACGAACTGGGAAAGGTGCAGCAGATGCTGCCAGGCCTTCTTCATTGTGCTGCTGCTCTGAAATGCGGAATTCTGGAACAGAACTTTGGCCCAGCCAAGCAGCACCATCTCCAAATTGGGCCTTGATGCTCCAGAGATTGGTTTCTCAAGGGCTGGCGCCCTCGCTGATTCCTATCATCAGATCCTCAATTCCCCACTGCTTGCTAACGTCAGTCATCCTGGCTGCGCTCATGGGCATGCCGCAGATTTTCAGGGATCTTTTGTAGCATGCCAGCATACTCCCCAGAAAGGAGCTGCCACTGCTGTGGCTCCGCTAAAACTTTCCTTACCGGCAAACCCGCATCTGCTTCCCACAGAGAGAGAGATTATCTGGGGTAGGAGAAACTGGGTAACCGTGAGTCTTCACTGATTGCACTGAATTGAATCCCCATTCCCTAGGCATTTGTGGAGCAAAATTAGGGACAACTAGATGTTAGGCAGAGCCATGGGAATAAGAAATGTAGAGCTGTAGATGCCCACATATTTATCCCACCCCTTTGTGCAGTAGAAAGGAGGTGTTTTTTCCTCCAAGTGCTGTGTTTGCAGCCCACTGCAGCCCATCCCCAAACCCAGCCATTTTCTCAGCTCTTCCGGCTTTGGAGGGATTTGCTTAGGCCAGGAGATTTTTGCGCTGGACACTCTGATTGCCAGCTTTGGCAGAGGAAGGGAAAATTGATCAGGATTCCTTTATTTTCAGACCTTTGCGGGCAAAGCCAAGAGGAGCCAAAGCCCTCCCAGCAAGGAGAGTGGGCAGACAGGGAAGAGAAGCCGCAAGAGGGCCCGCAAGGCCGAGTGTCCCTGCTGCCAAGCGCCCCAGCCGCCCCAGGCGGCGGGAGGCCCCTTCCCGTGCGGGCAGTGCTAACGGTGAGCAACTTCCTCCTCTTTCTGCTCCAAGCCTGGGCCTTGGCACTAAAACAGGCTGGTCCTTTCCCAAGGCACCACAGGGGAGGCTCAGGGCGCTTGGAGGATCGCCCCTCGCCGCCCTGCTCAATGTCACAACACACTTGAAGGCCAACCAGCTTAGTTCAACCCCAGCCTTCAGAGGGAAAGCTTGCCACACCCCAACAAGACACAATTCATCCAAGTAGGGATAGGTCCACCAAAGCTTGCTGGGATGGTTGCTGATCAAATGAAAAATAGGACGAAGCAAAAGGAGGGAGAAATTGGAAGGGACTGAGACAAGGAAGATGAGATTCAGGGGGCTGATCAGTTTAAAAATGTGTCACAGCCTGAAAAGAGAGAAATTCCTAGAGAAATGGAAGTCTCAGCACTTGGTGTGTATGGAATTAACAACGGATGGTTTGTTTCCTATCTTCCAGGGTGTTTGAAAGCAAGAAGGAAAGGAACGCACATAGGAGACGAAATCGCCCCCAGAAGGGAAAAGAGCCTCTCCCCAAGAAGAAGAGACCAAATTAGGCCTGCACTTGTCCAGGGCTAGCAAGAGTTAGCCATCAAGAGGACTACACAGAAATAAGCGTGGTTTTAAAGTTTTTAGTGTTCTTTCTATTCTTCTGTTTAGTTGACAAGATAGGCATTTCTCAATGTATTTGTTAAGATTCCTTAGTATTTGTAAGGATTTATTTGTAGAATTAGATTTACCAGTAAATGTAAGAGGCTTAGTGTTCTCTATACTCCACCTCCTGTAGTTTTGTCTTTGTTAAGAAAAAGTCTGTCTTTATCATTAAATCCAAGTTTGTTCCAGTTTGTCTTTTTGTCTGTATGAAGTTCCTCAAGCAATGTTTGTTTTACTTCTTTGGTGTTGCAAACACAGCCTTTGCCCTGAGAGAAGAAGCTGGGCACATGCGCCCTCCTGCACGCCCAGCCCCTTGCTCGGCTGGCAGGACTTACAAAGCTGTGTCGCTATTGCTGCCATTGAAACAACGGTGGGGTTTCATCCTTTGGTTCCTAAACATCTCAGCTGGAAGTGGAAAGGGAGGCTTTGTTGAATCCAATGAATTGGATCGAAAGGAGTATTCTTGTCTCATTCTATTGGAGGGATAAAAGCTGGGCATTTCAGTCCTTTTTGTCGCCAAGCCACATTGCTTGGTTTGATTTGGATGGACAGATGGACTTGACCCACCTTGGAGGACTTTTCTAACCTCTCCGATTCTGTAAAATTCATATCCACATGCACTCCAAGGAAATCAGTAGGTCAGTGTCATGGGTTGTGGAGCCAGGGCTGTGTACTCTATGACATTTGTTAAAAGCAGTTGGGGAGATGTTTTCTTTATCTCTTGTAACGCTAGGGGGAGAGCAGTGGATGCCTTCTGATAATGGGCCAACTGTTAAAACCAGGTGGGACAGTGTTTCTTTTCTCTTTCACCGCCTGTCCTCCCTCCAGGGGAATATTTTCTGCTAATGGAACATTAAGACACCCCTAAAAGCACACATCCCCAAAGCAGTACATCCACATTGCATCATCCTATTGTGAGATGTTCCACCCAATGGTGGGAGACAACCATTCCTACCTGGATAAAACTGAGGCACAGGAACAAGAAGGCATCTAGCTTCTCACCCGATTCCTGGAGGAAGACTGGACCCTGTGGGAGACAACCATTCCTACCTGGATAAAACTGAGGCACAGGAACAAGAAGGCATCCAGCTTCTCACCCGATTCCCGGAGGAAGACTGGACCCTTCTCACCATCACTGGACCCGTATTCTACAAGATCATCTCTACTTCAACAGAACCAAATCTGCCACTCCACGAGGACTTACTTTTGGAATAATTCCAACACCCTGACCAACAGGGTGTTGGATTATAGCTCTGACTCTGTCAGGGTTTTCCAGGACTGCTTGCTTGTTTGTTTGCTTCTTTGGTTGGGTGGATTTGATTTCTACTACATTTGTATTGTTAATATTCCTAGTAAAGAACTGTTATTCCTATTCCCAAATCTTTGCCTGAAAGCCCTTAATTGCAAAATTACAATTTGGCAGGGTGAGGGGTTTACATTCTCTATTCTAAGTGAAACTCCAGTTTTCCCTGGCAGATGCCTGTCTTTCCAAATCAAGACAGCCGGTTTAAGTTTGTCTTTAAAGGACCAGCCTCCCGCTGTGCACCTTGACCAACCTCCTTAGCTAAAGCAAGGCAGCTGTGAGCATGAACCTCTCACTTCTCACAGCTTTGGTATTTGCACCAAAGAAGCATCCAACTCAGCTCCCTGATCCAGGCCAGTCATTGGCACAGCCTTGCAAGGTCTTGGTAGCAGGGGCAGGAGACGGATGGGATAGGGGCAGGGAGCAGGGGATTACCAGGCTGGTTCTGGGATGCTGACAGAAGCTTTCCCTGGTCTGGTGGAGCCAATGCAGGTGGGCTTTGGACTCTAGAAAATATTTCCTTTGCAGTGAGCCTTGTTACAGGTGCCCCCCTCGGCTTGCAAAGGGGTGTGTGTGGGTGTGTGTGCGTGTGTGTGTGTAAGAAGCAGGCTGGGAAGGAAGCAAGATTTGCTTTTGCTTCATATGAGGCAGGAAAGCAGTCAAACGGGCTGGGTTCTGCCATATCTGGGACCTAAGTATGAAAACCAATGTGAAGGCCACGAGTGTGAGACAGAAATTCTGTTTGGTTTAGTCTCTTCGAGGAACAACAGAGTCTTTGGAGATGAACATCTAGCTTCCTTAAGGGAGCTGGAAGAACACCCTAGGAATTCTGCAATAAACGTTTGTTAAGGAATTGCTGGTGAGGTGTCTCCATCAATTCCCCTGAGAAACGTCCTGTTTCTCTAAGTTGCAAAGAAAGAGTGTGGAGATGAGAGACCAGTCAGCTCAGTAACCCAAAGGAGGGAGAACATCAAGTGACAGGCAGCAGACAATTTAGAAAGCAGGCAGGAGGAATGCCTCCACTTGGAGAGAAAGCTTTATACTTGGTTCTCCACTGAATGACTTGCAGTCTTTTGCTCCTCTCAGAGCTGGAGGAGAGCCAGGGCCAGGAGTCCTTCTGCTTCTCCAGTGCAGCCAATGTGGTCTGGGCCCTTTGACAGCGCCAGGCTCCTATGCACGTTCAGCTGGAAGCACACCTTCCAGAGAAGCACAGAAAGAGGACCCAGAGCTGTCCCTGCACTGCTTGGCCCCGTCCAGAGGACTGGCGAGAAGTGCCCCAAGGGGAGGATGCTCAGAGCCAATTTACACTCGAAGGAGTAAAAGAGGCAAAGGTGGGGCCCACCCCTGTTTGTGTCTCCTGGGTCCCCTGGGGTTCTTTATGGAATGTTGGCTTGTGCCCATAGCAACTGTCGTTGTCTCCTGCTCCTGTGGCCGTTGGTGGAACACTGGTGGACCAGCGGTGGAGCAGCAGCAGCAGCAGGATCTGCTCCTGGGCTGTTCCTGACCAGCCGCCTTCTGCTGGTGCCAGATCTGCAGATCAGCACCACATCTGGTTTCTGCATCAGCGTCCTCATCTCCACATCTGCTACCAGGCATCCCCACAGCCCTTGGGGACTGTCCAAGGTAAGAAAAGCCCCTCTTGCCCTCGAACAGAATGGCGGGAGGCTCCACTTGGCTGTCCCATCCACCACAACAGACACGGTCCGTGGCCACTCTCCCCAGACAAGGTGACACATGAAAGCAGGGTCCAACTTCTGTAGGCATCATGATACCTCCAGTGGAAACACAGACCTTCCAGAGAGGACGTGGAGAGCTGTCACGGTGCACTTTCAGAGACTTGTCCACTGATGACCTGATTCAAGGTTCTCGGTCCCCACTTAAGTCCCAAAACTCTGTTGCGGTGACCCAAAGCAAGCTGGTCATTCCTGGGCAGTTGTTCAGGGGTTCAGTGTCAATAAATGCTGTTAGGCCCTGGCTCTGCTCACATCACCTCCAAAGCTTTAAAAACCAGCAGGATGGGACTTCTGTGGTCCCTGTTGTTCAGGGCATGGAAGCAGTTTGCCAGGCCTCTCCTCCAATACTAGCTTTTACCCCTGCTTATTCTTACAAAAATGCTCTGGTTTCCACAATTCTTATATACTGACTGACTTTCATCCCTTACAGATACATTATACAGATACATTGTATTTTATCGATTTTTTTTTTTCTCAACCTGCATTGGAACTCTTTTCTCTAGAGATATTGGTATAGGTTTAGGTTAGCTAGAGGTCTATGTTCTTCACTGCCTTTAGGGCTGGTTCTGCCCGACGGTCAGAGGCAGCCACAAAATGCCACCTTGAATGGTCCTTCTCAAGAGCAAAGTCACAGTGCCCCAGAATTTTCTGGGCTGGGAGGGACCCCCAAGATCATTGAGTCCGGCTCCTGGCCCCACACAGGACAGCCTCAAGGATCACACCCTGTGCCCAAGAGCAATGTCCCAACAATTGATGAGCTCTGTCAGGCTTGGGGCTGTGACCTCTTCCCTGGGGAGGCAGTTCCAGTGCCCAAGCACTTCTTCTCTGGTTGAAGAACCTTTTCCTCATAGCCAACCTAAGCGTCCCCTGGCACAACCCCCAGCCCATCCTTTTGGGTCTTCTCACTGGGTCTTCTCACTGAAGGGAGTAGGGTGTGCCCTTCTGCTTTCCCTCTGGAGGACACTGAGCACTGCTAAAGGCTCCTGCCTCGGAAGGTCTGAGTGAAAGACACAGCAATGACACTGAACTGAGGGCAGTCAGCACAGAGGAGGTTGTGGTTTGCAGTGATGAGGATGAGAAGGAAGGCTACCAAGACATCTTGGCAGAATGATTTTTATCTGGAGCATTGCTTGGATCTCTTTCAGGTGGAAAGGAGAGGCACAATGGAAAGGAGAACGAGAGCCTCCAGTCAGCCGTGAGTTTTGGCACAGGGATTAAAGGACGGCAACCTGAGGAATGGCGAGGAGGAGAACTGCTCTCTCAGAGTTGGGGTGGGATTGGTTTGAGCCTGTGGCTCCTCAGGACGTGTCTCTTGACCACTTGCCCTTCTTCCCTCCGCTTCCTTCTTCCTTTAGACACATCAATGTTGGCAGTGACTTTCAGGCCGAGCTCCCTGAGCTGCTGACCAGACCACCAAGTGATGATGAAGAGCATGCATCCCTGGTCTGGAAGCCTTGGGGAGAAGATGACTCTGACATGGAAAAACCCGACAGAGGTGCCTGTCAAGCTTTTCTTCCACCCCTGAGATACTCGGGGGTGTGAAATGCTCCTTCTTTGGTAAAAAAGCAGCTTTGTGCACGCTCTGCGTCTCTCCTTTTCTAGCCCATCTTCCCACCTGGGAGTCTTAGAGGCAAGGAGAATGCTCTGTTTTTGCAGTAGAGCAAGCAAAAGAACAACTTTCCTGCTCTCCCAATTGGTCAGGGGCATTTGCCACTGGAAGAGGGGAGATTGGCCCCTGCTTCTTCTTCCAAAAGGCTCTTTGAAAGGAGAGCCAGCACTACGTGGGCCCTTGGTTCAGCTGCCCCTTTCTTTGCTCTCCTTCTCATGCTCTCCAACCTGCTGTCTTTGGCTCTTGTGCTTCCCTTCTCCCTTGTGTTGCAAGGGAGGTTTCCCCTTTGGTGGCTCAAGGCTGACTTTTGGTGGGTTTCTGTTGTGCTTGCAGTAAGAGAACTGTTGGACATGGCCATCTCCCGTGGCGTTCCCAGGGCAGAGGCCAACCTGGAGCTGGCCCTGCACTGCCTGCACCAGGCATGTGGCAATGTTGCGGTAAGAAGCGGCTGTTTGGGCGCGGGGAAGAGTGGACAGGGAATTCAGAAGGCCTGGGCACTGGCACAGCCTTTCCTGGCTGCTCTTTGAGGAAGGGAGTGAACAAGAAGTGGAGCCCTTGCTGCCTGCTTGTCTCCTCCAGCTGCGTCAGGAGTCAGCCGCGGTGGCTTGAGCAGGGAGAATCTCTCTCCTGGAGGCACCGGCGGAGGGTCCCACAGCCTGCTCCCTTGTCAGTCTGGAAATCTGTGTTCTCTAAAACACTTTAGAGTGGATTAAGGGGAAATTCCCAGAAACCTCAGCCAGCTGAGGCAATTCTGGCTGCAGGAGGAGTAAAATCCTTGAGTTGATGAAGACAATGCCACCTGCTTGGGGAGCCAGAGCAAAGGGTTGGGCAGCAAACACAAGGGATTGGGAGGAAATCGCAATGTTTGACCCACATGAGATCCAGTGGACTGAATCCCTGGCGAGGCAAAGCAGCCAAAAGGCAGCATTGATGCTTCTTGGCTCCTTTTGATGTGGTGAGGAAACTAAAGCCTTTCCCCCTTTGATCTTGCAGGAGGCTCTGGAGATGTTTCTCTCGGGGGGGCCTCCGACACCTGAAGGCCATCCCTTGGCTGAATATCATTATGCAGGTAACCAAGGCAGAGCTTGTTCCTTCACTGACAGTTGCTGCTCTCCCCTTCATTGCCATGCCAAGCAGTTGTGCTTAAACAAACACACCAGCACAAGGTCTCGTCTTTTCTGGAGGTGGGGAAATCAGCAGCATCTACTCCTTCAGCTTGACTTGCTGTTTTCCATGCTTTTCTTCCCTGGGGAACCCCATGCTCTTCTCTTCATTGCTTTCTTGGGGAGCAGACATGGACACAGATGAATGAATGCTGGCTGGCTCCAGTTTCATGTTGGTGGCCAGTGGGCTCTACTTCAAGTGGAGGGAGGGATCAATTGACCTGCTGCTTTTGATTGCCAGGCTCTGATAAGTGGACCCCTGAGGAGAAGGAGTCCTTTGAGAAGGCTTTCCACACTTATGGCAAGGATTTTCATCTTATCCAGAAGCAGGTAAAACATTAGGACACGCTTTAGCCTAGCAGATCATCAGAAGGAAATGTTGATTCTTTCTGGTACCAAATACTGGCATTGACTCTCTCTCTTCTCAACGTCAAAAAATATTCAAGTCATCATGAGATGAGACATGCAAAGCCTGTGGGAAAGTGGGGGTTCTGCCTCTCCAGCCCTTTTCTCCAAGCTCTTTTTGGAAGATGAATCTTTCGTCTGTCACATTTGTCTCCTAGCTGTGCTGGTGCCTCCACAACAAATTGTGCTGGGAGAACTGCAGTGAACAGGGGAGAGCAAAACTGGGCTAGATGGATTTGTTGTTGATCTGGGCATTCCATGTGTTCCCACCCGGCATCATACATGGTTTACTACATTGCGTGATGCCTCTTTTACTCCCGATTTGTTTCATTTGATGCCCCACTCAGTTCACCCCTTCCTTGGACTTCCTAGTTTACTCCATACTCTACTTTTTCTCCAATGCACTCTACAGGATGGCCCTTTGAGAGTCCTTCCTTTTCTCTTCACAACAGATTCAGAGTAAGACTGTGGCACAGTGTGTGGAGTACTATTACTCCTGGAAGAAAGAACATAAACTTGCCAAAACTCTTGCTCAGGTGAGAAAATCAAGGCATGCCAGGGGGAGTGTAGACAAACTGGGGAGAAGGGGGCAAAACCTGCTGGCGAGCCACGCGAGACGCCGCTCTGCCAGGATCACACGGTCCCATGAACTGGGAAAGGCGCAGCAGATGCTGCCAGGCCTTCTTCATGGTGCTGCTGCTCTGAAATATGGAATTCTGGAACAGAACTTTGGCCCAGCCAAGCAGCACCGTAACCAAACTGGGCCTTGATGCTCCAGAGATTGGTTTCTCAAGGGCTGGCACCCTTGCTGATTCCTATCATCAGATCCTCAATTCCCCACTGCTTGCTAACGTCAGTCATCCTGGCTGCGCTCATGGGCATGCTGCAGATTTTCAGGGATCTTTTGTAGCATGCCAGCATACTCCCCAGAAAGGAGCTGCCACTGCTGTGGCTCCACTAAAACTTTCCTTACCGGCAAACCCGAATCTGCTTCCCACAGAGAGAGAGATTATCTGGGGTAGGAGAAACTGGGTAACCGTGAGTCTTCACTGATTGCACTGAATTGAATCCCCATTCCTTAGGCATTTGTGGAGGAAAATCAGGGACACCTAGATGTTAGGCAGAGCCATGGGAATAGCAAATATAGAGCTGTAGATGCCCACATATTTATCCCACCCCTTTGTGCAGTAGAAAGGAGGTGTTTTTTCCTCCAAGTGCTGTGTTTGCAGCCCACTGCAGCCCATCCCCAAACCCAGCCATTTTCTCAGCTCTTCCGGGTTTGGAGGGATTTGCTTAGGCCAGGAGATTTTTGCGCTGGACACTCTGATTGCCAGCTTTGGCAGAGGAAGGGAAAACTGATCAGGATTCTTTGATTTCCAGACCTTTGCGGACAAAGCCAAGAGGAGCCAAAGCCCTCCCAGAAAGGAGAGTGGGCAGACAGGGAAGAGAAGCCGCAAGAGGGCCTGCAAGGCCAAGTGTCCCTGCTGCCAAGCGCCCCAGCCGCCCCAGGCGGCGGGAGGCCCCTTCCCGTGCGGGCAGTGCAAACGGTGAGCAACTTCCTCCTCTTTCTGCTCCAAGCCTGGGCCTTGGAACTAAAACAGGCTGGCCCTTTTCCAAGGCTCCACAGGGGAGGTTCAGGGCGCTTGGAGGATCGCCCCTCGCCGCCCTGCTCAACGTCACAACACACTTGAAGGCCAACCAGCTTAGTTCAACCCCAGCCTTCAGAGGGAAAGCTTACCACACCCCAACAAGACACAATTCATCCAAGTAGGGATAGGTCCACCAAAGCTTGCTTGGATGGTTGCTGATCAAATGAAAAATAGGACGAAGCAAAAGGAGGGAGAAATTGGAAGGGACTGAGACAAGGAAGATGAGATTCAGGGGGATGATCAGTTTAAAAATGTGTCACAGCCTGAAAAGAGAGAAATTCCTAGAGAAATGGAAGTCTCAGCACTTGGTGTGTATGGAATTAACAACGGATGGTTTGTTTCCTATCTTCCAGGGTGTTTGAAAGCAAGAAGGAAAGGAACGCACATAGGAGAAGAAATCGCCCCCAGAAGGGAAAAGAGCCTCTCCCCAAGAAGAAGAGACCAAATTAGGCCTGCACTTGTCCAGGGCTAGCAAGAGTTAGCCGTCAAGAGGACTACACAGAAATAAGCCTGGTTTTAAAGTTTTTAGTGTTCTTTCTATTCTTCTGTTTAGTTGACAAGGTAGGCATTTCTCAATGTATTAGTTAAGATTCCTTAGTATTTGTAAGGATTTATTTGTAGAATTAGATTTACCAGTAAATGTAAGAGGCTTAGTGTTCTCTATACTCCACCTTCTGTAGTTTTGTCTTTGTTAAGAAAAAGTCTGTCTTTATCATTAAATCCAAGTTTGTTTCAGTTTGTCTTTTTGTCTGTATGAAGTTCCTCAAGCAATGTTTGTTTTACTTCTTTGGTGTTGCAAACACAGCCTTTGCCCTGAGAGAAGAAGCTGGGCACATGCGCCCTTCTGCACGCCCAGCCCCTTGCTGGGCTGGCAGGACTTACAAAGGTGTGTCGCTATTGCTGCCATTGAAACAACGGTGGGGTTTCATCCTTTGGTTCCTAAACATCTCAGCTGGAAGTGGAAAGGGAGGCTTTGTTGAATCCAATGAATTGGATCAAAAAGAGTATTCTTGTCTCATTCTACTTGGAGGGATAAAAGCTGGGCATTTCAGTCCTTGTTGTCGCACAGCCACATTTCTTGGTTTCATTTGGGTGGACAGATGGACTTGAGCCACCTTGGAGGACCTTTCTAACCTCTCCGATTCTGTAAAATTCATATCCACATGCACTCCAAGGAAATCAGTAGGTCAGTTTCAGATTCTCTTTAAAGGACCAGCCTCCCGCTGTGCACCTTGACTAACCTCCTTAGCAAAAGCAAGGCAGCTGTGAGCATGATCCTCTCACTTCTCACAGCTTTGGTATTTGCACCAAAGAAGCATCCAACTCAAGTCCCTTATCTAGGCCAGTAAATGGCACAGCCTTGCAAGGTCTTAGTAGCTGGGGCAGGAGAGGGCAGGGATAGGAGCAGGGAGCAGGGGATTACCAGGCTGGTTCTGGGACGCTGACAGAAGCTTGCCCTGGTCTGGTGGAGCCAATGGAGGGGGGCTTTGGCGCCTACAAAGTATTTGCTTTGCAGTGAGCCTTGTTACAGATGCCCCCTCGGTTTGCAAAGGGGTGTGTGTGGGTGTGTGTGCGTGTGTGTGTGTAAGAAGCAGGCTGGGAAGGAAGCAAGATTTGCTTTTGCTTCATATGAGGCAGGAAAGCAGTCAAACCGGCTGGGTTCTACCATATCTGGGACCTAAGTATGAAAACCAATGTGAAGGCCATGAGTGTGAGACAGGAATTCTTTTTGGTTTAGTCACTTAGAGGAACAACAGAGTCTTTGGAGATGAACATCTAGCTTCCTGAAGGGAGCTGGAAGAACACCCTAGGAATTCTGCAATAAAAGTTTGCTAAGGAATTGCTGGTGAGGTGTCTCCATCAACTCCCCTGAGAAAGGTCCTGTTTCTCTAAGTTGCAAAGAAAGAGTGTAGAGATGAGAGACCAGTCAGCTCAGTAACCCAAAGGAGGGAGAACATCAAGTGACAGGCAGCAGCAATTTAGAAAGGGGGCAGGAGGAATGCCTCCACTTGGAGAGAAAGCTTTGGACTTGGTTCTCCACTGAACAACTTGCAGTCTTTTGCTCCTCTCAGAGCCGGAGGAGAGCCAGGGCCAGGAGTCCTTCAGCTTCTCCAGTGCAGCCAATGTGGTCTGGGTCCTTTGACAGCGCCAGGCTCCTGTGCACGTTCAGCTGGAAGCACACCTTCCAGAGAAGCACAGAAAGAGGACCCAGAGCGGTCCCTGCACTGCTTGGCCCCGTCCAGAGGACTGGCGAGAAGTGCCCCAAGGGGAGGATGCTCAGAGCCAATCTACACCCAAAGGACTAAAAGAGGCAAAGGTGGAGCCCATTCCTGTTTGTGTCTCCTGGGTGTCCTGGGGTTCTTTATGGAATGTTGGCTTGTGCCCGTAGCAACTGTCATTGTCTCCTGCTCCTGTGGCCGTTGGTGGAACACTGGTGGACCAGCGGTGGAGCAGCAGCAGCAGCAGGATCTGCTCCTGGGCTGTTCCTGACCAGCCGCCTCCTGCTGGTGCCAGATCTGCAGATCAGCACCACATCTGGTTTCTGCATCAGCGTCCTCATCTCCACATCTGCTGCCAGGCATCCCCACAGCCCTTGGGGACTGTCCAAGGTAAGAAAAGCCCCTCTTGCCCTCGAACAGAATGGCGGGAGGCTCCACTTGGCTGTCCCATCCACCACAACAGACACGGTCCGTGGCCACTCTCCCCAGACAAGGTGACACATGAAAGCAGGGTCCAACTTCTGTAGGCATCATGATACCTCCAGTGGAAACACAGACCTTCCAGAGAGGACGTGGAGAGCTGTCACGGTGCACTTTCAGAGACTTGTCCACTGATGACCTGATTCATGGTTCTTGGTCCCCACTGAAATCCCAAAACTCTGTTGCGGTGACCCAAAGCAAGCTGGTCATTCCTGGGCAGTTTTTCAGGGGTTCAGTGTCAACAAATGCTGTTAGGCCCTGGCTCTGCTCACATTACCTCCAAATGCTTTAAAAACCAGCAGGATGGGACTTCTGTGGTCCCTGTTGTTCAGGGCATGGAAGCAGTTTGCCAGGCCTCTCCTCCAATACTAGCTTTTAGCCCTACTTATTCTTACAAAAATGCTCTGGTTTCCACAATTCTTGTATACTGACTGACTTTCATCACTTACAGATACATTATACACATACATTGTATTTTATCGATATTTTTTTTTCTCAACCTGCATTGGATCTCTTTTCTCTAGAGATATTGGTATAGGTTTAGGTTAGCTATAGGTCTATGTGCTTCACTGCCTTTAGGGCTGGTTCTGCCTGACGGTCAGAGGCAGCCACAAAATGCCACCTTGAATGGTCCTTCTCAAGGGCACAATCACAGTGTCCCAGAATTTTCTGGGCTGGGAGGGACCCACAAGATCATTGAGTCCGGCTCCTGGCCCCACACAGAACAGCCTCAAGAATCACACCCTGTGCCCAAGAGCAATGTCCCAACAATTGATGAGGTCTGTCAGGCTTGGGGCTGTCACCCCTTCCCTGGAGATGCAGTTCCAGTGCCCAAGCACTTCTTCTCTGGTTGAAGAACCTTTTCCTCATAGCCAACCTAAGCCTCCCCTGGAAAAACCCCCAGCCCATCCTTTTGGGTCTTCTCACTGGCCCAAAGACTGAAGGGAGTAGGGTGTGCCCTTCTGCTTCCCCTCTGGAGGACACTGAGCACTGCTAAAGGGTCCTGCCTCGGAAGGTCTGAGTGAAAGACACAGCAATGACACTGAACTGAGGGCAGTCAGGACAGAGGAGGTTGTGGTTTGCAGTGATGAGGATGAGAAGGAAGGCTACCAAGACATCTTGGCAGAATGATTTTTCTCTGGAGCATTGCTTGGATCTCTTTCAGGTGGAAAGGAGAGGCACAATGGAAAGGAGAACGAGAGCCTCCAGTCAGCCGTGAGTTTTGGCACAGGGATTAAAGGACGGCAACCTGAGGAATGGCGAGGAGGAGAACTGCTCTCTCGGAGTTGGGCTGGGATTGGTTTGAGCCTGTGGCTCCTTGGGACGTGTCTCTTGACCACTTGCCTTTCTCCCCTCGGCTTTCTTCTTACTTTAGACACATCAGTGTTGGCAGTGACTTTCAGGCCGAGCTCCCTGAGCTGCTGACCAGACCACCAAGTGATGATGAAGAGCATGCATCCCTGGTCTGGAAGCCTTGGGGAGAAGATGACTCTGACATGGAAAAACCTGACAGAGGTACCTGTCAAGCTTTTCTTCGACCCCTGAGATGCTCGGGGGTGTGAAATGCTCCCTCATTGGTAAAAAGTCAGCGTTGTGCACGCTTTGCTTCTCTTAATGTCTGGCCCATCTTCCCACCTGAGAGTCTTAGAGGCAAGGAGAATGCTCTGTTTTTGCAGTAGAGCAAGCAAAAGAACAACTTTCCTGCTTTCCCAGAAATTGGTCTGGGGCATTTGCCACTGGAAGAGGGGAGATTGGCCCCTGCTTCTTCTTCCAAAAGGCTCTTTGAAAGGAGAGCCAGCACTACGTGGGCCCTTGGTTCAGCTGCCCCTTTCTTTGCTCTCCTTCTCATGCTCTCCAACCTGCTGTCTTTGGTTCTTGTTCTTTCCTTCTCCCTTGTGTTGCAAGGGAGGTTTCCCCTTTTGTGGCTCAAGCCTGACTTTTGGTGGGTTTCTGTTGTGCTTGCAGTCAGAGAACTGTTGGACATGGCCATCTCCCGTGGCGTTCCCAGGGCAGAGGCCAACCTGGAGCTGGCCCTGCACTGCCTGCACCAGGCATGCGGCAATGTTGCGGTAAGAAGCGGCTGTTTGGGCGCAGGGAAGAGTGGACAGGGAATTCAGAAGGCCTGGGCACTGGCACAGCCTTTCCTGGCTGCTCTTTGAGGAAGGGAGTGAACAAGAAGTGGAGCCCTTGCTGCCTGCTTGTCTCCTCCAGCTGCGTCAGGAGTCAGCCGCGGTGGCTTGAGCAGGGAGAATCTCTCTCCTGGAGGCACCGGCGGAGGGTCCCACAGCCTGCTCCCTTGTCAGTCTGGAAATCTGTGTTCTCTAAAACACTTTAGGGGGGATTGAGGGGAAATTCCCATAAACCTCAGCCAGCTGAGGCAATTCTGGCTGCAGGAGGAGCAAAATCCTTGAGTTGATGAAGAAAATGCCACCTGCTTGGGGAGCCGGAGCAAAGGGTTGGGCAGCAAACACAAGGGATTGGGAGGAAATCGCAATGCTTGACCCACATGAGATCCAGTGGACTGAATCCCTGAAGAGGCAAAGCAGCCAAAAGGCAGCATTGATGCTTCTTGGCTCCTTTTGATGTGGTGAGGAAGCTAAAGCCTTTTCCCCTTTGATCTTGCAGGAGGCTCTGGAGATGTTTCTCTCGGGGGGGCATCCGACACCTGAAGGCCATCCCTTGGCTGAATATCATTATGCAGGTAACCAAGGCACAGCTTGTTCCTTCACTGACAGTTGCTGCTCTCCCCTTCATTGCCATGCCAAGCAGTTGTGCTTAAACAAAGCACACCAGCACAAGGTCTCGTCTTTTCTGGAGGTGGGGAAATCAGCAGCATCTACTCCTTCAGCTTGACTTGCTGTTTTCCATGCTTTTCTTCCCTGGGGAACCCCATGCTCTTCTCTTCATTGCTTTCTTGGGGAGCAGATATGGACACAGATGAATGAATGCTGGCTGGCGCCAGTTTCATGTTGGTGGCCAGTGGGCTCTTCTTCAAGTGGAGGGAGGGATCAATTGACCTGCTGCTTTTGATTGCCAGGCTCTGATAAGTGGACCCCTGAGGAGAAGGAGTCCTTTGAGAAGGCTTTCCACACTTATGGCAAGGATTTTCATCTTATCCAGAAGCAGGTAAAACATTAGGACACGCTTTAGCCTAGCAGATCATCAGAAGGAAATGTTGATCCTTTCTGGTACCAAATACTGGCATTGACTCTCTCTCTTCTCAACGTCAAAAAATATTCAAGTCATCATGAGATGAGACATGCAAAGCCTGTGGGAAAGTGGGGGTTCTGCCTCTCCAGCCCTTTTCTCCAAGCTCTTTTTGGAAGATGAATCTTTCGTCTGTCAGATTTGTCTCCTAGCTGTGCTGGTGCCTCCACAACAAATTGTGCTGGGAGAACTGCAGTGAACAGGGGAGAGCAAAACTGGGCTAGATGGATTTGTTGTTGATCTGGGCATTCCATGTGTTCCCACACGGCATCATACATGGTTTACTACATCGCGTGATGCCTCTTTTACTCCCAATTTATTTCATTTGATGCCCCACTCAGTTCACTCCTTCCTTGGACTTCCTACTTTACTCCATACTCTACTTTTTCTCCAATGCACCCTACAGGATGGCCCTTTGAGAGTCCTTCCTTTTCTCTTCACAACAGATTCAGAGTAAGACTGTGGCACAGTGCGTGGAGTACTACTACTCCTGGAAGAAAGAACATAAACTTGCCAAAACTCTTGCTCAGGTGAGAAAATCAAGGCATGCCAGGAAGCGTGTAGACAAACTGGGGAGAAGGGGGCAAAACCTGCTGGGGAGCCACTCGAGACGCCGCTCTGCCAGGATCACACGGTCCCATGAACTGGGAAAGGTGCAGCAGATGCTGCCAGGCCTTCTTCATTGTGCTGCTGCTCTGAAATGCGGAATTCTGGAACAAAACTTTGGCCCAGCCAAGCAGCACCGTCACCAAACTGGGCTTTGATGCTCCAGAGACTGGTTTCTCAAGGGCTGGCGCCCTCGCTGATTCCTATCATCAGATCCTCAATTCCCCACTGCTTGCTAACGTCAGTCATCCTGGCTGCGCTCATGGGCATGCTGCAGATTTTCAGGGATCTTTTGTAGCATGCCAGCAGACTCCCCAGAAAGGAGCTGACACTGCTGTGGCTCCGCTAAAACTTTCCTTACCGGCAAACCCTAATCTGCTTCCCACAGAGAGAGAGATTATCTGGGGTAGGAGAAACTGGGTAACCGTGAGTCTTCACTGATTGCACTGAATTGAATCCCCATTCCCTAGGCATTTGTGGAGGAAAATCAGGGACAACTAGATGTTAGGCAGAGCCATGGCAATAGGAAATGTAGAGCTGTAGATGCCCACATATTTATCCCACCCCTTTGTGCAGTAGAAAGGAGGTGTTTTTTCCTCCAAGTGCTGTGTTTGCAGCCCACTGCAGCCCATCCCCAAACCCAGCCATTTTCTCAGCTCTTCCGGGTTTGGAGGGATTTGCTTAGGCCAGGAGATTTTTGCGCTGGACACTCTGATTGCCAGCTTTGGCAGAGTAAGGGAAAATTGATCAGGATTCCTTTATTTTCAGACCTTTGCGGGCAAAGCCAAGAGGAGCCAAAGCCCTCCCAGAAAGGAGAGTGGGCAGACAGGGAAGAGAAGCCGCAAGAGGGCCCGCAAGGCCAAGTGTCCCTGCTGCCAAGCGCCTTAGCCGCCCCAGGCGGCAGGAGGCCCCTTCCCGTGCGGGCAGTGCCAACGGTGTGCAACTTCCTCCTCTTTCTGCTCCAAGCCTGGGCCTTGGCACTAAAACAGGCTGGCCCTTTTCCAAGGCACCACAGGGGAGGCTCAGGGCGCTTGGAGGATCGCCCCTCGCCGCCCTGCTCAACGTCACAACACACTTGAAGGCCAACCAGCTTAGTTCAACCCCAGCCTTCAGGGGGAAAGCTTGCCACACCCCAACAAGACACAATTCATCCAAGTAGGGATAGGTCCACCAAAGCTTGCTTGGATGGTTGCTGATCAAATGAAAAATAGGACGAAGCAAAAGGAGGGAGAAATTGGAAGGGACTGAGACAAGGAAGATGAGATTCAGGGGGATGATCAGTTTAAAAATGTGTCACAGCCTGAAAAGAGAGAAATTGCTAGAGAAATGGAAGTCTCAGCACTTGGTGTGTATGGAATTAACAACGGATGGTTTGTTTCCTGTCTTCCAGGGTGTTTGAAAGCAAGAAGGAAAGGAACGCACATAGGAGACGAAATCGCCCCCAGAAGGGAAAAGAGCCTCTCCCCAAGAAGAAGAGACCAAATTAGGCCTGCACTTGTCCAGGGCTAGCAAGAGTTAGCCGTCAAGAGGACTACACAGAAATAAGCGTGGTTTTAAAGTTTTTAGTGTTCTTTCTATTCTTCTGTTTAGTTGACAAGATAGGCATTTCTCAATGTATTAGTTAAGATTCCTTAGTATTTGTAAGGATTTATTTGTAGAATTAGATTTACCAGTAAATGTAAGAGGCTTAGTGTTCTCTATACTCCACCTTCTGTAGTTTTGTCTTTGTTAAGAAAAAGTCTGTCTTTATCATTAAATCCAAGTTTGTTCCAGTTTGTCTTTTTGTCTGTATGAAGTTCCTCAAGCAATGTTTGTTCTACTTCTTTGGTGTTGCAAACACAGCCTTTGCCCTGAGAGAAGAAGCTGGGCACATGCGCCCTCCTGCACGCCCAGCCCCTTGCTGGGCTGGCAGGACTTACAAAGGTGTGTCGCTATTGCTGCCATTGAAACCACGGTGGGGTTTCATCCTTTGGTTCCTAAAAATCTCAGCTGGAAGTGGAAAGGGAGGCTTTGTTGAATCCAATGAATTGGATCGAAAAGAGTATTTCTGTGTCATTCTACTTGGAGGGATAAAAGCTGGGCATTTCAGTCCTTTTTGTCACCAAGCCACATTGCTTGGTTTGATTTGGATGGACAGATGGACTTGACCCACCTTGGAGGACTTTTCTAACCTCTCCGATTCTGTAAAATTCATATCCACATGCACTCCAAGGAAATCAGTAGGTCAGTGTCATGGGTTGTGGAGCCATGGCTGTGTACTCTATGACATTTGTTAAAAGCAGTTGGGGAGATGTTTTCTTTATCTCTTGTAACACTGGGGGGAGAGCAGCAGATGCCTTCTGATAATGGGCCAACTGTTAAAACCAGGTGGGACAGTGTTTCTTATCTCTTTCACTGCCTGTCCTCCCTCCAGGGGAATATTTTCTGCTAATGGAACATTAAGACACCCCTAAAAGCACACATCCCCAAAGCAGTACATCCACATTGCATCATCCTATTGTGAGATGCTCCACCCAATGGTGGGAGACAACCATTCCTACCTGGATAAAGCTGAGGCACAGGAACAAGAAGGCATCTAGCTTCTCACCCGATTCCTGGAGGAAGACTGGACCCTGTGGGAGACAACCATTCCTACCTGGATAGAACTGAGACACAGGAACAAGAAGGCATCTAGCTTCTCACCCGATTCCTGGAGGAAGACTGGACCCTGTGGGAGACAACCATTCCTACCTGGATAAAACTGAGGCAGAGGAACAAGAAGGCATCCAGCTTCTCACCCGATTCCCGGAAGAAGACTGGACCCTTCTCACCATCACTGGACCCGTATTCTACAAGATCATCTCTACTTCAACAGAACCAAATCTGCCACTCCACGAGGACTTACTTTTGGAATGATTCCAACACCCTGACCAACAGGGTGTTGGATTATAGCTCTGACTCTGTCAGGGTTTTCCAGGACTGCTTGCTTGTTTGTTTGCTTCTTTGGTTGGGTGGATTTGATTTCTACTACATTTGTATTGTTAATATTCCTAGTAAAGAACTGTTATTCCTATTCCCAAATCTTTGCCTGAAAGCCCTTAATTGCAAAATTACAATTTGGCAGGGGTGACGGGTTTACATTCTCTATTCTAAGTGAAACTCCAGTTTTCCCTGGCAGATGCCTGTCTTTCCAAATCAAGACAGCCAGTGTAAGTTTGTCTTTAAAGGACCAGCCTCCCTCTGTGCACCTCGACCAACCTCCTTAGCTAAAGCAAGGCAGCTGTGAGCATGAACCTCTCACTTCTCACAGCTTTGGTATTTGCACCAAAGAAGCATCCAACTCAGCTCCCTGATCCAGGCCAGTCATTGGCACAGCCTTGCAAGGTCTTGGTAGCAGGGGCAGGAGATGGATGGGATAGGGGCAGGGAGCAGGGGATTACCAGGCTGGTTCTGGGATGCTGACAGAAGCTTTCCCTGGTCTGGTGGAGCCAATGCAGGTGGGCTTTGGACTCTAGAAAATATTTCCTTTGCAGTGAGCCTTGTTACACCTGCCCCCTCGGTTTGCTGAGGGGTGTGTGTGGGGGTGTGTGTGCGTGTGTGTGTGTAACAAGAAGGCTGGGAAGGAGGCAAGATTTGCTTTTGCTTCATATGAGGCAGGGAAGCAGTCAAACCGGCTGGGTTCTGCCATATCTGGGACCTAAGTATGAAAACCAATGTGAAGGCCACGAGTGTCAGACAGGAATTCTTTTTTGTTTAGTCTCTTAGAGGAACAACAGAGTCTTTGGAGATGAACATCTAGCTTCCTTAAGGGAGCTGGAAGAACACCCTAGGAATTCTGCAATAAACGTTTGTTAAGGAATTGCTGGTGAGGTGTCTCCATCAATTCCCCTGAGAAACGTCCTGTTTCTCTAAGTTGCAAAGAAAGAGTGTGGAGATGAGAGACCAGTCAGCTCAGTAACCCAAAGGAGGGGGAACATCAACTGACAGGCAGCAGACAATTTAGAAAGCAGGCAGGAGGAATGCCTCCACTTGGAGAGAAAGCTTTGGACTTGGTTCTCCACTGAACGACTTGCAGTCTTTTGCTCCTCTCAGAGCCGGAGGAGAGCCAGGGCCAGGAGTCCTTCTGCTTCTCCAGTGCAGGCAATGTTGTCGGGGCCCTTTGACAGCGCCAGGCTCCTGTGCACGTTCAGCTGGAAGCACACCTTCCAGAGAAGCACAGAAAGAGGATCCAGAGCGGTCCCTGCACTGCTTGGCCCCGTCCAGAGGACTGGTGAGAAATGCCCCAAGGGGAGGATGCTCAGAGCCAATTTACACTCGAAGGAGTAAAAGAGGCAAAGCTGGGGCCCACCCCTGTTTGTGTCTCCTGGGTCCCCTGGGGTTCTTTATGGAATGTTGGCTTGTGCCCGTAGCAACTGTCGTTGTCTCCTGCTCCTGTGGCCGTTGGTGGAACACTGGTGGACCAGCGGTGGAGCAGCAGCAGCAGCAGGATCTGCTCCTGGGCTGTTCCTGACCAGCCGCCTTCTGCTGGTGCCAGATCTGCAGATCAGCACCACATCTGGTTTCTGCATCAGCGTCCTCATCTCCACATCTGCTGCCAGGCATCCCCACAGCCCTTGGGGACTGTCCAAGGTAAGAAAAGCCCCTCTTGCCCTCGAACAGAATGGCGGGAGGCTCCACTTGGCTGTCCCATCCACCACAACAGACACGGTCCGTGGCCACTCTCCCCAGACAAGGTGACACATGAAAGCAGGGTCCAACTTCTGTAGGCATCATGATACCTCCAGTGGAAACACAGACCTTCCAGAGAGGACGTGGAGAGCTGTCACGGTGCACTTTCAGAGACATGTCCACCGATGACCTGATTCAAGGTTCTTGGTCCCCACTGAAATCCCAAAACTCTGTTGCGGTGACCCAAAGCAAGCTGGTCATTCCTGGGCAGTTGTTCAGGGGTTCAGTGTCAAAAAATGCTGTTAGGCCCTGGCTCTGCTCACATCACCTCCAAAGCTTTAAAAACCAGCAGGATGGGACTTCTGTGGTCCCTGTTGTTCAGGGCATGGAAGCAGTTTGCCAGGCCTCTCCTCCAATACTAGCTTTTAGCCCTACTTATTCTTACAAAAATGCTCTGGTTTCCACAATTCTTATATACTGACTGACTTTCATCACTTACAGATACATTATACAGATACATTGTATTTTATCGATATTTTTTTTCTCAACCTGCATTGGAACTCTTTTCTGTAGAGATCTTGGTATAGGTTTAGGTTAGCTAGAGGTCTATGTTCTTCACTGCCTTTAGGGCTGGTTCTGCCTGACGGTCAGAGGCAGCCACAAAATGCCACCTTGAATGGTCCTTCTCAAGAGCACAATCACAGTGTCCCAGAATTTTCTGGGCTGGGAGGGACCCCCAAGATCATTGAGTCCGGCTCCTGGCCCCACACAGGACAGCCTCAAGAATCACACCCTGTGCCCAAGGGCAATGTCCCAACAATTGATGAGCTCTGTCAGGCTTGGGGCTGTGACCCCTTCCCTGGGGAGGCAGTTCCAGTGCCCAAGCACTTCTTCTCTGGTTGAAGAACCTTTTCCTCATAGCCAACCTAAGCGTCCCCTGGCACAACCCCCAGCCCATCCTTTTGGGTCTTCTCACTGGCCCCAAGGCTGAAGGCAGTAGGGTGTGCCCTTCTGCTTCCCCTCTGGAGGACACTAAGCACTGCTAAAGGGTCCTGCCTCAGAAGGTCTGAGTGAAAGACACAGCAATGACACTGAACTGAGGGCAGTCAGCACAGAGGAGGTTGTGGTTTGCAGTGATGAGGATGAGAAGGAAGGCTACCAAGACATCTTGGCAGAATGATTTTTATCTGGAGCATTGCTTGGATCTCTTTCAGGTGGAAAGGAGAGGCACAATGGAAAGGAGAACGAGAGCCTCCAGTCAGCCGTGAGTTTTGGCACAGGGATTAAAGGACGGCAACCTGAGGAATGGCGAGGAGGAGAACTGCTCTCTCGGAGTTGGGCTGGGATTGGTTTGAGCCTGTGGCTCCTTGGGACGTGTCTCTTGACCACTTGCCTTTCTCCCCTCGGCTTTCTTCTTACTTTAGACACATCAATGTTGGCAGTGACTTTCAGGCCGAGCTCCCGAAGCTCCTGACCAGACCACCAAGCGATGATGAAGAGCATGCATCCCTGGTCTGGAAGCCTTGGGGAGAAGATGACTCTGACATGGAAAAACCCGACAGAGGTACCTGTCAAGCTTTTCTTCCACCCGTGAGATGCTCGGGGGTGTGAAATGCTCCTTCTTTGGTAAAAAGGCAGCGTTGTGCATGCTCTGCTTCTCTCCTTTTCTAGCCCATCTTCCCACCTGGGAGTCTTAGAGGCAAGGAGAATGCTCTGTTTTTGCAGTAGAGCAAGCAAAAGAACAACTTTCCTGCTCTCCCAGAAATTGGTCAGGGGCATTTGGCACTGGAAGAGGGGAGATTGGCCCCTGCTTCTTCTTCCAAAAGGCTCTTTGAAAGGAGAGCCAGCACTACGTGGGCCCTTGATTCAGCTGCCCCTTTCTTTGCTCTCCTTCTCATGCTCTCCAACCTGCTGTCTTTGGCTCTTGTGCTTCCCTTCTCCCTTCTGCTGCATGGGAGGTTTCCCCTTTGGTGGCTCAAGCCTGACTTTTGGTGGGTTTCTGTTGTGCTTGCAGTAAGAGAACTGTTGGACATGGCCATCTCCCGTGGCGTTCCCAGGGCAGAGGCCAACCTGGAGCTGGCCCTGCACTGCCTGCACCAGGCATGCGGCAATGTTGCGGTAAGAAGCGGCTGTTTGGGTGCAGGGAAGAGTGGAGAGGGAATTCAGAAGGCCTGGACACTGGCACAGCCTTTCCTGGCTGCTCTTTGAGGAAGGGAGTGAACAAGAAGTGGAGCCCTTGCTGCCTGCTTGTCTCCTCCAGCTGCGTCAAGAGTCAGCCGCGGTGGCTGGAGCAGGGAGAATCTCTCTCCTGGAGGCACCGGCGGAGGGTCCCACAGCCTGCTCCCTTGTCAGTCTGGAAATCTGTGTTCTCTAAGACACTTTAGAGGGGATTGAGGGGAAATTCCCAGAAACCTCAGCCAGCTGGGAAAATTCTGGCTCCAGGAGGAGCAAAATCCTTGAGTTGGTGAAGAAAATGCCATCCTTGGGGAGCAGGAGCAAAGGGTTGGGCAGCAAACACAAGGGATTGGGAGGAAATCACAATGCTTGACCCACATGAGATCCAGTGGACTGAATCCCTGAAGAGGCAAAGCAGCCAAACGGCAGCATTGATGCTTCTTGGCTCCTTTTGATGTGGTGAGGAAGCTAAAGCCTTTTTCCCTTTGATCTTGCAGGAGGCTCTGGAGATGTTTCTCTCGGGGGGGCCTCCGACACCTGAAGGCCATCCCTTGGCTGAATATCATTATGCAGGTAACCAAGGCACAGCTTGTTCCTTCACTGACAGTTGCTGCTCTCCCCTTCATTGCCATGCCAAGCAGTTGTGCTTAAACAAAGCACACCAGCACAAGGTCTCGTCTTTTCTGGAGGTGGGGAAATCAGCAGCATCTACTCCTTCAGCTTGACTTGCTGTTTTCCATGCTTTTCTTCCCTGGGGAACCCCATGCTCTTCTCTTCATTGCTTTCTTGGGGAGCAGACATGGACACAGATGAATGAATGCTGGCTGGCGCCAGTTTCATGTTGGTGGCCAGTGGGCTTTACTTCAAGTGGAGGGAGGGATCAATTGACCTGCTGCTTTTGATTGCCAGGCTCTGATAAGTGGACCCCTGAGGAGAAGGAGTCCTTTGAGAAGGCTTTCCACACTTATGGCAAGGATTTTCATCTTATCCAGAAGCAGGTAAAACATTAGGACACGCTTTAGCCTAGCAGATCATCAGAAGGAAATGTTGATTTTTTCTGGTACCAAATACTGGAATTCACTCTCTCTCTTCTCAACGTCAAAAAATATTCAAGTCATCATGAGATGAGACATGCAAAGCCTGTGGGAAAGTGGGGATTCTGCCTCTCCCGCCCTTTTCACCAAGCTCTTTTTGGAAGATGAATCTTTCGTCTGTCAGATTTGTCTCCAAGCTGTGCTGGTGCCTTCACAACAAATTGTGCTGGGAGAACTGCAGTGAACAGGGGAGAGCAAAACTGGGCTAGATGGATTTGTTGTTGATCTGGGCATTCCATGTGTTCCCACACGGCATCATACATGGTTTACTACATCGCGTGATGCCTCTTTTACTCTCGATTTATTTCATTTGATGCCCCACTCAGTTCACTCCTTCCTTGGACCTCCTACTTTACTCCATACTCTACTTTTTCTCCAATGCACCCTACAGGATGGCCCTTTTAGAGTCCTTCCTTTTCTCTTCACAACAGATTCAGAGTAAGACTGTGGCACAGTGCGTGGAGTACTACTACTCCTGGAAGAAAGAACATAAACTTGCCAAAACTCTTGCTCAGGTGAGAGTATCAAGGCATGCCAGGAGGCGTGTATACAAACTGGGGAGAAGGGGGCAAAACCTGCTGGCGAGCCACGCGAGACGCTGCTCTGCCAGGATCACACGGTCCCATGAACTGGGAAAGGCGCAGCAGATGCTGCCAGGCCTTCTTCATTGTGCTGCTGCTCTGAAATACGGGATTCTGGAACAGAACTTTGACCCAGCCAAGCAGCACCATCACCAAACTGGGCCTTGATGCTCCAGAGACTGGTTTCTCAAGGGCTGGCGCCCTTGCTGATTCCTATCATCAGATCCTCAATTCCCCACTGCTTGCTAATGTCAGTCATCCTGGCTGCGCTCATGGGCATGCTGCAGATGTTCAGGGAGCTTTTGTAGCATGCCAGCATACTCCCCAGAAAGGAGCTGCCACTGCTGTGGCTCCGCTAAAACTTTCCTTACCGGCAAACCCGAATCTGCTTCCCACAGAGAGAGAGATTATCTGGGGTAGGAGAAACTGGGTAACCGTGAGTCTTCACTGATTGCACTGAATTGAATCCCCATTCCCTAGGCATTTGTGGAGCAAAATTTGGGACAACTAGATGTTGGGCAGAGCCATGGCAATAGGAAATGTAGAGCTGTAGATGCCCACATATTTATCCCACCACTTTGTGCAGTAGAAAGGAGGTGTTTTTTCCTCCAAGTGCTGTGTTTGCAGCCCACTGCAGCCCATCCCCAAACCCAGCCATTTTCTCAGCTCTTCCGGGTTTGGAGGGATTTGCTTAGGCCAGGAGATTTTTGCGCTGGACACTCTGATTGCCAGCTTTGGCAGAGGAAGGAAAAACTGATCAGGATTCTTTGATTTCCAGACCTTTGTGGGGAAAGCCAAGAGGAGCAAAAGCCGTCTCAGAAAGGAGAGTGGGCAGACAGGGAAGAGAAGCCGCAAGAGGGCCCGCAAGGCCGAGTGTCCCTGCTGCCAAGCGCCCCAGCCGCCCCAGGCGGCGGGAGGCCCCTTCCCGTGCGGGCAGTGCAAACTGTGTGCAACTTCCTCCTCTTTCTGCTCCAAGCCTGGGCCTTGGCACTAAAACAGGCTGGCCCTTTTCCAAGGCACCACAGGGGAGGCTCAGGGCGCTTGGAGGATCGCCCCTCGCCACCCTGCTCAACGTCACAACACACTTGAAGGCCAACCAGCTTAGTTCAACCCCAGCCTTCAGAGGGAAAGCTTGCCACACCCCAACAAGACACAATTCATCCAAGTAGGGATAGGTCCACCAAAGCTTGCTTGGATGGTTGCTGATCAAATGAAAAATAGGACGAAGCAAAAGGAGGGAGAAATTGGAAGGGACTGAGACAAGGAAGATGAGATTCAGGGGGCTGATCAGTTTAAAAATGTGTCACAGCCTGAAAAGAGAGAAATTCCTAGAGAAATGGAAGTCTCAGCACTTGGTGTGTATGGAATTAACAACGGATGGTTTGTTTCCTATCTTCCAGGGTGTTTGAAAGCAAGAAGGAAAGGAACGCACATAGGAGACGAAATCGCCCCCAGAAGGGAAAAGAGCCTCTCCCCAAGAAGAAGAGACCAAATTAGGCCTGCACTTGTCCAGGGCTAGCAAGAGTTAGCCGTCAAGAGGACTACACAGAAATAAGCCTGGTTTTAAAGTTTTTAGTGTTCTTTCTATTCTTCTGTTTAGTTGACAAGATAGGCATTTCTCAGTGTATTTGTTAAGATTCCTTAGTATTTGTAAGGATTTATTTGTAGAATTAGATTTACCAGTAAATGTAAGAGGCTTAGTGTTCTCTATACTCCACCTTCTGTAGTTTTGTCTTTGTTGAGAAAAAAGTCTGTCTTTATCATTAAATCCAAGTTTGTTTCAGTTTGTCTTTTTGTCTGTATGAAGTTTCTCAAGCAATGTTTGTTCTACTTCTTTGGTGTTGCAAACACAGCCTTTGCCCTGAGAGAAGAAGCTGGGCACATGCGCCCTCCTGCACGCCCAGCCCCTTGCTCGGCTGGCAGGACTTACAAAGGTGTGTCGCTATTGCTGCCATTGAAACAACGGTGGGGTTTCATCCTTTGGTTCCTAAACATCTCAGCTGGAAGTGGTAAGGGAGGCTTTGTTGAATCCAATGAATTGGATCGAAAAGAGTATTCTTGTGTCATTCTACTTGGAGGGATAAAAGCTGGGCATTTCAGTCCTTTTTGTCACCAAGCCACATTGCTTGGTTTCATTAGGGTGAACAGATGGACTTGACCCACCTTGGAGGACTTTTCTAACCTCTCCGATTCTGTAAAATTCATATCCACATGCACTCCAAGGAAATCAGTAGGTCAGTGTCATGGGTTGTGGAGCCAGGGCTGTGTACTCTATGACATTTGTTAAAAGCAGTTGGGGAGATGTTTTCTTTATCTCTTGTAACGCTGGGGGGAGAGCAGCAGATGCCTTCTGATAATGGGCCAACTGTTAAAACCAGGTGGGACAGTGTTTCTTATCTCTTTCACCACCTGTCCTCCCTCCAGGGGAATATTTTCTGCTAATGGAACATTAAGACACCCCTAAAAGCACACATCCCCAAAGCAGTACATCCACATTGCATCATCCTATTGTGAGATGTTCCACCCAGTGGTGGGAGACAACCATTCCTACCTGGATAAAACTGAGGCACAGGAACAAGAAGGCATCCAGCTTCTCACCCGATTCCCGGAAGAAGACTGGACCCTTCTCACCATCACTGGACCCGTATTCTACAGGATCATCTCTACTTCAACAGAACCAAATCTGCCACTCCACGAGGACTTACTTTTGGAATGATTCCAACACCCTGACCAACAGGGTGTTGGATTATAGCTCTGACTCTGTCAGGGTTTTCCAGGACTGCTTGCTTGTTTGTTTGCTTCTTTGGTTGGGTGGATTTGATTTCTACTACATTTGTATTGTTAATATTCCTAGTAAAGAACTGTTATTCCTATTCCCAAATCTTTGCCTGAAAGCCCTTAATTGCAAAATTACAATTTGGCAGGGGTGAGGGGTTTACATTCTCTATTCTAAGTGAAACTCCAGTTTTCCCTGGCAGATGCCTGTCTTTCCAAATCAAGACAGCCGGTTTAAGTTTGTCTTTAAAGGACCAGCCTCCCGCTATGCACCTCGACCAACCTCCTTAGCTAAAGCAAGGCAGCTGTGAGCATGTTCCTCTCACTTCTCACAGCTTTGGTATTTGCACCAAAGAAGCATCCAACTCAGCTCCCTGATCCAGGCCAGTCATTGGCACAGCCTTGCAAGGTCTTGGTAGCAGGGGCAGGAGACGGATGGGATAGGGGCAGGGAGCAGGGGATTACCAGGCTGGTTCTGGGACGCTGACAGAAGCTTGCCCTGGTCTGATGGAGCCAATGGATATGGGCTTTGGAGCCTACAAAGTATATGCTTTGCAGTGAGCCTTTTTACAGCTGCCCCCTCGGTTTGCAAAGGGGTGTGTGTGGGTGTGTGTGCGTGTGTGTGTCTAAGAAGCAGGCTGGGAAAGAAACAAGATTTGTTTTTGCTTCATATGAGGCAGGAAAGCAGTCAAACCGGCTGGGTTCTGCCATATCTGGGACCTAAGTATGAAAACCAATGTGAAGGCCACGAGTGTGAGACAGGAATTCTGTTTGGTTTAGTCTCTTAGAGGAACAACAGAATCTTTGGAGATGAACATCTATCTTCTTTAGGGGAGCTGGAAGAACACCATAGGAATTTTGCATTAAACGTTTGCTCAGGAATTGCTGGTGAGGTGTTTACATCAATTCCCCTGAGAAACGTCCTGTTTCTCTAAGTTGCAAAGAAAGAGTGTGGAGATGAGAGACCAGTCAGCTCAGTAACCCAAAGGAGGGAGAACATCAAGTGACAGGCAGCAGACAATTTAGAAAGTGGGCAGGAGGAATGACTCCACTTGGAGAGAAAGCTTTATACTTGGTTCTCCACTGAATGACTTGCAGTCTTTTGCTCCTCTCAGAGCCGGAGGAGAGCCAGGGCCAGGAGTCCTTCTGCTTCTCCAGTGCAGGCAATGTGGTCTGGGCCCTTTGACAGTGCCAGGCTCCTGTGCACGTTCAGCTGGAAGCACACCTTCCAGAGAAGCACAGAAAGAGGACCCAGAGCTGTCCCTGCACTGCTTGGCCCCATCCAGAGGACTGGTGAGAAGTGCCCCAAGGGGAGGATGCTCAGAGCCAATTTACACCCGAAGGAGTAAAAGAGGCCAAGGTGGGGCCCACCCCTGTTTGTGTCTCCTGGGTCCCCTGGGGTTCTTTATGGAATGTTGGCCTGTGCCCATAGCAACTGTCGTTGTCTCCTGCTCCTGTGGCCGTTGGTGGAACACTGGTGGACCAGCGGTGGAGCAGCAGCAGCAGCAGGATCTGCTCCTGGGCTGTTCCTGACCAGCTGCCTTCTGCTGGTGCCAGATCTGCAGATCAGCACCACATCTGGTTTCTGCATCAGCGTCCTCATCTCCACATCTGCTGCCAGGCATCCCCACAGCCCTTGGGGACTGTCCAAGGTAAGAAAAGCCCCTCTTGCCCTCGAACAGAATGGCAGGAGGCTCCACTTGGCTGTCCCATCCACCACAACAGACACGGTCCGTGGACACTCTCCCCAGACAAGGTGACACATGAAAGCAGGGTCCAACTTCTGTAGGCATCATGATACCTCCAGTGGAAACTCAGACCTTCCAGAAAGGATGTGGAGAGCTGTCACGGTGCACTTTCAGAGACATGTCCACCGATGACCTGATTCAAGGTTCTTGGTCCCCACTGAAATCCCAAAACTCTGTTGCGGTGACCCAAAGCAAGCTGGTCATTCCTGGGCAGTTGTTCAGGGGTTCAGTGTCAACAAATGCTGTTAGGCCCTGGCTCTGCTCACATCACCTCCAAAGCTTTAAAAACCAGCAGGATGGGACTTCTGTGGTCCCTGTTGTTCAGGGCATGGAAGCAGTTTGCCAGGCCTCTCCTCCAATACTAGCTTTTAGCCTTACTTATTCTTACAAAAATGCTCTGGTTTCCACAATTCTTATATACTGACTGACTTTCATCACTTACAGATACATTATACACATACATTGTATTTTATCGATATTTTTTTTTCTCAACCTGCATTGGATCTCTTTTCTCTAGAGATATTGGTATAGGTTTAGGTTAGCTAGAGGTCTATGTTCTTCACTGCCTTTAGGGCTGGTTCTGCCTGACGGTCAGAGGCAGCCACAAAATGCCACCTTGAATGGTCCTTCTCAAGGGCACAATCACAGTGCCCCAGAATTTTCTGGGCTGGGAGGGACCCCCAAGATCATTGAGTCCGGCTCCTGGCCCCACACAGGACAGCCTCAAGAATCACACCCTGTGCCCAAGAGCAATGTCCCAACAATTGATGAGCTCTGTCAGGCTTGGGGCTGTCACCCCTTCCCTGGAGATGCAGTTCCAGTGCCCAAGCACTTCTTCTCTGGTTGAAGAACCTTTTCCTCATAGCCAACCTAAGCCTCCCCTGGAAAAAACCCCAGCCCATCCTTTTGGGTCTTCTCACTGGGTCTTCTCACTGAAGGGAGTAGGGTGTGCCCTTCTGCTTCCCCTCTGGAGGACACTGAGCACTGCTAAAGGGTCCTGCCTCGGAAGGTCTGAGTGAAAGACACAGCAATGACACCGAACCGAGGGCAGTCAGCACAGAGGAGGTTGTGGTTTGCAGTGATGAGGATGAGAAGGAAGGCTACCAAGACATCTTGGCAGAATGATTTTTCTCTGGAGCATTGCTTGGATCTCTTTCAGGTGGAAAGGAGAGGCACAATGGAAAGGAGAACGAGAGCCTCCAGTCAGCCGTGAGTTTTGGCACAGGGATTAAAGGAGGGCAACCTGAGGAATGGCGAGGAGGAGAACTGCTCTCTCAGAGTTGGGCTGGGATTGGTTTGAGCCTGTGGCTCCTTGGGACGTGTCTCTTGACCACTTGCCTTTCTTCCCTCCGCTTCCTTCTTCCTTTAGACACATCAGTGTTGGCAGTGACTTTCAGGCCGAGCTCCCTGAGCTGCTGACCAGACCACCAAGTGATGATGAAGAGCATGCATCCCTGGTCTGGAAGCCTTGGGGAGAAGATGACTCTGACATGGAAAAACCTGACAGAGGTACCTGTCAAGCTTTTCTTCGACCCCTGAGATACTCGGGGGTGTGAAATGCTCCCTCATTGGTAAAAAGTCAGCGTTGTGCACGCTTTGCTTCTCTTCATGTCTGGCCCATCTTCCCACCTGAGAGTCTTAGGGGCAAGGAGAATGCTCTGTTTTTGCAGTAGAGCAAGCAAAAGAACAACTTTCCTGCTCTCCCAGAAATTGGTCAGGGGCATTTGCCACTGGAAGAGGGGAGATTGGCCCCTGCTTCTTCTTCCAAAAGGCTCTTTGAAAGGAGAGCCAGCACTACGTGGGCCCTTGGTTCAGCTGCCCCTTTCTTTGCTCTCCTTCTCATGCTCTCCAACCTGCTGTCTTTGGCTCTTGTGCTTCCCTTCTCCCTTCTGCTGCATGGGAGGTTTCCCCTTTGGTGGCTCAAGCCTGACTTTTGGTGGGTTTCTGTTGTGCTTGCAGTAAGAGAGCTGTTGGACATGGCCATCTCCCGTGGCGTTCCCAGGGCAGAGGCCAACCTGGAGCTGGCCCTGCACTGCCTGCACCAGGCATGCGGCAATGTTGCGGTAAGAAGCGGCTGTTTGGGCGCAGGGAAGAGTGGACAGGGAATTCAGAAGGCCTGGGCACTGGCACAGCCTTTCCTGGCTGCTCTTTGAGGAAGGGAGTGAACAAGAAGTGGAGCCCTTGCTGCCTGCTTGTCTCCTCCAGCTGCGTCAGGAGTCAGCCGCGGTGGCTTGAGCAGGGAGAATCTCTCTCCTGGAGGCACCGGCGGAGGGTCCCACAGCCTGCTCCCTTGTCAGTCTGGAAATCTGTGTTCTCTAAGACACTTTAGGGGGGATTGAGGGGAAATTCCCAGAAACCTCAGCCAGCTGAGGCAATTCTGGCTGCAGGAGGAGCAAAATCCTTGAGTTGATGAAGAAAATGCCACCTGCTTGAGGAGCAGGAGCAAAGGGTTGGGCAGCAAACACAAGGGATTGGGAGGAAATCGCAATGCTTGACCCACATGAGATCCAAGGGACTGAATCCCTGAAGAGGCAAAGCAGCCAAACGGCAGCATTGATGCTTCTTGGCTCCTTTTGATGTGGTGAGGAAGCTAAAGCCTTTTCCCCTTTGATCTTGCAGGAGGCTCTGGAGATGTTTCTCTCGGGGGGGCCTCTGACACCTGAAGGCCATCCCTTGGCTGAATATCATTATGCAGGTAACCAAGGCACAGCTTGTTCCTTCACTGACAGTTGCTGCTCTCCCCTTCATTGCCATGCCAAGCAGTTGTGCTTAAACAAAGCACACCAGCACAAGGTCTCGTCTTTTCTGGAGGTGGGGAAATCGGCAGCATCTACTCCTTCAGCTTGACTTGCTGTTTTCCATGCTTTTCTTCCCTGGGGAACCCCATGCTCTTCTCTTCATTGCTTTCTTGGGGAGCAGCCGTGGACAGAGATGAATGAATGCTGGCTGGCGCCAGTTTCATGTTGGTGGCCAGTGGGCTTTACTTCAAGTGGAGGGAGGGATCAATTGACCTGCTGCTTTTGATTGCCAGGCTCTGATAAGTGGACCCCTGAGGAGAAGGAGTCCTTTGAGAAGGCTTTCCACACTTATGGCAAGGATTTTCATCTTATCCAGAAGCAGGTAAAACATTAGGACACGCTTTAGCCTAGCAGATCATCAGAAGGAAATGTTGATTCTTTCTGGTACCAAATACTGGAATTCACTCTCTCTCTTCTCAACGTCAAAAAATATTCAAGTCATCATGAGATGAGACATGCAAAGCCTGTGGGAAAGTGGGGATTCTGCCTCTCCCGCCCTTTTCACCAAGCTCTTTTTGGAAGATGAATCTTTCGTCTGTCAGATTTGTCTCCAAGCTGTGCTGGTGCCTTCACAACAAATTGTGCTGGGAGAACTGCAGTGAACAGGGGAGAGCAAAACTGGGCTAGATGGATTTGTTGTTGATCTGAGCATTCCATGTGTTCCCACACGGCATCATACATGGTTTACTACATCGCGTGATGCCTCTTTTACTCCAGATTTATTTCATTTGATGCCCCACTCAGTTCACTCCTTCCTTGGACTTCCTGATTTACTCCATACTCTACTTTTTCTCCAATGCACCCTACAGGATGGCCCTTTTAGAGTCCTTCCTTTTCTCTTCACAACAGATTCAGAGTAAGACTGTGGCACAGTGCGTGGAGTACTACTACTCCTGGAAGAAAGAACATAAACTTGCCAAAACTCTTGCTCAGGTGAGAAAATCAAGGCATGCCAGGAGGCGTGTATACAAACTGGGGAGAAGGGGGCAAAACCTGCTGGCGAGCCACACGAGACGCCGCTCTGCCAGGATCACACTGTCTCATGAACTGGGAAAGGTGCAGCAGATGCTGCCAGGCCTTCTTCATTGTGCTGCTGCTCTGAAATGCGGAATTCTGGAACAGAACTTTGGCCCAGCCAAGCAGCACCATCACCAAACTGGGCCTTGATGCTCCAGAGATTGGTTTCTCAAGGGCTGGCGCCCTCGCTGATTCCTATCATCAGATCCTCAATTCCCCACTGCTTGCTAACGTCAGTCATCCTGGCTGCGCTCATGGGCATGCTGCAGATTTTCAGGGATCTTTTGTAGCATGCCAGCATACTCCCCAGAAAGGAGCTGCCACTGCTGTGGCTCCACTAAAACTTTCCTTACCGGCAAACCTGAATCTGCTTCCCACAGAGAGAGAGATTATCTGGGGTAGGAGAAACTGGGTAACCGTGAGTCTTCACTGATTGCACTGAATTGAATCCCCATTCCCTAGGCATTTGTGGAGGAAAATTAGGGACACCTAGATGTTAGGCAGAGCCATGGGAATAAGAAATGTAGAGCTGTAGATTCCCACATATTTATCCCACCCCTTTGTGCAGTAGAAAGGAGGTGTTTTTTCCTCCAAGTGCTGTGTTTGCAGCCCACTGCAGCCCATCCCCAAACCCAGCCATTTTCTCAGCTCTTCCGGGTTTGGAGGGATTTGCTTAGGCCAGGAGATTTTTGCGCTGGACACTCTGATTGCCAGCTTTGGCAGAGGAAGGGAAAACTGATCAGGATTCTTTGATTTTCAGACGGCGGGCAAAGCCAAGAGGAGCCAAAGGCCTCCCAGCAAGGAGAGTGGGCAGACAGGGAAGAGAAGCCGCAAGAGGGCCCGCAAGGCCGAGTGTCCCTGCTGCCAAGCGCCCCAGCCGCCCCAGGCGGCGGGAGGCCCCTTCCCGTGCGGGCAGTGCAAACGGTGGGCAACTTCCTCCTCTTTCTGCTCCAAGCCTGGGCCTTGGCACTAAAACAGGCTGGCCCTTTTCCAAGGCTCCACAGGGGAGGCTCAGGGCGCTTGGAGGATCGCCCCTCGCCGCCCTGCTCAATGTCACAACACACTTGAAGGCCAACCAGCTTAGTTCAACCCCAGCCTTCAGAGGGAAAGCTTGCCACACCCCAACAAGACACAATTCATCCAAGTAGGGATAGGTCCACCAAAGCTTGCTTGGATGGTTGCTGATCAAATGAAAAATAGGACGAAGCAAAAGGAGGGAGAAATTGGAAGGGACTGAGACAAGGAAGGTGTGATTCAGGGGGCTGATCAGTTTAAAAATGTGTCGCAGCCTGAAAAGAGAGAAATTCCTAGAGAAATGGAAGTCTCAGCACTTGGTGTGTATGGAATTAACAACGGATGGTTTGTTTCCTATCTTCCAGGGTGTTTGAAAGCAAGAAGGAAAGGAACGCACATAGGAGACGAAATCGCCCCCAGAAGGGAAAAGAGCCTCTCCCCAAGAAGAAGAGACCAAATTAGGCTGGCATTTGTCCAGGGCTAGCAAGAGTTAGCCGTCAAGAGGACTACACAGAAATAAGCCTGGTTTTAAAGTTTATAGGGTTGTTTCTATTCTTCTGTTTAGTTGACTAGATAGGCATTTCTCAGTGTATTAGTTAAGATTCCTTAGTATTCGTAAGGATTTATTTGTACAATTAGATTTACCAGTAAATGTAAGAGGCTTAGTGTTCTCTATACTCCACCGTCTGTAGTTTTGTCTTTGTTAAGAAAAAATCTGTCTTTAGGATTAAACCCAAGTTTGTTCCAGTTTGTCTTTTTGTCTGTATGAAATTGCTCAAGTAACATTTGTTCTACTTCTTTGGTGTTGCAAACACAGCCTTTGCCCTGAGAGAAGAAGCTGGGCACATGCGCCCTCCTGCACGCCCAGCCCCTTGCTCGGCTGGCAGGACTTACAAAGGTGTGTCGCTATTGCTGCCATTGAAACAACGGTGGGGTTTCATCCTTTGATTCCTAAACATCTCAGCTGGCAGTGGAAAGGGAGGCTTTGTTGAATCCAATGAATTGGATCAAAAGGAGTATTCTTGTCTCATTCTATTGGAGGGATAAAAGCTGGGGATTTCAGTCCTTTTTGTCTCCAAGCCACATTGCTTGGTTTCATTTGGGTGGACAGATGGACTTGACCCACCTTGGAGGACTTTTCTAACCTCTCCGATTCTGTAAAATTCATATCCACATGCACTCCAAGGAAATCAGTAGGTCAGTGTCATGGGTTGTGGAGCCAGGGCTGTGTACTCTATGACATTTGTTAAAAGCAGTTGGGGAGATGTTTTCTTTATCTCTTGTAACGCTGGGGGGAGAGCAGCGGATGCCTTCTGATAATGGGCCAACTGTTAAAACCAGGTGGGACAGTGTTTCTTATCTCTTTCACCGCCTGTCCTCCCTCCAGGGGAATATTTTCTGCTAATGGAACATTAAGACACCCCTAAAAGCACACATCCCCAAAGCAGTACATCCACATTGCATCATCCTATTGTGAGATGCTCCACCCAGTGGTGGGAGACAACCATTCCTACCTGGATAAAACTGAGGCACAGGAACAAGAAGGCATCCAGCTTCCCCTGATTCCTGGAGGAAGACTGGACCCTTCTCACCATCACTGGACCCTTATTCTACAGGATCATCTCTACTTCAACAGAACCAAATATGCCACTCCATGAGGACTTACTTTTGGAGTGCTTCCAACACCCTGACCAACAGGGTGTCTAGGTTATAGCTCTGACTCTGTCAGGGTTTTCCAGGATTGCTTGCTTGTTTGTTTGTATGTTTGGTTGTGTGGTTTTGTTTTCTACTACATTTGTATTGTTACTATTCCTAGTAAAGAACTGTTATCCCTATTCCCAAATCTTTGCCTGAAAGCCCTTAATTGCAAAATTATAATTTGGCAGGGGTGAAGGGGTTTATATTCTCTAAGGGAAAGTGCTGTTTCCCTGCCAGTTATCTGTCTTTCCAAACCAAGACATATTTTGGCTCCCAATCCTGGGGCTCAAGGGCATTGAGAGAGAGGAATAACAGTTCTTGTGTAGTAGATAGAAGCCCACTGGCCAGAATCATGTGATCTGGCTCTCCCTGGTTTGGGTGGCATGTGGTCGTGGCTGTATTTCTGCCGTTTTCTGGCCCTTATCTAAACATGGGGCCCTATAACTAAGGCTACTGTAGCTGGCATCCAGTTTGTTTTGTGGGTTAATAAGGTGAGGAATTCATGGATTTTTAACTTCCTCTGGAAAGCAAGCACATGAATTCATAGCTATCATACACTAACTCTGTGTTTCTGTTTTACTTTAACCATGGTACATACTGTGAGGAAATGGCACCTTGGGAAATTTTCTATCATACCTTCACCCAGCTCTTTGGGTCTACCCCACCAGTTTTTGAAGGGTTCAAATCTCCTCTGAATGCTAATGATATCATACAGTGGCTGGTGTTGTTTACAGGCCTATTCAATTTAGTATTCAGAGATAAGGGGAGATTGGCCTGGGTAAGCACCCTGAGACCTACCCCAGAGAATAAGGATGCTGCCCAAGAGCCCGCCCCTGCCCCACAGCCTGCCTCAGAGATAAACCACCCAGTTTGGGTGGGGGCTTTGATTAAGGAGATCCATGAGATGGGCCAGATGCTGAGGTAGTACATTTCCCCAGCTGGTGGGAAACCCTCCCCCTGCCCTGACAGGAGAGAGTCTGATATGGAACCCACAGACATTACAACTGTCCAGATCCCAGCTGAACCACAGGGGCAGTCACAGCCAGCAGCAGTTGCCCCTGTGGAAACAAAGAAATCTAAGGTGAAAACAGCAAACCCAGATAATAAGGATAAGAAAGGGGGGCCCTCACAACCCGCAGGGGAATCACACGTCCAGATCATCACCGAGTCCCGGTCATATGAAAGTCTCCGTAACCTGCAAAAAGATAATGTACAACGGGGATGTGAGGCTTACACAGCCTGGCTACTTCAGGTCTGGGACCTCATGGGTACTGGTGTGCAACTAGATAGTGGTGAGACAAGGAATTTGGGACCCTTGACCCAGGACTTGGGTTTATATCAGGTATTTGTAAGGGAGCCAGGGCCCCTTGTAGTAATGCACCCCCCACTCCCGAGTGGGCATTTCTGCATAAGGAAAGGGTTTCGGTTTACCTTTGGACATTTTAGGAACCTTAACCAGAAAGTTCTGTGTTTTTTCTTTGTAATTGGCTCAGTGCCAGGAGAGGAGCATCTGTTGGACCTTGTCACTGTTTGTCAAAACCTGTACCTCTTTCTATTGGCAGTTTTCCAATAGATCCATCCTCGATCATTAAGTAGAAGAGAGGACAGAACAAAGGGGCTCCTCGCATTCTTGGGGTGTTGTAACTGGCATGGGATTGGTCCCGACACTGTGTTTGGCTTTAATCTTTTTTGGTTTGTATTATTTTCTTTATTTATTAAACCTTTTTGATTTATCAAGACACATCCAACCATGCCATCCAGCTAATTATTTTCAAGCCAGCTCTCTGCAGGGCTGGGCCCTCAGAGGTATTGGAGAGATCCAACAGTCCTTTCCCTTTGGGAGTGGCTTTTAATGAGTGTGAGAGAGAGATTTGTCCACAGAGGAAGAATGCAGGAGCACCCCCATAGAATGCACTGGAAGACCCTTGAGGAAGGAATCCAACAGCTGAAGGAAGTGGCAGTGTTGGAGGTACTTTTTGGGAGGAGCAGACAGCAGGATAATGACCCTGACAAGGTTAGATGCACAGGGCAGATGTTGTGGAATCTGGCAAATCTGGGGCCATCTCAGTACACCACCTTCATTCCAGCAGTTAATGCTGAGGACAACCGAGAGACAGTGGGGTCTGTTGCCATTAAGCTTAGGAAATTATGAGAGTATAATCAATGGCCCAATGCAAGCTCATATCTCTGCTGTGGTTAAAGAACTCAAGGAGGAAATGAGCGAGGAGATGAGGAAGATTAGTGCAGCACCTGTGCGAGTTACAGGCCCTGAAGTCAGAGCCCAACAACCCCCAGCTCGAGAGAGAGGGTACACCCCAAGAGCTGACCTGTGGTTTTATCTGTGTGACCATGGGAAAGACATGGGAAGGTGGGATGGAAAACCCACTTCTGTCCTGGCAGCGTGAGTATGTGAGCTGAAGGAGAGGAACACTCACCAAGGAGGTTCCACTAAAAACAAGGTAGCCTCAGCCTCCCATGTCCAAGCTTCCAGGTATTACAGAAGTGAGGATGCTCTCAAATCCCCTTGAAGGACCCTCTATTATGTGTGCCCAGGAAGGGAATGATAACCAGTGCTAGAGGGGCCCTGCCTCTAGCCAGGAAGAAGCACGGGAGAACTGGGTCTATTGGACAGTGTGGATTCAATGGCCTGGCACACCAGAGCCACAGAAATATGAAGCTTTGGTTGACACTGGTGTGCAGTGGACCCTGATGCCATCAGGACATGTGGGGACAGAACTTGTTTCCATTGCCAGGGTGACAGGGGGATCACAGCAGTTGACTCTGTTGGAAGCCGAGGTGAGCCTGACCAGGAAGGAGTGGCAGGAACATCCGATTGTGACCGGCCCAGAGGCCCCTTGTATTCTGGGCATAGACCCTCAGGAATGGCTGTTACAAAGACCCTCAGGGACTCAGATGGGCTTTTGGGATAGCTGCTGTGGAGGCAGAAGGCAGGAAGCAAACACCTTGCCTGGACTATCAGAGAACCCACCTACAGTAGGACTCCTGAAGGTAGAAGAGCAACAAGTACCTGTTGCCACCTCAATGGTGCACCACCGGCAGTATTGGACGAATCGAGGTGCCATGATCCCCATGCACAAGATGATCCATGAGCTGGAGAGCCAAAGGGTGGTCAGCTAAACCCACGCACCCTTCAACAGCCCCATTTGGTCTGTGTGCAAGTCTGATAGAGAATGGAGATTGACTGTGGACTATTGTGCATTGAATGAAGTGACTCCGCCGCTGAGCGCTGCCGTGCTGGATTTGCTGGAACTCCAGTACGAGCTGGAGTCCAAGGCAGCAAAGTATGCCATGACTGACATTGCTAAAGCATTTTTCTCCATTCCTCTGGTTACAGAATGCAGGCCCCAGTTTGCCTTCATCCTGAGGGGCGTACAGTACACCTGGAACCGACTGCCCGAGGGGTGGAAGCACAGCCCCACCATCTGCCATGGATTGATCCAGGCTGTAATGGAAAAGGGTGAGGCTCCAGAACATCTGCAGTACATTGATGACATCATTGTGTGGGGCAACACGGCAATGGAAGTCCTTGAGAAAGGAGAGGAGATCATCCAAATTCTCCTGGAAGCCAGCTTTGCCATCAAGAAGAGCAAAGTCATGGGACCTTCCTGAGAGATCCAGTTCCTGGGGGTAAAATGACAAGATGGACGGTGTCAGATTCCCTCTGAGGTCATCAATAAGATCACTGCCATGCCTCCACCGACCAGCAAGAAGGAAACACAAGCTTTACAAGGCACCATAGGTTTTTGGAGAATGCACATTTCTGAGTACAGCCAGATTGTGAGCCCTCTCTACCTGGTCACCCACAAGGACAATTTCCACTGGGGCTCTGAACAACAACACGCCTTTGCCCTTGGCCCAGTCAGGACGGACCTGAGATGAGGAATGTGCTCTACTCCGCAGCTGGGAGCCATGGTCTGTCCTGGAGCCTTTGGCAGAAGATGCCTGGGGAGACTCAAGGCCGACCACTGGGATTCTGGAGCCGAAGCTACAGAGGGTCTGAAGCCAATTACACTCCCACAGAGAAGGAAATCTTGGCCGCCTACGAAGGAGTTCAAGCCGCCTCAGAGGTGATTGGAACAGAAGCACAACTCCTCCTGGCACCCCGACTACTGGTGCTGGGGTGGATGTTTAAAGGAAAGGTTCCCTCCACCCATCACGCCACTGACGCCACATGGAGCAAATGGATCGCCCTCATCACTCAGCGCGCCCGTATTGGAAACCCGAATTGCCCTGGGATTTTGGAAGTAATCACCAACTGGTCGGAAGCTGAAAACTTCAGTCTCCCTGACGAAGAGGAACAAGAGCAAGTAACCTGGGCTGAAGAAGCTCCACTGTATAACCAGCTTCCAGCAGAAGAAACACGCTACGCTCTTTTCACTGACGGTTCCTGCCGTATTGAAGGGATGAAACAAAAGTGGAAAGCAGCCGTATGGAGCCCCACAAGAAAGGTTGCACAAGCCACTGAAGGAGAAGGTGGGTCAAGCCAGCTTGCTGAACTCAAAGCTGTTCAATTGGCCCTGGACATTGCTGAAAGAGAGAAGTGGCCAAAGCTCTACCTCTACACTCATTCGTGGATGGTAGCCAATGCTCTATAAGAATAGCTGGAAAAGTAAAAAAAGGCTAATTAGCAATATAGAAAAAAAACAATTTGGGCTGCTGATGAGAGGAAAGACATTGCCACCAGAGCAGAGAAACTACCTGTAAAAATCTGTCATGTTGATGCCCATGTCCCCAAGAGTTGGGCCAATGAGGAGCACCAAAACGACGAGCAGGTAGATCAGGCTGCAAAGATAGAGGTGTCCAAGATAGACTTGGATTGGCAACACAAGGCAGAGTTGTTCCTAGCTCAGTGGGCCCATGATGCTTCAGGTCATCAGGGAACAGATGCCACCTGTAAGTGGACACCAGACCGAGGGGTGGATCTAACCATGGACAGTATTTCTCAGGTCATCCATGACTGTGAGACGTGTGCTGCCATCAAGCAGGCCAAGCAGGTGAAACCCCTCTGGTACGGTGGACGGTGGTCCAAATATAAGTATGGGGAGGCCTGGCAGATTGATTACATCACCTGCCCCAAACCCACCAAGGCAAACGCTACGTGCTGACCATGGTGGAAGCCACCACTGGATGGCTGGAGACCTACCCTCTGCCTCATGCCACTGCCTGGAACACCATTCTGGGCCTGGAAAAACAAGTTCTTTGGAGGCATGGTATCCCTGAGAGGATTGAGTCAGACAATGGGACTCATTTCAGGAACAGCCTAATCAACACCTGGGCTAGGGAAGATGGCATTGAGTGGGTGTACCATATCCCTTACCATGCACCAGCTGCAGGCAAAGTGGAGAGGTGTGAGGGACTGTTAAAAACCACCTTGAAAGCATTGGGTGGAGGATCTTTCAAAAATTGGGAGCAGCACTTAGCAAAGTCCACCTGGTTAGTTATCACCCAAGGTTCCACCAACAGAGCAGGCCCAGCCCAGTCTGAGCTCCTATCTACAGAGACGGAGATAAAGTCCCAGTGGTACATGTGACAGGTTTGTTAGGGAAAACAGTTTGGATCAAATCTGCCTCGAGTACAGACAAACCCATCTGTGGGATTGTTTTGCTGAAGGACCAGGTGGATAATGCAGAGAGATGGAAGAACATGATGTGTACCTCAGGGAGGTCTGATTGTTGGGGGAGAACTATGAGTAAATACCATTGTTCACTGAAGGTTACTGCCATTTTCTGTCTATAGCTGTGTACTGTATATATATGCATGTATAAGGCACGTGTGTGTAGAGTTAGAATTTATTTAGTTCTGGGAATAAGTTGACGATATGGGGATAAGGGGTGGTATGATGGGGGGTGACTTTATGATGCTTGTATCCCCAATCGTCTGCTCTGGTTGTGCTGTATATTCAGTTCTGTACCTTTCAACTGGTTCTGGGAGCAAAGGGGGAGAAAGAAGCAGCGCGCAGTTTGTTTTGAGAAAACTGCCTGACTGCCACACGTCCTTGCTGCGGCGTTGGTCTGAGGCCCGGACAGCGCTGGGACAGAGATCTCCTGTGCTCTGAGTCAGTTTGAGCTGCCTGAGGCAGAGGTGTGCCCCTGGCCCCGCCCCACCCCACACTGACCAATCAGATGGTTCCGTGTGGTTGTCTCCGCCTCTCGATTGTGACATCACAAAGGGCGGGGACTCTCTGCCTGGAACATCACTGAGCTCCCATTGGCTGTGGCTGAGAGGGTGGGGCTTGCCTGGAGTATATAAAGGCGCTGCTATAAGAGCCAGGCACCAGAGCTGCTCCTGGGTCTGCAGCGGCTGAAGAGGGTGCGGGGCCGGCCGAAGACGGCCGAAGAGGATGCGGGGCCGGCCGAAGACGGCCGAAGAGGGTGCGGGGCCGGCCGAAGACGGCCGAAGACGGTGCGGGGCTGGCCGAAGACGGCCGAAGACGGTGCGGGGCCGGCCGAAGACGGCCGAAGAGGGTGCAGGGCCGGCCGAAGACGGCCGAAGACGGCGAGGGTCCCACAAATCGGAAGGAGGAGGCCATCGGCCCGGCCTGCCAAAGGGAAGGGCAAAATAAAACTGGCCAAAATCCCATCAAATGCTGGCACTGATCTTTTCTTGCCCAGCAAAGGCGCCAACAAATCCCAAAGCCCCTGCCCGAGCCATGGCAGAGGAGCACGGAGACCCCCAAGTCCTCAGCCGGGGCCAGGAGCTCGGGCCTGGGGCACTCCTGCGGGGTCTTCAGCCCTCTCCTGGCGGGGAACAGTCAGGGCTGGGGGGTCTGTGTCTGTGTCACACCGGGGCATGCTCGGAGATTCTCTGGAATTCCCTGGAATTGATGGAATCTTTTGTCATCCTGGTGTCAGAGGCGCTCCCAGCCGCAGCCGGGCCAGCGGGTTTCTGCCTGGCTGCTGCCTTTGGCCACGGCAAGGACTTTCTCAGTTGCCATCTCTCTTCAGAGTGGCCAGAGGTTTTATTGGTTTTTGGTGGGTTTTTTTGGGGTTTTTTTTGGGGGGGGGAGTGGTTTTTTTTTGTTTTGGTTTTTTTGGGTTTTTTTGCCCTAAAGCAGGACAGTCCTGCACACACAGGGCTGTTCCAGAAGATGGTTCAGTCCAGCTGTCACTTCATTAAGGGCACTGAGCGGGTGAGGTTCGTGGAGAGGAACATCTCCAGCCGGGAGCAGCTCCTGCACTTGGGCAGCTATGTGGGGCTCTACGTGGGGGACACCTCCTCTGGGGAGAAGTTGCCGGCTCCTGGAGCAGCGAGCCGGGCTGGAGGGAGCACAGCCGGGCTGCGGTGGACAGGCACTGCTGGCACAACTCCGAGTTGTCCACCCCGTTCCTGGTGGAGCGCAGAGGTGAGCGTGGGGCAGAGCGCGTCCCCTCGGGCCCTGCCCTGGCAATGACCCTGGAGCCCCTCAAAACCTCCCTGGGAATCACCCCAGAGCCCTCAGCCCTCCTTGTGCCCATCCCCTGGGACTCCTGTCCCCTCAGCTCAAGTGGCTCTCCCAGTCCATCCCTGTCTCTCCCAGTGCTCCCCGCACGTGTCCATCTGGGCCCTCTCAGTGCTGCCTCAGGCCCTCCCAGTGTCCTCCCAGTGTCACCACAGTCCCACCCAATTCCTCTCAGTCCACAGCCATTCCATTCCCAGTCCACTTCCAGTCCTTCTAACTCCACTACCACACCTCCAGCCTCTCTCCCATTGACCCAATCCACTCCACTCTCTCTCCCAGTGTTTCCCCACTCTCTCCAGTTTCTTACCCAGTTCCTCTAAAGGCCACACCAGCCCTCTCACATCTCTCCCACTTCCCCCCAGCTGATCCCAGTCTGTCCCCTCTCTCTCCCAGTGCCCCCCAGCGTTTCCATCTCGCTGCTGCCCTTGAGCTCCCAGCCCGGCCCTGGTCGCCTGCTCTGCTCCATGATGGATTTCTATCCTGCCCAGATCCGGGTGAGGTGGTTCCAGGGCCAGCAGGAGCTCTCGGGGCACGTGGTGGCCACTGCCGTGGTCCCCAGCGGGGACTGGACCCACCAGCTCCTGGTGCTGCTGGAAACCCCCCGAACCTGGGGTCACCTCCAGCTCCAGGTGGGGCACATCAGCCTGGAGCAGCCCCTGAGCCGGCACTGGGGCACGGGGGAGGCACTGGGAGGACTGAGAGAGGCACTGGGATGTGCTGGGAGGAACTGCGAGGGAGCTGGGGAGAGCCCGGTTGGAACTGGGAGAGGGGCTGGGGGCTGTGGAAGGGCGGAGCAGGAGTTTGGAGGGGGCTGGGGAGGGTGGGATGGGGTTCTGGGGGTGCTGGGGGGCGCTGGGAGGGAGTTTGGGGGTGCTGGGTGTAACTGGGAGGGATTGGAGTGAGGCTGGAGGGGCTGGGAGGAGATCAAGAATTGGAAAGCAGGACCTGGGATGAGGTTGTTTGTGCTGGGAAGAGACTGGGAGGGGTCTGGGTGAGTCCTGGAGGGGCTGGGAAGGGACTGGGAGAGGGTTTGGGGGTCCTGGGGCAGTGGGGGCAACTGGGAGGGGTTTGTGGGATCCTGAGAGGGTCAGGAGGGGCTTTGGTGGGTCCTGGGGAGGCCAGGAAGGGATTGGGAGGAGGTTTCAGGGGGTCCTGGGAGGGCTGGAAGAGGCTGGGAGGGAGCTTGGGGTGTCTGTGAGAGGTTTTGGGGGGTCCTGACCCCTGCAGACTCCCCAGAGATGCCGCTGGATGCTGCCCACAGCAAGATGCTGACAGGGATCGGGGGCTCCTTGTTGGGCTTTGTCTTCCTGGCGCTGGGGCTCAGACTTGGGGGGACCCTGCAGGGGGACTGTGATTGGGGGAGAGGCAGAATGGGCCCCAGGGTGGATTGGGAATGGGGACCCTCATGTGTCCCCCTGCTGTGTTACCCCGCTCTGGGGACTCTGGGGATTTGGACCCCAACAAGGCACCCAGTGAACCCCAAAAGACACCAGGACCCCTCTAAGCTGCCAGGGGAATTTGAGGAGGGGGCTCATGGGGGGCACCCAGACCGAGCCAAGACCCCAGCACTGCCCCAGCCTGACCTGCCCTGGCTCCATCCCAGAGATTAGAAAGGAAGAGTGGGATCCCTCCCAATGCAATTTGGGGGTCCCAGACCCCTCTTTTCCCTTCCTCTTCCACCCCTTCCCCGCTGCCCACTTGTCTTGGGTTATGGAACCAAAAATGTGTATTCTATTTCATTTGCTGAAAGCAGTTGGAGAATTGTTCTACTTTACTCTGGGAGGAGGTGGGTGGATGCCTTCTGATAACAGGCCAACTGTCAAAACTCAGTAGGGCATCATTATTTCTTATCTCTGTCACCACTGGTCCTCCCTCCAGGGGGATATTTTCTGCTAATGGACCATTAACACATTCCCACAATAGACTATCCACATTCCATCATCCTATTGTGAGATGCTCCACCCTATGTGGGGAGCAAACCATTCCTACCTGGATAAAACTGAGACACAGAACACAGAAGGCATCCAGCTTCACCCAATCCCTGGAGGAAGACTGGACCCCTTCTCACCACCACTGGACTCCTTCTGTTCTACAGGATCATCTCTACTCCACCAGAACCACAACTGCTACTCCAGGAGGACTCACTTTTGAACTGCTTCCAACAGCCTGACCAACAGGGTGTCAGGTTGTAGCTCTGACCCTGTTTGTTTGCTGTTGTTGTTTGTTTGCTGTTTTGGTTGGGTGGTTTTGTTTTTCTACTACATTTGTACTGTTAGTATTCCTAGTAAAGAACTGTTATTCCTATTCCCAAATCTTTGCCTGAAAGACCTTAATCGCAAAATTATAATTTGGTGCGGGGTGAGGGGTTTACATTCCCCATTATAAGGGAAACTCCAGCTTTCCCTGTCAGATACCTGTCTTTCCAAACCAAGACAGCCAGTGAAAAGGACCAAAACTTGCCCAAATTCCTCCAATTCCAAGCCTGAAATCAGGGAAAAAATGTCGGGAAAATTTTTTATACATTGGAAGATAGAGAAATAATATTAAAAAACGGAAAATGCCAAAAGCAGCTGAAAACCATGAGAGTGAATGGGATGATGAGAAGTGCAGGGAAGTGGACATCTCTGCTTTCTGTTCCTCTCCTCTTCTCTTGTTCTTTTCAACGCTTCCCCTTGTGCAGTTTTAAATTCATTTTCATAACATTTCTTCTCTTCAAGTTCGGTCTGCTTTTTTTTTTTTTTTTTTTTTTTTTTTAGCTTTAGTTGTTCACTCTAACCTTTTCTTACATTCCTTTTGTGCAGCTCCAACTCTGCCTCTCAGATCTCTGCCACTGCTTCCAGCTATGCCGTGCTGCCACAAACACCGACACGTGCCACCCCGGGATCCTGCAAACTGCAGCCCGACCTTGGGGTGGGTGTCTCTGAAGTCATCTGGACTCTTGGGCTCTCAGCTCTGCCTACATTGCTTTTAGGCTCTCAGGTCCACCTGGCTGCAACTTGTCTGGATTTTTAAGCTCTCAGTTCTGCCTATTTTGCTCTCAGGTCTGCCTGGCTCAGTTGGGCTGGGCTCCACCCTCTCACTGCTCTTAGGACAGCTCACTGCTGTCTGCCAGGATCACTTTGGGGTCACCATTTATTGTCATGCCATCCTCATGGGGAGCACCAATTGACAGAGGAGTCACGACTGACACAAGCATCAGTCCCTAATTATCTAAAAGCTCTCACACCTTTCTCTCTGTTGTCTACCCACAGGCAGCTCCACACAGCCTTCTGACTCCTTCTCTCTTCCTCCTGCAGGACCAGCTAACTCTTCCCTGGCCTTTGCATGACTGCCTGACTCTGTCCCTCAAATGCCTGTTTGATGCTTCTTCCTCACAGCACAGCCTGCAGACTCCAACTGACTCTCAACCAGCTAACCTACTGTTTTATAACACTCATGCTCATTAGACATAGCTGTGATCTATTAAGGGCAAGGCTGTTCCCAGTCTTGGTAATTAGTACAGCTGCAGTTTATCAGGGCTGAGATTGCCTTCAGCACTATCTCTATTCTCTTTACAGACTGTCCTCCCACACCAAGGAGAATCTGTGTACAGTACAGAACCTCATGGAACCAAGGGGCCATTGTGGCACAGCAGGGCCTTGTGGAACCCAAGAGACCACGGTGACACTATGGAACCTCATGGAAAAAAGGGTCCATTGTTCCACAACAGGGCCACAGAACCAAGGAGTCCATTGTGACACTACAGAACCTCCTGGGATCAAGGTGTCCATGTGACACCACTGAACCTCATGGAACAAAGGGTCACTTGTGACACTGAGGAACCAAGGAGAATGTTGTTGGCAGTAGGAAAGCTCATGGAACCAAAAGTCCATGGTGACATTGCAGGGCCTTGTGGAACCATGGAGACCATGGTGACACTTAGGACCCACTGGAACCAAGTGGCCATTGTGACACTGCAGGGCCTTGTAGAACCAAGGGGTCACTCTAGCACAGCAGGGCCTGATGGAATCAAGGGGATTGTAGTGACACTGTGGGGCTCCATGAGACCATGTGGCCATTATGACTCCCTGGAACCAAGGGCACCATTGTTACATGATGGGGCATCATGGAACCAAGGAGGCCATTGTGAACCGGCAGGGGAACCCACAGAGGCTGTTATGTCACTTCAAGGCCTTGTGACACCAAAGGGCCATTGTGGAACTGCAGGGCCTTGTGGAACCAATGAGACCATTGTGATGTCACACGGTCTCACGGGAGCAGGGGGACATTGTGACACTCCGGTGTGGGAAATGGATTTGTAGAGAATTCTCAAAGCCTGACAGAAGGCTCACATAATGTGCATCTGTAGGCAAACCTTGAGAGAAGAAATGCTGACTTAGAAATGCCATGGAATAGGATGGACATTGTTGAGACAGAAATGGAACTAGAAACAAGTGTCAAGGCATGGCCTTGCAAGTAAGACTAGATACTTTGGAGAAATAGAACTGTGAAAGATGCATTGTAGTAGGACCCCCGAAGGGTGATCTTAGATGATTGGCTTTAGGGCATTAACAGCATTGTGTGGCAAAAGCTGATAGGCCAAGAAATGCTTATAATATATTGTAATTAGGAAATAGTTGGCTTCTGATTGTGATGACATGAACTGTAACATCTATATTGTCTCACTCTTCACATGAGACTGAAAATGGAATAAAAGTTTTTAAAACACCTCTCAGTTGCCCCATCTCTGGGTCAGAAAAGGGTATAATCTGACACTCTGGGGCCTTGTAGAACCGAGGGGCCATTGTTACACTGTGTGGCACCACGGAACCAAGGAGACCACTGTGACACTACAGGGCTCTGTGGAGCTAAGAACTCATGTAAGAGTGAGGGGCCATTCCATAATACAGGGCCTTGTGGAACCAAGGTGCTCTTGTGACACTGTGGGCCCTCATGGAATCCTGGAGGCCATTCAGGCACTCTGAGACCCCAGGGAACCAAGGGGCCATTGTGACACCCCGGGGCCTCATAGAACCAAAGGCAATCATTGTGACACTGCCAGGTCACATGGAAGCACAGGACCACTGTGCCACTGTGGAGGCAAGGAAACCCTTATGATATCGCTGGGCCTCATGGAAACAAAGTTCTGTTTTGATACTCTGAAGCCTTATGGAACCAAGGAGCAACTGTGATGCTGCATGTTCCAAGCATCCAAGAACATGGAACAGGTCTGTCTGGTTTGGCCTCTGGGGGCTGCCTGACTGGTCCAGCTGACCTTGGCATGGTCATGTTGAGGGTTTCTTCTCGTCTGTCCCTGAAGCCCTGGAGATCCGTGCATTCCTTCCTGTGGGAAAGAACTGTCCTTCTCCTCCAGGTGCCCATGGCCAAAATTGGGATTCCACGTCCAAATTTGGTTATATCCCAGGATTGTTCCCATATGAAACCTGCCAGGACAGACAGCTCTGGCTGGCCTTGGCCTCTGCTGAGTGCCTCTCATCTGCCTTCTAAACACCAGGGTTCAGTGGTTTCCTTCCTACAGAAAAGAACCATCCTTCTTATCCAGGTGCTCATGGCCTCAAGCACATGACCACTGTACAGGGACAGAGGAGCTCTGTGCTCAGTGGAGTGGAGACTGGGGACAGGGGACGAGAGCCCTGTGTGGGATTGAAAGGTGGTTGAAGAGATGGTGGATCCTTTTGATATAGTGGAGAACAGCCAGAAAAGAAAAAAATAATGCCAAGGACAGCTGGGGAGGCCCAGACTGGGAGGAATTCCTCTCCCAGGGCAGGGCTGTGATGCAACACGTCACCCAGAAGGAGTCTGGAGCAGCCCAAGGCTCTGTGTGCCCAGGCAGAGGCAGGCAGGACGCAGAGCTGTCAGCAAAGGAAGGGCCCAGCCAGGTGGGGCAGCCGGGGGATGCCGACAGCCTGCAGGGACAGAGGGACAGGGCATGGACACCGTAGGACAGCCTGGGCTGCACAGGGCACAGGGATGGGCAGCAGCTGCAAGGCCCTGACACAGCCAACTCCTGCAGCACTTGGGCCATGGCTGCTGGCCCTGGGCCTGAGCCATCAGGAGGGGACAAGTGACCCTTGCAGGCCTGGGGCCTCATGGCCTCCTTGTCCCTGCTCAGCAGCCTGGCAGGGGCTGCCCCATGGTGCTGCCCTTGGCATTGCACATCCCCACATCCCAGTGGCCTGGGAAGAGGCCTGAGCAAGGAGAGACAGGATCTGCCTTGCCAAGGGCTGGGGCTCAGGCCTTGGCCCTTTGCATTCCTGAAACACATCCAGGTTTGCTCAGCATCAGAGACACCTTTGCCTTGTTTGTCCCCACCTGTCCTCACTGCCTGCAGTGTGCTCCTCTAACTGGAACCTGGGGACGCTTTCTCAGTCCTGTCCCTCAGTGGGACCCATTAAAACGTCAAGAAAGTTTGGATGTTGAATCTGACTTGGAGTTCTTGAGAAGTTTTTTGAGCACACTCTGAGGGACTGAATCTGATGTAAACAGCACCAAAGCCCCAACAGGGTCATTAAAGTCCTTGTGCTGTGTCTGTGCTGCTGAGCTGGGCTGGGCTCCTGAAAGAGAGGCAGCTCCTGGCAACCAAGAAGAGCTTCAAAAAGACGTTTCTCCTGAGGAGCAGCTCCTTTCCCAGCCCAGCAGGGCTGAGGGCACTGCCTGCAGATACCTGAGAGCAGTGAAGCAGAAAGAGGCTTAAAGAAACTGGAAGGACAATTCTGAGATTATTCATGGAGAAATCTTCAAAACTTTTGAAAATTCTGAGCTTCCTCATGGACAAATTTTCACAGCTTTTGACACAGTCAATCTCTGGCTGCAGGGATCTCCTAAAACTGACCCATGGCAGGACTGATGTGACTGTAAGGATGGCTCTGCTGCCCTTTCTGCTTTGGGGGAGGATGTGCTCCAGAGCGGGGCTGCCCTGGGCACCGTCAGAGGGACAGGGCAGGACGGCTCCTGCTGCCAGGGACGGCTGCAGGGGCTGAAGCTGGGGCTGCAGCCAGGGCTGCCCAGGGCTGTCCTGCACAGCAGCTCCTGCAGCCCTGAGGGCTCTTGGCCAGGCCAGGGCATCTGCCACCTGCCAGGGGCAGCTCTCAGCCTGCCTGGGAGCTCCCCATGGATGGTGGAATGGAGCTGTGGGTGCAAGGAATGACTCCTGCCAGGGCAGGTCCTGCTGCTGCTGCTGTGGAGAGGGTGCTGTGTGTGCCAGGGCTGCTCAGAGCTCCAGCTCATGCCCAGGTCATTTCTGAGGGGACTTTTCATGAGCTCATTCAGAGCAAGGGTTTCCTGCTTGAGTCTCTGCTTTCCTGAATCTGTGCTCCCACTTTTCCCTGGCTCAGTTTGGTGGCAATGGAAACTCAGCTGTGCAGGGCAGAGCAGGGGCTGAGGCTGTTAAAGCATCCCACTGTGTTTTCCTGGGAACCCCAGCAAGTGCCCCCACCTCCCCAGGCTCCAGATCCATGCAGCATCACCTTTCCATGGTGCCCAGGCCTGGGGGAGCTGTTCTTTAATCCCTGCAGCCCCAAGCAGGTGCAGGGCAGACCTGGCCCAGGGGCTGGGCAGGGCTGGGCAGGGAAAGGCTTTTCCTCAGGGCCCAGCTCTCTCTGTCCTTGCCTTGCCCAGGGGCTGCTGGCATTGCTGAGGGGCTCTCTGGGAATGGCACTTCCAGCTGCAGGCTCAGGGCTTGGGCTCAGCCATGCCCTTGGGCTCCTCCTGGTCAGGCTGAGCACAGCAATGGGGTGTCCCAGCTCCCTCTGCCACAGGAAGCTCTGGCAGGCTGGCAGGCTGGGAATGAGCTGACTCTCCTCCAGCAGTGCCACGGACAGGACCCTTGGTGTGTCCTGGGGATGCCACCCAAGCTGTGAGCTGCCTCCAGGGGACACTGCGGGACAGGAGTGTCCTTGGCCAGGGCTGGGGCTGAGACTCTGAGAAAGGCTGAGCCAATTTGCTCTGCTATGGCTCCCTCTGCTCTCAGCTGTGTCAGGCTGATTTCCAGGGGAGCACAGTGACTGCCCTTGATCTCAGAAAGGGCAGCTGGGGACAGATGGAGCAACAGAGCAGCTCCCCTCACCCTTCACTGAGTTACAGCCAATGCTCTTGCCCTGCACAGTTCTCTCTGATCTCCCTGGGCACAGCAGGAAACCCTCTCAAACTGCCTTTGGCCATCAGTGTTCCTTAGCCCTGGCACAGGAGATGCTGCCAAGCTCCTCTGCCTCAGGGGCAGTTTGGGCTGATGAAGTCCAGCCCCAGGACTGACCCCTGTCCCCGTTCCCATGACCCTACTGCTGCAGAGCAGAGCTGACCCCTCTGTGTCCATGGGCAGAGCCCCTGCTGGTCACAGCAATGGGGCCAGATCCCAGCAGAGCTCCAGGCACGGGGCTGAAGGAAGGGCTCTGAGAAAAAGAAAACTGGGTGGCACAGAGCAGCAGGGGCAGGGCTGGAAGAAAGGGCTTGGACATTGCTCAGCAAAGTCTGCCCTGACTTGTCACTGTGTCCTCCTTCAACAGGACTGCATGGCCAGAGTGAAGGAATGTCCAACAGCAGCTCCATCAGCCACTTCCTCCTGCTGGCATTGGCAGACAGGCGGCAGCTGCAGCTCCTGCACTTCTGCCTCTTCCTGGGCATCTCCCTGGCTGCCCTCCTGGGCAACGGCCTCATCATCAGCGCCGCAGCCTGCGGCCACCACCTGCACAGCCCCATGTTCTTCTTCCTGCTCAACCTGGCCCTCAGCGACCTGGGCTCCATCTGCACCACTGTCCCCAAAGCCATGCACAATTCTGTAGCCCTGGTTCGTGCCTGTGATGTTTTGCTTTCTCCAAAACTCTTCTCCCAGAGACTTTTCTGTCAACGAGAGACATGTTTTCCTAACTGTAACCTATGTTTACATTCCGTTCCCTAGGAGGGACTTCTTCTTGATGTCCCTCTGAGTTGAGCAATGTAATTGAAGAAGTTTGTCTTTCTTCTACCCACTGGGTTGTTCTTTGTAAAATAGCAAAAAAGGGGAAGAAATTCCCGGAAATAAAGGGAGTCATTGTCAGCCTTCTGAGTAAGAGTCTGTGACGTCGTAATCTTGAACAGTGTCACAATTCTCTCTGGGACACCAGGCACATCTCCTACACAGGATGTGCTGCTCAGGTATTTTTGTTGTTTTCTGATCTGCAATAGAATTTAATCTCCTGACCGTCATGTGCTGTGACTGCTACGTGTCCATCTGCAAACTCCTGCCCTACGAGACCCTCCTGGGCAGCAGAGCTTGTGCCCACATGGCTGCAGCTGCCTGGGCCAGTGCCTTTCTCAATGCTCTCATGCACACAGCCAATACATCTTCCCTGCCCCTGTGCCAGGACAATGCCCTGGGCCAGTTCTGTGAAATCCCCCAGATCCTCAAGCTCTCCTGCTCCAACTCCTGTCTCAGGGAACTTGGGCTCATTGCTGTTAGTGCCTGTTGAGGACTCGGGATGTTTTGTGTTCATTGTTTTCTCCTGTGTGCAGATCTTCAGGGCTGTGCTGAGGATTCCCTCTGAGCAGGGAAAGCACAAAGCCTTTTCCACCTGCCTCCCTCACCTGGCTGTGGTCTCCCTTTTCCTCAGCACTGTCATGTTTGCTCACCTGAAGCTCCCCTCCATCTCCTCCCCATCCCTGGATCTGGCCCTGTCAGTTCTGTACCTGGTGCTGTCTCCAGCCCTGAACCCCCTCATCTGCAGCCTGAGGAACCAGGAGCTCAAGAAAGCTCTCAGGGCACTGATGTCTGGATGCTTTTCAGCTCCCACACACTGCCTGCTTCCTTCTGTCATTGGCTCCTGGTGCACATCATGGCAGGCCAATACTCTCCTTATTTATATTTCTTCCACTTCTGATGCTTGTCATAAATAAAATCAGCCAATTGATTAATAAAAGAATTCATTGAGAAATTGAGAAAGAGCAATCGAGAAAAGCCACAAGAAAGTCAGTGCTGAGCCCAGGGATCAACACTGGGTGAACCTCAGACATGGCCTCTATTGCACCGAGTCCCCCACAGTTTGCAAAATCCGCACTGTGCAGCTGATTTTTATACAGTGTTTCCGCTGTCCAGTACCTGATCTCAGTCCTTTGTATCCCTTGTTCGAGATACATATTCATGTATCTTTGTTTTCCTGCTCCCAGTCTCTTGAGTGGATTTCTAAGAAGGGAGATTCCCATGAGTGGATTTAGGGGAACCTGGCATTGGGATTCACCACCTTGATGATACTGATAAGATTCATATCAGTCGTTACTCACTGGGTCATTGGTAGACCCATCAACGGTGAGGGCCCATCTCCTCCCAGCTGCACCCTTCTTTCTTCTGCTAATGTTGTTTTCCTGGGTGCTGGCAGTGATGTCAACAATCTGTAAGAGTGGCTTTGGGCATGGTTTGAAGGGCATGACTTTCAAGGCACTTGTGAGTTTGGTTTGAAGGTTACAGTTATGTTTTGACATACATGATTTTACAAAACATATTTACAATAAAACCAAATTTTTTACAACATTTACAGCAAGGCTTGACCCAAACTGGGCCCTTGCTGAAGGCAAAGGCCAAGGCAGGGCTCTCAGTTGCACTGCCAGTGCCATGGAAGGCCCAGAGCAAGAGGGCATTTCTGGGGTGCAGGGATCCCATCTTGACAGTGCGGCCTTGCAGGTTAGCAAAAGCCAGACAAATCTGGATTTTGCTAACCAATGTGACATCCTGGCACACGGGGACAGGGTTTGGAGTGAGAGTCAGTGAACAGAGTTAAGTCTAACTGAAAATGAGTAGGGCAGGAGTGTTGATCTGCCTGAGGGTAGGGAGGCTCTACTCAGGGATCTGGACAGGTGTACTTGATGGGTCAAGTCCACCTGTATGAGACAGAAGGCGGCCAAAGGCTGGGGGCTGCACTTTGGCCTCTCCCAGCCCATGCAGTGCTCTGGGCTGGGGGAAGAGGGGCTGGAAATTGGCAGGAAGCCAAGGGCATCCCAGCTTCTGTCAGAAGCAGTGTGGCCAGCAGGAGCAGAGCAGTGATTGTCCCTCTGCCACAGGGCACCGGTGAGGCTGCACCTCAAATCCTGCAGCATTGGGTTTTGGACCCTCACAAAAAGGAAGACATGCAGGTGCTTGAGTGTGTGCACAGAAGGGGAATGGAGCTGGGGGAGGGTCTGGAGCACAAGTCTGAAGAAGAAGGGCTGAGGGAGCTGTGGGTGTCTAGCAAAGTGGAAAGGTGCCTCATGGGGGACCATACAGTTCTCTACAGCTCCCTGAAGGCCAGGCTGGGGTCATTATATTTGCCCATGGAAGAAACTATATGACCAGAGGAAATGACCACAAGTTGTGCCAAGCCTGGAGCTTTAGATTGGACTCTTTAAACAAAAAGGGTATCAGTCTTGTGAACAGGCTGCCCAGGGAAATGGCTGAGTCACCAGCCTCAGGGAGATTTCAAAGTGATGTGCAAGTGGCCAGGTGACTGGTGGAGTAGGCACTGCAAAGCTTGCAGGTGGAGTGTGTGATCTGCAGGGTCTTTTCCAACCAAGCTCGACAACTCAGAGCTTCAACTGGATCTCAGCATGGAGTCAAGGTTGAAATGGAATGATCCTCAAGGGTGCCTTCCAAGATGGATATCTATGAGATTGTCAAGGCAGGGCAGCTGATGAGAAAGACAAAAGAAAGACCAAGAGAAGTTCATTGAAGAAGATTCACTCCAAGGCTGCCACTCTGACTGGCTGAGCTGGGGTGGGGACAAAGGGCGGGGCTGGCCTGGCTGTGGTGTACTGTGACACCTGTGACATCACGGGGGACCTGTCACAATGGGGGCAGCGATAAAAGGCCCCAGCAGGTAACGCTGGCCCCGTATTGCTTGGGCAAGCGGTGAGTGCACACGTGGTGGGGAGGCTGGGCTGGGGACAAGGGCCGGGGCAGAAAGGCTGCACCCAGGGTTGGGTTCTCCCTCTGCATGCAGAGACAGCCTCTCATGGCAGAGCCTTGGGCAGGGCACCGTGCTGCTGCTGTAGCAGCTGCTTGGGATGTGGGACAGGCCTCGCTGCTTGCCAGCTCTCTGGGGCCCTGTCCTTCCTGCCCCCAGATCCCTGGCATTGCCGCCCCTGCTGTCCCCACTGACAGCTGCCTCCCTCCCAGCACCACTCAAGGCCTTCTCTCCCTCCTCCTGCAGACCATGGAGACCTGGCTCTTGTGGTTCTTGCTTTTGCAAAACGTACTCCAGTACCCACAGCCCGTGGGTGATGGCTTTGATGAGGCAACACGTCTGCGAATGGAGGCACGTGCAAAGCTTCTGGAAGAGGAGAAGACTCGTCTGGAGCGGGAGGTGGAGCAGCTGGCCCTGATGAAGCAGAGCGTTGGGGGCTGGGGGGACCTGTTCTGGTCTGCCTTGCAGCCCTGGCAGCTCTGGCCTCTGGCTGGGCTCCTGCTCCTTCTCTTGGCCCTGTGGAATATGTGGAGGAGAAGGAGCCTGAGGAGAGCGGAGCACGAAGAAGAAAATGATGCTGCAAATGAAGAGGGTGGTGTTGGAAATGAAGTTGGCATTGAGGCTGCAAATCCAGCAAACAACGAGGATGGAAATGAAGTCAATAATCAGGATCTTGCCGATATCATTGGAAGAAGGGTAATGGAGCGCATCCAGTGGCCTGTACAGGATCTGCAGGGAGGATGCCAGTGGACAACCATCCTGATGAACAAATTTACGATTTTCTCTCGACACGTCTTGGCCAACAGCTTCTACCCAGTCCTGAAACGAGCCATCGGGGTGGGCAGTGCCTTCGAAGGTTGGAGTCCCCGTGAGCAGGATGTTGTGTACCAGGTGCTCGTACCCATGACTCCTCCCCGAGGGCACAGCTTCCACCTGGAGCTGGACACTGCAGGGCAGAGGCACATGAGGGACTTCCGCATCCGCGTGCAGCAGGAGTGCACCTGCACGAGCGAGCGGCCGGATAATGACATGCTGTGCTTCCTGCACCACCCCGAAGAGGAGCTGAGGGCGTCTCAGGATCCCAGCCTCCTTGACACCCTGTGCACGGGCTCCTACCTCGATGTGGAGAAAACTGCTCGCTGGTTCTGCCAACTGGTGAGAGCGGTCTGGCCGGCTTTGCCTCAGGCACACAATTGGTATTTAGTGCTGCTGCCCTCCAGACGCTCCTGCCAGTTCAAGGTCAGCAATGGCAGAGAAAGCTACCGGATCGAGATGCTCTTTGGGGTGCAGCAGGACAACTCCGACATCTTTGTAAGCAGCGAGCCCAGGCCAGGCCACACCTCAAGCACAACCTGGCCGGAGACGTACGCTGTGGCCGAGGTGAAGTTCTTCAAGTACATCGCCAGGCAGGCCCCTCCTGACAGCTTGCACCTCAAATGCCTGCAGTTCTTCACCCGTCTGCAGCTGGGCATAGGCTTTTCCACCTATGCCATAAAGACCATTGTTATGCACCTCCTGAGCATCACCCCCGTGTCACAGTGGCGCAGGAGAGATTTTGTGAGGCGGCTGATGGATATCAGGGAGAGCCTGCGCGTGTGTGTAGAAATGAAACACCTCAATCACTTCATTGTAGGCAACCAGAGGCTTCCTGAGGAGATCACTTTGCCCCCAGATGTCATGGCTGGGCGCTGCAATCTCTTCCATGACCTGGTGATGGATCCGGTTGCCCACTCCCAGGCCATGAGTCAATACCTGGATCTGCATCGGTGGCTCAGTCGAATCATTAACAATGAGCAGTGAGAGAGGTTCCCCTGCACAGAGCGGTGCTTGTGAGGCTCGCCCCTGGTGGCAGAGAACCACCTGACAGCAGATGAGAAAAGAGGGCAGAACGTGCAATACAGAGAGGGAAAGGGAAATGCTGCCTAGCAGCTTAATGCCATCAGCAGCAGCAGTGTCATCTCAGCAGTCTCCCCAGCCTGCATCCAGCGATGACCAGGTTGGCTCCAAAGGTGAAGGACCATGCAAGAGGAAATACTATTGTTCCTTCTTTTGCTCTCTGGGGTCCGTATGGAGAGCCTACAGCCCGGGGAGAAGCTGACCCAGAGCGCAGCGTGCAGCACATGGAGAAGGCACGGCTCCATCGGCAGCGGCAGCTGCTGCCACGCCTTTCCTCTGGAGCAGAAGCACACCTGGGGAGTCCAGCCTGATGTACTGAAGAGGCCGTGGCCAGGGCACTTGAGAGGCAGAGTCCCGTTACCAGCAGAACTGGGACCGCCCCCACCTCTTTCTAGGAGCCCATTTTCCCTCTGAGAGCTTCACCTTGGGCCAAGATGCCGATCTCAGAGTCCCAGATGAGGGAATGTTGGAAAGGACCACGGGTGGGGTCATCTGGTTCAGGGCTGCTCCAGCAGGGCCTTCCTGATGTGCTTTGCAAAGGATTGGCTTTGGATGGGTCCTGACCATCTCTGCTCAGGGAGACTCCACCATCTCTGGGCAATTCCCGGGGTCGCTCCATGGACGTTGTTGTCTCCATTGCCTTGGAAGGGAAACCTTTAGGTCAGCATTTGTCCAAGTGTGTTGCAGCTGACCTGAAATGTTGTAGATATAAGAATCTAGATTTTGATTTCATGTAGTTATCCCTATTGTGTATACATATTTTATACTATAAAGCTTATCAAGTATGATATCAAAAAGTTAGCTATAAAAAAGCCAATTGACTAATATAAAAAATATCAAAGATACAAAATATTTTGTTATTATTATAGCATTAGAGAAAATATTATAAAGAGTTGAATAGGTAATTATATTTAAACAATATAATATAGGACATATTTAATGTCTCTATTTGTTTTAAGACATATTAATTCCCTTAGTGCATTTATATCTGGAAAGATTTTTATGCAATAGATCTATTTCTATCATATATATTTATGATGTATGTAACATATATCTATAATATATACAGATAGGTTATTATCTTTTTGCATACAAGTAGAGCCACAGATTGTGTCTCTGTCTCTTGGGGACACATAAGTATGTTCTGTAGTTTGGGCATTTACGAGTGGCAAGCTGGAAACTGCTTTGCTGTTGATTCAATAAACTACAATATTCCAGAATCTGGATTGTGCAAGACTTTTTTTATCTCCAGCAGACCCAGAATATTGGCAAACCTCACAAGGTGTGAAGCTGAGCTTGTGAACTCTGTCCTTGAACTCAGCCAAACTGACAGTGCTGAATTGGTTCTAAGCAGAAATGAAGCCCGGCTGCCCCGGCCCCTGTGATGACAGAATGACAGAAGAGCTTGGCTTGGAGGGGTCCCTAGAAATCGTCGTTCTTCCAGCCCTGCTGACAAGGGCAGGGACACTTGGCCACGTTGCTCCGAGCCCCGTCCCAGCCAGCCTGGAAACACTGCCAGGGATCCAGGGGCAGCCACAGCTGCTGTGGGCAGCGTGGGCCAGGGCCTCAGCAGCCTCAGAGGCAGGAATTCCTTCCACATCTCGAGGCTCACCCTGCCCTCTGTCAGAGGGAAGCCACGGGCCCTGGTGCTGTCTCTGCAGCAGGACTGTGGTGTCACTGTGGGACACAATGAATGAGACACGGACTCGTGATTCAGAAGGCTGATGCTCCGAAAAAGGGGCAGGTTTATTCTCAGAACTTATTTTTATACTTCTTTACAATGTGCCCACCTAAGAGGTGGGATCTTTGCACTCATTGGCCACATCAAGGGTCAACAAGCAAAGTCCCTCCTTAAGAGAGGGAAAAGTGAAAAACAAGATAGTTTTCAGAGAGTAAACTTGTTTACCATCCTAAATCCCTGGGAAAGAATTTAAGAAAAACCCAAACAAAGCAAACAGTGACTACACTGTGGGACCTCCCAGCAGGCAGGGGCAAAACAGCTCCAGTGCAGCAAAAACCCCGCAGCAGCACAAGAGGCATGGCAGAGGCATGGCAGGGGCTAGGCAGCAGCAGCCCAGCTCCCAAACACGGCAGGGAAAGGGCTCCCCAGGATTTCTCCCTGGTGCTGGCAGGAACCTGGGCCCAGGCTATGCAGAGGGGAGCAGCCCCCAGTGGGAAATGGGGTGTTCCCAGGTCCTGGCAGGCACTCACTGGCTCTGGGCTTTCTGACAACAGAGTGGCAAAAAAAAGCCAAGCTGACAAGCTCAGTCACAGTGCCCAAGCAAAAGAAACCAAAAAGAAGCAGGCAAAGCCCACAGGAACAGCAGGATCCCTGGACAGAGATACCGGCCGTGTGTGTCCAGTCGGACAGGAAAGGGCTGCCTCTCACCCCGACCTCAGCTCCCTCTGGAAACCCTGGCTTGACTCCCATTCATCCTGACAGCCCCAGAGCCAGGGAGGATGGGGAGTGGGGCAGGGACAGCCACCAGCCCTGGGCACAAAACAAAACCCCAGAATGGTATGGGATAATGAACCATCCCCAAGACACCGTGGTTTGCAGGGAGCTGCAGTGTGGCACGGCCCCGGCTGTGCCTGGGAGTGCTCACTTTGGAGAAGGTGTCGGTCCCGGCTGGCACAGGGAGCTGCAGCGTGTGGGGAATTATCCCTTCTGGCCTCCTGGCCCACAGGGTCCCCCAGGTACCAGCCCTGCCTCACACTCCTGGTGCCTCTGTCACCTGCACATGAAAGGACTTGGGTGGAGAGGGAGAGGGGTTACCAAGTGTGTGTCAGGGAAGGAGAGAGAGGGGAGGCTGGTCTGGGTGTGGGGACAGAAGGGATGGTGGCACTATGAGCACAGTGTTCTTGTGGCCTCTCCTCTGGCTGCTGGGAGTGCAGGATCTCTGACCCACCCACCCATGGAACTGTGACCCTGCAGGGTCTTGTGTAACCAAGGATCCATTGTAACACTGCGGAACCTTGTGGAACCGAGGGGTCATTGTCACACTGCAGGGCCTCATGGAACAAGGAGATCTGTGTGTTAGAAATGCATATTTTAGAGTTAGTGTTTTGGAAATATTGGAATGAGTGTTAAGCATATAATGTAAGAAAGTAGTACTGTATGTCCTTCTATTTGTAGAATTTAATAATGTAATGACGGTATATTTCTTAATGGTAACAACGTAGAGATGGTTTGTAGTATTTTTTTGTAACCTCTAACAAGATAAAAACCAGAAGACTCATCCTGCATTCCTGTGGAAGATATAGAACAATGAACTTGTATGGTCAAAAAGGATTTATGACACCTAACCTGGCTAGAAGGTGCCATGCACAGAGAAAGGAACTGCAATTTTGGGGACCCTTGAAACAGATAAAGAAAACAGATGTTTCAATATGCATTAGTCTCTTTTTGAATATGTAACACCAAGATTGATAAATGCCAAAGAATTTAGAATGGGGGGTGTGTTGCTTTGCACCCTCAGCTGAGATCTCTTTTATTCTGTCTCCTTAATTATCTATTTTTAATCCATTTTACTTTATTTTTTTAAAACTTATAAATTAATATAAAAAGGTGAAACATCATTTTTCACAAGTGTCATACTCCATTTGGTCATAAATCTGACAGGAATAAGCTTCATGTGTCTTTAAAAACTGGCTGTGGGAATCTCCTTGTGGATAAAACCCGATACTTGTCCATAGGAAATTATGAGAGAACCCATCTTGAAGATGATGAGATGCTGGGGAGTGTCAGGAGGAGGAGAAGGCAGTTCTTACAATAGAATCATAGAACATTATGGGTTGGGAATATTCTTAAAGATAATCTCATTCCACTGCCTGCCATGGGCAGGGACACCTTCCACTAGACCAGGTTGCTCCAAGACCCCTCCAGCCTGGCCTTGAACACTCCCAGGGATGGGGTGCCAACAGCTCCTCTGCCAACTTCTTCCTAATGGCTGAAGGACCTTGCAAGGACCCATCACACATCCCAAAGGAGATATTACAGGCCCACCAGCATTACTTGAGCCCCTGGGAAAGTTCTGGAGGATCTATCCTCTTGGGGACTATCAGGAGTCAGATGACACATGTGAGTGGGAAGGGCCAGCACAGCTTCACCAAAGGCAAATGGGGCTTGACAAACCTGATCACCTTCTGGGACAGTCCCCAGCTCAGCGGGTGTGGGGTGAGCAGTGGACATCATCAATCTGAGTATCTCAAAGCCTGTGATAGTTTCCCAAAGCCTCCTCCTGGAGAAACTGATTCCTGAGAGTCTGGACAAGGGGTCTGTGCTGTGGGTGAGAAGTGGCTGGCAGGCAGTCCCCAGAGAGTGCTGGGAAAGGGACCCTTCTCAAACTGGGAGCCTGTCAGAGGTGGGGGCTCTCAGGGAGCCATATGGGGGCCAGCATTGTTTATCATCTCCATCACTGATTTATGTGTGAAAAATTCATGTTGCTAGAGGTCAGTGTCCACAAAGGAGACACAGGAGTCCTGTAGAAGTCCCTTTATTCATGAACAAAGGGATACGTCCAAGGCGGGGGGCGGTCTGTCTCACTTAGTTGAAGCAAGTAGTCTCCTTTTATTTTAATTTCACAGCCACATCACAATTTCTTCCTTTCCCCACTGGCTGAGGTATTTGGAAGGTGGCTGTCCCTGCCCCACTCCCCATCCTCCCTGGCTCTGGGGCTGTCGTGATGAATGAGAGTCAAGCCAGGGTTTCCAGAGGGAGCTGAGGTCGGGGTGAGAGGCAGCCCTTTCCTGTCCGACTGGACACACACAGCCAGTATCTCTCTCCAGGGATCCTGCTGTTCCTGTGGGCTTTGCCTGCTTCTTTTTGGTTTCTTTTGCTTGGGCTTTACTGTGACTGAGCTTGCCAGCTTGGCTTTTTTTGCCACTCTGCTGTCAGAAAGCCCAGAGCCAGTGTGTGCCTGCCAGGACCCGGGAACACCCCATTTCCCACTGGGGGCTGCTCCCCTCTGCATAGTCTGGGCCCAGGTTCCTGCCAGCACCAGGGAGAAATCCTGGGGAGCCCTTTCCCTGCCGTGTTTGGGAGCTGGGCTGCTGCTGCCTAGCCCCTGCCATGCCTCTCATGCTCCTGCGGGGTTTTTGCTGCACTGGAGCTGTTTGGCCCCTGCCTGCATGGAGGTCCCACAGTCCTGCTGCAGAGACAGCACCAGGGCTCGTGGCTTCCCTCTGACAGAAGGCAGGGTGAGCCTCGAGATGTGGAAGGAATTCCTGCCTCTGAGGCTGCTGAGGCCCCGGCCCACGCTGCCCACAGCAGCTGTGGCTGCCCCTGGATCCCTGGCAGTGTTTCCAGGCCGGCTGGGACAGGGCTTGGAGAAACATGGCCAAGTGTCCCTGCCCTTGGCAGCAGGGCTGGAAGAATGACGATTTCTAGGGACCCCTCCAAGCCAAGCTCTTCTGTCATTCTGTCATCACAGGGGCCTGGGGCAGCCAGGCTTAATTTCTGCTTAGAACCAATTCAGCACTGTCAGTTTGGCTGAGTTCAAGGACAGAGTTCACAAGCTCAGATTCACACCTTGTGAGGTTTGCCAATACTCTGGGTCTGCTGGAGATCAGTAAAGTCTTGCACAATCCAGATTCTGGAATATTGCAGTTTATTGAATCGAGGGCAAAGCAGTTTCCAGCTTGCCACTCGTAAATGCCCAAACTACAGAACATACTTATGTGTCCCCAAGAGACAGAGACACAATCTGTGACTATACTTGTATTCAAAAAGATAATAACCTATCTGTATATATTATAGACATATGTTACATACATCATAAATATATATGATAGAAATAGATCCATTGCATAAAAATCTTTCCGGATATAAATGCACTAAGGGAAGTAATATGTCTCAAAACAAATAGAGACATTAAATATTTCCTATATTGTACTTTTTAAACATATTACCTATTCAACTCTTTATAATCATTTCTCTAATGCTATAATAATAACATAATATTTTGTATCTTTGATATTATTTATATTAAAATATTGGCTTTTTTATGGTTTAATTTTTGATAACATAGTTGATAAGCTTTATAGTATAAAATATGTATACACAATAGGGATAACTATATGAAACCAAAATCTAGATTCTTATATCTACAACATTTCAGGTCAGCTGCAACACACTTGGACAAATGCTGACCTAAAGGTTTCCCTTCCGAGGCAATGGAGACAACAACGTCCATGGAGTACCCCGGGCATTGCCCAGAGATGGTGGAGTCTCCCTGAGCAGAGATGGTCAGGACCCATCCAAAGCCAATCCTTTGCAAAGCACATCAGGAAGGCCCTGCTGGAGCATCCCAGAAGCAGATGACCCCACCGGTGGTCCTTTCCAACATTCCCTCGTCTGGGACTCTGAGATCGGCATCTTGGCCCAAGGTGAAGCTCTCAGAGGGAAAATGGGCTCCTAGAAAGAGGTGGGGGCGGTCCCAGTGCTGCTGGTAACGGGACTCTGCCTCACAAGTGCCCTGGCCACGGCCTCTTCAGCTACATCAGGCTGGACTCCCCAGGTGTGCTTCTGCTCCAGAGGAAAGGCGTGGCAGCAGCTGCCGCTGCCGATGGAGCCGTGCCTTCTCCATGTGCTGCACACTCCGCTCTGGGTCAGCTTCTCCCCGGGCTGTAGGCTCTCCATACGGACCCCAGAGAGCAAAAGGAGGAACAATAGTATTTCCTCTTGCATGGTCCTTCTTCTTTGGAGCCAACCTGGTCACTGCTGGATGCAGGGCTGGGGAGACTGCTGAGATGACACTGCTGCTGCTGATGGCATTAAGCTGCTAGGCAGCGTTTTCCCTTCCCTCTCTGTACCGCACGTTCTGCACTCTTTTCTCATGTGCTGTCAGGTGGTTCTCTGCCACCAGGGGCGAGCCTCACAAGCACCGCGCTGTGCAGGAGAACCTCTCTCACTGCTCGTTGTTAATGATTCGATTGAGCCACCGATGCAGATCCAGGTATTGACTCATGGCCTGGGAGTGGGCAACCGGATCCATCACCAGGTCATGGAAGAGATTGCAGCGCCCAGCCATGACGACATCTGGGGGCAAAGTGATCTCCTCAGGAAGCCTCTGGCTGCCTACAATGAAGTGATTGAGGTGTTTCATTTCTACACACACGCGCAGGCACTCCCTGATATCCATCAGCCGCCTCACAAAATGTCTCCTGCGCCACTGTGACACGGGGGTGATGCTCAGGAGGTGCATAACAATGGTCTTCATGGCATAGGTGGAAAAGCCTATGCCCAGCTGCAGACGGGTGAAGAACTGCAGGCATTTGAGGTGCAAGCTGTCAGGAGGGGCCTGCCTGGCGATGTACTTGAAGAACTTCACCTCGGCCACAGTGTACGTCTCCGGCCACGTTGTGCTTGAGGTGTAGCCTGGCCTGGGCTCGCTGCTTACAAAGATGTCGGAGTTGTCCTGCTGCACCCCAAAGAGCATCTCCATCCGGTAGCTTTCTCTGCCATTGCTCACCTTTAACTGGCAGGAGCGTCTGGAGGGCAGCAGCACTAAATGCCAATTGTGTGCCTGAGGCAAAGCCGGCCAGACCGCTCTCACCAGTTGGCAGAACCAGCGAGCAGTTTTCTCCACATCGAGGTAGGAGCCCGTGCACAGGGTGTCAAGGAGGCTGGGATCCTGAGACGCCCTCAGCTCCTCTTCGGGGTGGTGCAGGAAGCACAGCATGTCGTTACCCTGCTGCTCGCTCGTGCAGGTGCACTCCTGCTGCACGCGGATGCGGAAGTCCCTCATGTGCCTCTGCCCTGCAGTGTCCAGCTCCAGGTGGAAGCTGTGCCCTCGGGGAGGAGTCATGGGTACGAGCACCTGGTACACAACATCCTGCTCACGGGGACTCCAACCTTCGAAGGCACTGCCCACCCCAATGGCTCGTTTCAGGACTGGGTAGAAGCTGTTGGCCAAGACGTGTCGAGAGAAAATCGTAAATTTGTTCATCAGGATGGTTGTCCACTGGCATCCTCCCTGCAGATCCTGCACAGGCCACTGGATGCGCTCCATTACCCTTCTTCCAATGATATCGGCAAGATCATGATTATTGACTTCATTTCCAACCTCATTGTTGTTTGCTGGATTTGCAGCCTCAATGCCAACTTCATTTCCAACACCACCCTCTTCATTTGCAGCACCATTTTCTTCGTGCTCCGCTCTCCTCAAGCTCCTTTTCCTCCACATATTCCACAGGGCCAAGAGAAGGAGCAGGAGCCCAGCCAGAGGCCAGAGCTGCCAGGGCTGCAAGGCAGACCAGAACAGGTCCCCCCAGCCCCCAACGCTCTGCTTCATCAGGGCCAGCTGCTCCACCTCCCGCTCCAGACGAGTCTGTGGAGAGAAATGTGAATTGGAAGGGACAGATTGCGTCTGCGGAAGACAATCGAGCTGTAACGGAGCAGGGCCAGGCACATCTCTCTCCAAGATAACCCTTATCGCAAGGTCACAGACCCCTCTCTCTTCCCTTACATACCAGTACTTTTCCACTACCCTTAAGAAACTAGTAAGACCCCCTATGACGTAGCAGAGCCCAGAAGGTACTTAAACCCTGTGTTTTAGATAATAAAGGCATTTTGACTGATTCGCCACATTGGTGTTTTACTGAGTCATTGCCCGAACCCCACGCTTGTAGCTCGTGGCGGTCGTGTCTTCATTGAAACCCAGGCCACCAAGATGATGGCTTAATAAGCCGCAACATATTTGGTGCCGAAAGCCCGGGACTGGAGCCTGGGGGACGGGAAATGCCTGGACGGTGAAAGACGGCGGTACCAGCAAAACCTGGAATACCGTGGAGGAAGCGGGGGACGCCCTAAGAACCAGTAATCGGCGATGGAGACGATTATTCAGGTTGTAAAAATTATGGAGGAAAAGTGGGGAATACGCTTAGAGCGAAAGAATTTAAATCTTGCTATTGCAAGACTTACAGATTTGGGCACAATTCAGCGGCCCGTTGATATATTGGACCCAGAGAGATGGCAGAATTATACAATTGCCCTCGCGAATGATACGATAACTACCGGCAGTGGGAAAGCCCTCAAAGCGTGGGGAAAAGTAGAAACGGCTTTGAAAAGGGCGAGGGAGGAATAGGAGGCATGGAGCGCGGTGAAAACATGTTTATTTATGGTCTCACGGCAAAAGGAGAAAGGGGGTGGACTTGCGGGATACGCGGGACCCCCGGGGGATGCCCAGACCCGCGGCGGGAACGAACGGGAGGAAGACGCATTGGACCCTCCCCAAAATCCATGCCCAGTCACCCCGAACCCTGGGGGGGGCTTTCCAGCTGTCCCATGGGACCCCCCGGACCCAGGGATTCCTCCAGAGCCCCCCGAAAATACCGCGATTCATCCGCCGATACTCCCCCCCCGCGCCCCCCCGCGCGATTTAGACCCACCCGATACCGGCAAATTAACGGGTCCGGAGACGCTGCCGCCGCTCTTCGCGCGGGACAGCCGCTCTCTAGAACCTGGGAACGGACCCACCGCCCCTCCGAACCCCGAATCGGAGATGCGGGACAGCGGCAACCCGTGGTCCGTCTGGCGAGAACTCTCGCGAGAAGTTAGAGAAATAGAGCGAAGAGCCCGCGAACCGCCGGAATCGGCAGTCCTGGAGCCGTCCGCAGCGGTGCCGCGCGGCGTCCCCGTGGCCACGCCGGGACCGCCCGTCCCGCGCTCGCGCGGCGATGCGGCGGCCGAGCCAAGGTTGCCGATACCGGGAACGGGCGCGCCGCCGTCATATTGGCAAGATGGCGACCGCGACCCGAGTTGGGGGCGGGGTCACCGACCGCATGGCGCCGAAAACGCGGAAGTGCGGCTCCGCGCGGGGACGCATGCGCAGGAGGGAGGCTCGGACGTCCCGGTTTATATTGCGCAAGCGCGGGAGAGCGAGGAAACGCGCACGCGCAGTTGGAAATCGTCCCCAAGGTCATTTTACAAAGGAAAGACCCCCTCCGGGGGCGGGCACCACGCGCGCGAGGGGCGGGGTTGGGACGGCCCTCAGGAGGCGTGCCGGCGCCGCCCCCGAGAGGCGGGGAAAGCCCACCCCCGAGAGGCGGGACGGGGCAGAGCCCGGGAGGCGGGCGAAGCCCGCCCCTGGGAGGCGGGACGGGGACGAAGCCCGACAAAAAGGCGCAGCAAGCCGGAAGTGTGCCAGCAGTTGACTTCTGACTGCGAGTGGGATTACAGCTCAGACGCTAGTCTTACCGAGAGCTCTGAGACTAGCACAGAATCGGAATCGGAAATAGTAGAATTTACGGATTTTTTACCAAAACCGAGCAAAGCTTTTTACAATACAGGGGAAGCAACACAATATAAGCTTACTGACTGGGGAAAGATAAAGATAGCTTGTGCAGAGTGGCAGCCAGCAGCAGCCATCCATGCTTTTCCAGTGCGTGTTACTGGCACTAGACAGAATTTAAGACGAACTTACACACCTCTGAGCACAAAAGAGATCCAAACAGTGGTGAAGGCAATTCAAGAAAAGGGGTTAGGGTCAGCTGTTGTGTCCACTTTAATAGACGGAATTTTTAGCAATAATGACTTGTTGCCTTTTGATATTTCTCAGATAACCCGAATGCTTTTTGACGGAGCAGGATTGATTGTTTTTCAGCAGGAATGGTCAGACCAGTGCACAGCAGCTTTAGCCCAAGGCTCAGGACAGGGACAACCCCTCCATGGCTCTACCCTGTCCAGGCTGCTGGGCAAACATGATGACGTAGTTACTCCACAGGCTCAGGCAACACTCCTCACAGCAGAGGAAGTCAAAGCAACAACAAGAGCAGCCAGAGAAGCCATAAGAGTTGCTTCTCGAGTGGTGGACAAGTCATCACCATGGTCCACAGTCAAGCAGGGAGAGAGCGAGAGTTTCACACATTTTGTGGATCGGCTGCAAGCTGCTATTGACTCCTCCACACTGCCTGTGGAAGCAAGGGGACCTGTAGCACTGGATTGTCTAAAGCAACAGTGCAACACTGTTACTAAGGACATTCTACGTTCTCTGCCAGCAGGTGCTACTTTAGCTGACATGATTAAACATGTGGTAAGAGAGGAACAGTTGATTCCTGTGCAAGCCACAATTCATACTATAACCAATGCATTACCATGCATGAAGTGTGGCCAAACAGGTCACTTGGCAGCTAACTGTCCTCAGCCAGCATAGCAACCTGTGACACAGCAACCTGCAGCAGCACCCCTGATCCAACCCTAGCTAAGCGGAAAGGAGATGTTTGTGCCAAAATTGTAAAGCCCAACAGAAAAAACAACAAGTGGGTTGTCCCAGCTTCATCTGCAATGTGGGTTTGTCAGAGGTCTGGAGTGAGTCCCTGTGTGTTCCTTCCCAAGTTCAATGATTCTAATGACTTCTGTGTCCAAGTTCTGATTGTTCCTAGGGTCCTGTACCATTCTGATGAAGAAGTGTACAGCCTTTTCGAAGAACCCAGCCGTCTTCGCAAAAGAGAAATAATAACAGGAATCACCATCGCAATGCTGCTCGGTTTAGGAGCAGCTGGAACGGCGACGGGTGTCTCGGCCCTAGCAACACAGCACCGAGGACTGTCTCAGCTGCAGATGACCATAGATGAGGACTTGCAGAGGATCGAGAAATCCATTTCCTACCTGGAGAAGTCAGTCTCTTCACTCTCAGAAGTGGTTCTGCAGAACAGGCGCGGACTAGATCTCCTGTTCATGCAACAAGGAGGTCTGTGCGCGGCCCTGAAAGAGGAGTGCTGTTTTTACGCAGACCACACTGGAGTTGTCCGAGACTCAATGGCCGAGCTCCGAAGCAGACTGGCTCAGAGACAAAAAGATAGAGAAGCTCAGCAGGGCTGGTTCGAATCCTGGTTTAACCAATCTCCATGGTTGACCACTTTAATTTCCTCCTTAGTAGGTCCATTGGCAATGTTACTTTTAACTGCCATCTTCGGACCATGCCTGCTGAACAAAATAGTCTCATTTATCAGAGCCCGCGTGGAGCAAACTAACATTCTGTTCATGCACCAACACGAAATGCTGTGAATCAATCAGAAAGATGCCAGTCACAAGCTTTTCCAAGCTTGCCTGGCAGAAAACTTACTCAGGTTTCCCAAACTCCTTCTTCCTTTTTTGCTAAATACTAACCTCCTACCTCATTTAGTACCTATATACATATATGCATGATTAAGTATTAGCCTTCTACCTCATTTAGCATCTATATATATATATATATATAACTACCTCGTTTTTTTTTGTGATAGAGGGAGGGGGAGATGTGGAGAGAAATGTGAATTGGAAGGGACAGATTGCGTCTGCGGAAGACAATCGAGCTGTAACGGAGCAGGGCCAGGCACATCTCTCTCCAAGATAACCCTTATCGCAAGGTCACAGACCCCTCTCTCTTCCCTTACATACCAGTACTTTTCCACTACCCTTAAGAAACTAGTAAGACCCCTTTGACGTAGCAGAGCCCAGAAGGTACTTAAACCCTGTGTTTTAGATAATAAAGGCATTTTGACTGATTCGCCACATTGGTGTTTTACTGAGTCATTGCCCGAACCCCACGCTTGTAGCTCGTGGCGGTCGTGTCTTCATTGAAACCCAGGCCACCAAGATGATGGCTTAATAAGCCGCAACACGAGTCATCTCCTCTTCCAGGAGCTTTGCACGTGCCTCCATTCGCAGACGTGTTGCCTCATCAAAGCCGTCGCCCACGGGCTGTGGGTACTGGAGTACATTTTGCAAAAGCAAGAACCACAAGAGCCAGGTCTCCATGGTCTGCAGGAGGAGGGAGAGAAGGCCTTGAGTGGTGCTGGGAGGGAGGCAGCTGTCAGTGGGGACAGCAGGGGCGGCAATGCCAGGGATCTGGGGGCAGGAAGGACAGGGCCCCAGAGAGCTGGCAAGCAGCAAGGCCTGTCCCACATCCCAAGCAGCTGCTACAGCAACAGCAGCAGCAGCACGGTGCCCTGCCCAAGGCTCAGCCATGAGAGGCTGTCTCTGCATGCAGAGGGAGAACCCAACCCTGGGTGCAGCCTTTCTGCCCCGGCCCTTGTCCCCAGCCCAGCCTCCCCACCACGTGTGCACTCACCGCTTGCCCAAGCAATACGCGGCCAGCGTTACCTGCTGGGGCCTTTCATCGCTGCCCCCATTGTGACAGGTCCCCCGTGATGTCACAGGTGTCACAGTACACCACAGCCAGGCCAGCCCCACCCTTTGTCCCCACCCCAGCTCAGCCAGTCAGAGTGGCAGCCTTGGAGTGAATCTTCTTCAATGAACTTCTCTCGGTCATTCTTTTGTCTTTCTCATCAGCTGCCCTGCCTTGGCAATCTCATAGATATCCATCTTGGAAGGCACCCTTGAGGATCATTCCATTTCAACCTTGACTCCATGCTGAGCTCCAGTTAAAGCTCTGAGTTGTCGAGCTTGGTTGGAAAAGACCCTGCAGATCACACACTCCAACTGCAAGCTTTGCACTGCCTACTCCACCAGTCACCTGGCTCCCCAAAGGCCACTTGCACATCACTTTGAAATCTCCCTGAGGCTGGTGACTCAGCCATTTCCCTGGGCAGCCTGTTCCCAAGACTGATACCCTTTCTGTTGAACGAGTCCAATCTAAAGCTCCAGGCTTGGCACAACTTGTGGTCATTTCCTCTGGTCATATAGTTTCTTCCATGGGCAAATATAATGACCCCAGCCTGGCCTTCAGGGAGCTGTAGAGAACTGTATGGTCCCCCATGAGGCACCTTTCCACTTTGCTAGACACCCACAGCTCCCTCAGCCCTTATTCTTCAGACTTGTGCTCCAGACCCTCCCCCAGCTCCATTCCCCTTCTGTGCACACACTCAAGCACCTGCATGTCTTCCTTTTTGTGAGGGTCCAAAACCCAATGCTGCAGGATTTGAGGTGCAGCCTCACCGGTGCCCTGTGGCAGAGGGACAATCACTGCTCTGCTCCTGCTGGCCACACTGCTTCTGACAGAAGCTGGGATGCCCTTGGCTTCCTGCCAATTTCCAGCCCCTCTTCCCCCAGCCCAGAGCACTGCATGGGCTGGGAGAGGCCAAAGTGCAGCCCCCAGCCTTTGGCCACCTTCTGTCTCATACAGGTGGACTTGACCCATCAAGTACACCTGTCCAGATCCCTGAGTAGAGCCTCCCTACCCTCAGGCAGATCAACACTCCTGCCCTACTCATTTTCAGTTAACTCCATTCACTGACTCTCACTCCAAACCCTGTCCCCATGTGCCAGGATGTCACATTGGTTAGCAAAATCCCGATTTGTCTGGCTTTTGCTAACCTGCAAGGCCGCACTGTCAAGATGGGATCCCTGCACCCCAGAAATGCCCTCTTGATCTTGGGCCTTCCATGGCACTGGCAGCACAAGTGAGAGCCCTGCCTTGGCCTTTGCCTTCAGCAAGGGCCCAGTTTGGGTCAAGCCTTGTGGTAAATGTTGTAAATAATTTGGTATTATTGTAAATATGTTTTGTAAAATCGTGTATGTCAAAACATAACTGTAACCTTCAAACAAAACTGACGAGCACCTTGAAAGTCATGCCCTTCAAACCATGCCCGAAGCCACTCTTAGAGATTGTAACATCGCTGCCAGCACCCAGGAAAACAACATTAGCAGAAGAAAGAAGGGTGCAGCTGAGAAGAGATGGGCCCTCACCGTTGATGGGTCTACCAATGACCCAGCGAGTAACGACTGATATGAATCTTATCAGTATTGTCAAGGTGGTGAATCCAATGCCAGGTTCCTGTAAATCCACTCATGGGCATCTCCCTTCTCAGAAATCCACTCAACAGACTGGGAGCAGGAAAACAAAGATACATGAATATGTATCTTGAACAAGGGATACAAAGGACTGAGATCAGGTACTGGACAGCGAAACACTGTATAAAAATCAGCTGCACAGTGCGGACTTTTTGAACTGTTGGGGGCTTGGTGCAATAGAGGCAGTGTCTGAGGTTCACCCAGTGTTGATCCCGGGGTAAGCACTGACTTTGCTTGTGGCTTTCCTCGATTGTTCTTTCTCAATTTCTCAATTAATTCTTTTATTAATCAGTCGGCTTATTTAATTTATAACAACTATCATAAATGGAAGAAATATAAATAAGGAGAGTATTGGCCTGCCATGATGTGCACCGGGAGCCAATGACAGAAGGAAGCAGGCAGTGTGTGGGAGGTGAAAAGCATCCAGACATCAGTGGCCTGAGAGCTTTCTTGACCTCCTGGTTCCTCAGGCTGCAGATGAGGAGGTTCAGGGCTGGAGACAGCACCAGGTACAGAACTGACAGGGCCAGATCTAGGGATGGGGAGGAGATGGAGGGGAGCTTCAGGTGAGCAAACATGACAGTGCTGAGCAACAGGGACACCACAGCCAGGTGAGGGAGGGAGGCAGGTGGAAAAGGCTTTGTGCTGTCCCTGCTCAGAGGAGATCCTCAGCATGGCCCTGCAGATCTGCACAAAGGAGAACATAATGAAAACAAAACAACCAAATACCAAACAGGCACTAACAGCAATGAGCCCAAGTTCCCTGAGATAGGAGTTGGAGCATGAGAGCTTGAGGATGTGTGGGATTTCACAGACAAACTGGCCCAGGGCATTGTCCTGCCACAGGGGCAGGGAAGGTGTACTGTCCATGTGCATGAGAGCATTGAGAAAGGCACTGGCCCAGGCAGCTGTGGCCATGTGGGATCAAGCTCTGCTGCCCAGGAGGGTCTCGTAGGGCAGCGGTTTGTGGATGGACACGTAGCAGTCGTAGCACATCATGGTCAGGAGATTAAACTCTGTTGTAGGGCAGAAAACAACAAAAAAACCTGAGCAGCACATCCTGTGTAGGAGATGTGCCTGGTGTCCCAGAGGGAACTGTGCATGGCTTTGGGGACAGTGGTGCAGATGGAGCCCAGGTCGCTGAGGGCCAGGTTGAGCAGGAAGAAGAACATGGGGCTGTGCAGGTGGTGGCCGCAGGCTATGGCGCTGATGATGAGGCCATTGCCCAGGAGGGCAGCCAGGGAGATGCCCAGGAAGAGGCAGAAGTGCAGGAGCTGCAGCTGCCGCCTGTCTGCCAATGCCAGCAGAAGCAAGTGGCTGATGGAGCTGCTGTTGGACATTCCTTCACTCTGGCCATGCAGTCCTGTTGAAGGAGGACACAGTGACAAGTCAGGGCAGACTTTGCTGAGCAATGTCCAAGCCCTTTCTTCCAGCCCTGCCCCTGCTGCTCTGTGCCACCCAATTTTTCATTTTCTCAGAGCCCTTCCTTCAGCCCCGTGCCTGGAGCTCTGCTGGGATCTGGCCCCGATGCTGTGACCAGCAGGGGCTCTGGCCATGGACACAGAGGGGTCAGCTCTGCTCTGCAGCAGTGGGGTCATGGGAATGGGGACAGGGGCCAGTCCTGGGGTTGGACTTCATCAGCCCAAACTGCCCCTGAGGCAGCATCTCCTGTGCCAGGGCTAAGGAACACTGATGGCCAAAGGCAGTTGGAGAGGGTTTCCTGCTGTGCTCAGGGAGATCAGAGAGAACTGTGCAGGGCAAGAGCATTGGCTGTAACTCAGTGAAGGGTGAGGGGAGCTGCTCTGTTGCTCCATCTGTCCCCAGCTGCCCTTTCTGAGATCAAGGGCAGTCACTGTGTTCCCCTGGAAATCAGCCTGACACAGCGGAGAGCAGAGGGAGTCACAGCAGAGCCAATTGGCTCAGCCTTTCTCAGTCTCAGCCCCAGCCCTGGCCAAGGACACTCCTGTCCCCCAGTGTCCCCTGGAGGCAGCTGACTGCTTGGATGGCATCCCCAGGACACACCAAGGGTCCTGTCCGTGGCACTGCTGGAGGAGAGTCAGCTCATTCCCAGCCTGCCAGCCTGCCAGAGCTTCCTGTGGCAGAGGGAGCTGGGAGACCCCATTGCTGTGCTCAGCCTGACCAGGAGGAGCCCAAGGGCATGGCTGAGCCCAAGCCCTGAGCCTGCAGCTGGAAGTGCCATTCCCAGAGAGCCCCTCAGCAATGCCAGCAGCAGCCCCTGGGCAAGGCAAGGAGAGAGAGAGCCAGGCCCTGAGGAAAAGCCTTTCCCTGCCCAGCCCTGCCCAGCCCCTTCAGTGCAGGCAGCAGCAGTGCAGGACAGTGACCCTCAGGCCCTGGGCAGCAGGCAATGGGCACATGGCAGCAGAGATGCCCTTCATCTCTGGAGCTGCTCTGCCGGCCCAGGAGGGGACTGAGGGCCCCCAGAGACCGGGCTGAGGGCTGTGCTGGCTGCCAGGGGACACAGCAGCTGTGCTGCTCAGGGCAGTGTCTGCCCTGCAGGGCAGGGCTGGCAGGTGCCACCTCTCCCCTGCAGCAGCAGCAGCAGGGCTGCCCTCAGCACTGCCTCCCTCCCTCCCTGCCCACGGCTCTGCTGCTGGAGCTGTCCCAGCCCGAGCTGTTCCTGTGGGCCTGGGCTCCTTCCCTGCCAGAGCTGCCAGAGCCCAGCCCAGCCCCTGGGCCAGGTCTGCCCTGCACCTGCTTGGGGCTGCAGGGATTAAAGAACAGCTCCCCCAGGCCTGGGCACCATGGAAAGGTGATGCTGCATGGATCTGGAGCCTGGGGAGGTGGGGGCACTTGCTGGGGTTCCCAGGAAAACTCAGTGTGATGCTTTAACAGCCTCAGCCCCTGCTCTGCCCTGCACAGCTGAGTTTCCATTGCCACCAAACTGAGCCAGGGAAAAGTGGGAGCACAGATTCAGGAAAGCAGAGACTCAAGCAGGAAACCCTTGCTCTGAATGAGCTCATGAAAAGTCCCCTCAGAAATGACCTGGGCATGAGCTGGAGCTCTGAGCAGCCCTGGCACACACAGCACCCTCTCCACAGCAGCAGCAGCAGGACCTGCCCTGGCAGGAGTCATTCCTTGCACCCACAGCTCCATTCCACCATCCATGGGGAGCTCCCAGGCAGGCTGAGAGCTGCCCCTGGCAGCTGGAAGATGCCCTGGCCTGGCCAAGAGCCCTCAGGGCTGCAGGAGCTGCTCTGCAGGACAGCCCTGGGCAGCCCTGGCTGCAGCCCCAGCTTCAGCCCCTGCAGCCGTCCCTGGCAGCAGGAGCCGTCCTGCCCTGTCCCTCTGACGGTGCCCAGGGCAGCCCCGCTCTGGAGCACATCCTCCCCCACAGCAGAAAGGGCAGCAGAGCCATCCTTACAGTCACATCAGTCCTGCCATGGGTCAGTTTTAGGAGATCCCTGCAGCCAGAGATTGACTGTGTCAAAAGCTGTGAAAATTTGTCCATGAGGAAGCTCAGAATTTTCAAAAGTTGTGAAGATTTCCCCATTAGTAATCTCAGAATTGTCCTTCCAGTTTCTTTAAGCCTCTGTCTGCTTCACTGCTCTCAGGTACCTGCAGGCAGTGCCCTCAGCCCTGCTGGGCTGGGAGAGGAGCTGCTCCTCAGGAGAAATGTCTTTTTGAAGGTGTTCTTGGTTGCCAGGAGCTGCCTCTCTTCCAGGAGCCAAGCCCAGCTCAGCAGCACAGACACAGCACAAGGACTTTAATGACCCTCTTGGGGCTTTGGTGCTGTTTACATCAGATTCAGTCCCTCAGAGTGTGCTCAAAAAACTTCTCAAGAACTCCAAGTCAGATTCAACATCCAAACTTTCTTGAAGTTTTAATGGGTCCCAGTGAGGGACAGGACTGAGAAAGCGTCCCCAGGTTCCAGTTAGAGCACAACACTGCAGGCAGTGAGGACAGGTGGGGACAAACAAGGCAAAGGTATCTCTGATGCTGAGCAAACCTGGATGTGTTTCATGAATGGAAAGGGCCCAGGCCTGAGCCCCAGCCCCTGCCAAGGCAGATCCTGTCCCTCCCTCCTTGCTCAGGGCTCTTCCCAGGCCACTGAGATGTGGGGATGTGCAATGCCAAGGGCAGCACCATGGGGCAGCCCCTGCCAGGCTGCTGAGCAGGGACAAGGAGGCCATGAGGCCCCAGGCCTGCAAGGGTCACTTGTCCCCTCCTCCTGGCTCAGGCCCAGGGCCAGCAGCCATGGCCCAAGTGCTGCAGGAGTTGGCTCTGTCAGGGCCTTGCAGCTGCTGCCCATCCCTGTGCCCTGTGCAGCCCAGGCTGTCCTACGGTGTCCATGCCCTGTGCCTCTGTCCCTGCAGGCTGTCGGCATCCCCAGCTGCCCCACCTGGCTGGGCCCTTCCTTTGCTGACAGCTCTGCGTCCTGCCTGCCTCTGCCTGGGCACACACAGCCTTGGGCTTCATACCAAAAGGGTGAATTCCATTTTTTCCGTGCCTGTGACATTTTAGAACAGGAACAAGGCATGCAGGGCCTGCTTTCCCAGCAAAGATGGTTGCAAGAGAAGAAGACATCTGGCTCAAGGGTGCAGTGATAGAGAAAACAAGGAGTGAAGAAGTGGGAAGTTCAGGTGGGTTTTGTGGTGATGGATAAATTGTAGTACACATGTAGTGACTGTATATAAGTAACACTGGTTTAGAATCACATGTCCATGGAAGGTTATGAGTTACTGCATGTTGGACCTCAAGCCTGAATAAGTGATCCCCTCCTAAACACCAAATTAGTGTCAAGGTGTCTTACTCTGGTATTTAGTAGATTTGGTGATAGAGCGGCCTCACAGGACCAAGGAGTCTACTGTGACACCTTGGAACCTCATGGAACCAAAATCCTTTTTGACACAGCAGGGCCACATGGAACCAACGGTCCATTGTGGTACTGCAGATCCAGGGAGTTCATTGTGACACTCTGGAACCTCATGGAATCCAAAGTACATTGTGACAGAGAAAGGCTTCATGGAACCAAGAGTCCATTGTGACACAGCAAGGCTTTGTTTGAGCAAGGGAACCATTGTTGATAGTCCAGAAACTCATGGAACCAAGAGGCCACTGTGACACACCAGGGCTGCATGGAATGAAAGGTCCATCGTGACAATACGGATCCAAGGAGACCATGGTGACACTGTGGGGCCTTGTGGAACCAAAGGGGCCATTCTGACCCAGCAAGGCCTTGTAGAACCAAGGAGGCCATTGTGACACTGCTGAACCTCACAGAACCAAAGTGACCATGTAATACTGTGGGACCTCATGGAACCAAGGGTCCATGGTGATGCTGCGGGACCAAGGAGACTGTTGTTGGCAGTATGAAAGCTCATGGAACCAGAACTCCATTGGGACACAGCAAGGTCTCATGGACTCAGGGGTCCATTGTGATTCTGTTGGGCCTCATGGAACCACGAGCCACTATGTAACAGCTTGACCACAGGGAGTCAAGGGGCCATTGTGACTGAGGAACCTCAGGGAACCAAGAGTCCATTGTGACACTGTGGGGCCCTGTGGAACCAAGGGGACCACAGTGACATTGCAGGGTCTCATGGAACTGTGGAGACTATTCTGATTTTTTGAGACCCACTGGAACCAAGGGGCCATTATAACATGGCAGAGCCTCATGGAATCAAGGGGGCTGCAGTGAACACTGTGGGTCTCCATGGGATGAAGGGTCCATTCTGACACTGTGGAACCAAGGAGACCATTGTGATACTATGGGGCATCACAGAACCACAGGTCTGTTGTGACACAGCAGGGCCTCATGAAACCCTGGGGGCCATTTGCACACCTTGAGGCCTTGGGAAACCAAAGGGCCACTGTGGCACTTCAGGGCCTTGTGGTTCCAAGGGGTCCATAGTAGAACTGTGGGGCCTAAAGGGACAATTGAGGCACTGTGTGGCACCATTGAACCAGGAGGTTTATTGTGACACTGCAGGGCCCCATGGAACTAAGGATTCATGGAACAGCACGAGACCCCATGGACCAAAAGTCCATTGTGACATTGTGGGCCCTCATGGAATCCTGGAGAACATTATGAAACTTTGAGGCCTTGTTGAACCAAGGGGCTCTGCTGGACCTTGTGGAGCCAAGGAGATCGTTGTGACTCTGCAGAGCCTCATTGAACCAAGGCTCAGTTGTGATACTGCAGTACCAAGGAGACCCCTGTGACATGGCAAGGCCACAGGCAAGCAAGGGGGGACAATTGTGACACTACAGGGCCCAATGGAAGCAAGGGGCCGGTGTGACAGAGCTGGGCCTCATGCAGCCAAGGGGCCATTGAGGAGCCCAATAGAACCAAGGCACCACTGTGATACTCCAGGACTATTTGGAATCGTGCAGACCATTGTGAAACTGTGAGGCCTCATGGAACCAAGGGGTCATTGTGACATTGTGCAGTTGTGTGTTGTGCATTGTGCATTGTTCCATTCCATGGAACCAAGGAAACCATTTTGGCACTGCAGGGCCTCATGGAAGCAAGGGACCATTGTGACACTATGGGGATCCATGGAAACAAGGGCCCAGTGTGACACTGCAGGGCCCTGTGGAACCAAGGATCCAATATGACATCACCATTGTGACACTGCAGGGCCCTGTGGAACCAAGGATCCAATATGACATCACCATTGTGACACTGCAGGGCCCCGTGGATCCAAGGGAACAGGTAACAGGCCTGCATGGCTGGGCTTGAATGGCTCAATTGAGCTCTGCATGTTGGGGGTCTCTTCTCATGTGCTCCTGAAACATTGGGACTCAGTGCATTTCTTCCTATGGAAAAAAGCCATTCTGCCTGCCCAGGCACTCATGGCCAAAATTGGTACTTCTCCAAATTTCACTGTATGCAAGGGTTTCTCCCAGACAAAAGCTGCCAGGACAGAGAGGTCTGGCTGGCTTTGGCCTCTGGTGATTGCCTCTAATCTGCCCTGGAAATCCTGGGGCTCTGTGCCTTCTTTCCTATGGGAAAGGACTGGCCTTCCCATGCAGGCGCTCATGACTGAAATTGGGATTCTGCCCCCAAAATTTCATATATCCAAGATGTTTATTCCATTGCTCCCAGATGAAAGTTGCCAGGACAGACAGCTCTGGCTGGCCTTGGCCTCTGGTGGCTGCCGTTCATCAGCCCCTGAAACACTGGGGCTCTGTGCTTTCCTTCCTGTGGAGACCATGGTGACACCATGAAGCCCCATGGAACCAAGGGGCCATTGTGACCCTGCGGGATACCATGGATCCCAGGGACCATTGTGACACAGTGGGAATTCATGGAACCAGGGGGATCATTGTGGCACTTTTGGGCTGCATGGTCCCAAGGGCCAGTGTGAAGCAGCAGGGCTTTGTGGAACCAAGAGGCCCTTGTTGCATTACAGGGCCTTGTGGAACCACAGGGCTATTGTGATCCTGTGGGGCACTCTGGATCCACAAAGAGCATTGTGGCATTGCAAGGCCCCATGGAATTGTTGAGACCATGGTGACACTGCAGGGCCCCACTGAACCAAAGGGCCATGGTGACCCTGCTGGGCCTCATGGAAGCAAGGGGAGATGGAACAGGTCTGCCTGGTTTGGCCTCCCAGGGGCCACAGGAAAGGTCCAGCTGATCTTGGAATGCTGACACCTGCCTCTCATCAGCCCCTGGAGCACTGGGGCTCTGTGCTTTCCTTCCCATGGAAAAGAACTGTATGTTTGTCCAGGTGCCCACAGCCAAAATTGATACTCCCCCTGAAAAATTCCCTCTAGGCAAGGGTTCTCCCGGACAAAAGCTGCCAGGACAGAGAGCTCTGGCTGGCCTTGGCCTCTGGTGGTCACCTCTCATCTCAAGGAAGCCCTGAGGAAAGGATTTGAACAGGTTTGACTATTGGAACATCAATGAGTCTCTCATCCTCTGAAAAACTCAGATGCTCTTCTGATCGTGTGTCCTCTTTTTCTCATTGTGTATTATGCATCAAATATTCTTTTCAGCTAAAAAAATATTATTCTTATCAGTCTTCCAGTGTTATCTGACACAAAACACCTGATGTAGCCTTAGTTCGTGCCTGTGATGTTTTGGTTTCTCTGAAATGCTTTCCCAGAGAGTTTTCTGTCAACAAGAGACATGTTTTCCTAACTGTAACCTATGTTTACATTCCTTTCCCTAGGAGAGACTTCTTATTCATGTCTTTGTGACTTGACCAGTGCATTTGAAGAAGTTTGTCCTTTTTGCACCAAGTGTGTTGTTTTTTATAAAATAGTATAAAGAGAAGAAATAACCAGAAATAAACGGAGTCATTGTCAGCCTTCTGAGTCAGAATCTGTGTCATTGTGATCTTTAACAACATCAACATCCTCTTCAATATGGATCCAGGTCCCCTGTATAAGCAAACACAAGAAAGAATCCAGCAGGAATTTTTGGTCTCTACTCCCATCTGTCACATCTCCTCTGCAGCCCCAGCACTTGGGAGGGCTCCAGGAGTCACAGGCTCAGCTCCCACACAGAGAACCTGCAGACCCTGGGGGGTCCCTTCAAGCCTCAGTGGCCAGAGCCTTTCTGCAACCTTCCCCCTGGAGCTGCTGCTTCCCTGCAGCCTCAGCCATGGACAGCAGCAGAACCTGGAGTGTCCCGAGCAGCAGTGCCAGCTGAGGGCCCTGTGGGGAGCAGGGCCTGGGGCAGCAGGACAAGCCAGCCTGGCCAGCCAGAGCATGCTCAGGTGGGGAAAGGGACGTCCAGGGAGAAGAGCAAGGGAGTGTTTCTGTGCCTGCAGGGAGGAATGCAGAGGAAGCTGCTGCTGCAGGCACCAGCTCTGGCCAGGCCTCTCTCTCCCCTGCCCAGGGCTGCTGTGCTGGCCTGGGGAGAGGGGCTGGCACTGAGTGGGCAGAGGCAGCCTGTGCTGGGCATCTCCTGGAGCCAGGACCAGGAGTTGTGCACTGTCACTGAGCTCCATTTCCCCTGCCATGGGGAGCTACGGCCGCGGGGCTGATGTGGAGGATGAGCTCCCTCTCTGCCCCTCAGCAGCTGCTGAGCCCCTCAAGGGGGCCAGGGCTGTGGGGTGAGTGCACCCAATGCTGGAGCACCCCAGAGCAGGCACTGCCATGGGGCTCACCCAGAATGGGCTGCTGGGCTGGGCAGAGCTCGACCAGACTGGGCTGGGCTGGGCTGGGCTGAGCTGGGCTGGGGTGAGGGCAGGGGAATTGGGCAGAGCTGGGCAGAAGCTGGGCTAGACTGGGGAGTGCCCAGGAGATAAACCCACCCATGTCAGCTGAGTTGTGTGGCACTGCAGGGCCAGGACATGTTCTAGCAGGTGTGTGGTGCTGTGCCAGACCCCTGGCAGGGATCTCAGACAGGCAGGTGCTGCACTGAGGAGGTTGGTCTGTGGCCTTGCTGGCATGGCCAGTCTGAGAAGGATTCCCAGGGTTTTAACCATCCCTCCAGCCTCATCCATCAGCCACGTCCAGACCTGGGTCCTCACCCCAGTTTACTGATCTATTTGTTCTGTGGTTGTCTCCTTCCTCCTGCCATTTTCAGCACCGGTGTAGGGGCAGCATCAACCCTGCCCAGTCTCCCTCCTCACCCAGCCCTTGGCAGAGCCCAGGGCAGGGCTCTCTGTGAACCCTGGCATGGGATGTGGGTGTTGGAACTGGACACTGAGGTCTGGAATGGACACTCTGGTGGGGAACATTTGCCCACTCCAAACACACCCTGTGCTGTGCTGTGTCTGATGGGGGGGATGTGGGGCCTGTGCTGGGCAGGGCAGCTGTGCTGCCTCAGGGACAAATGACAGGGATGAGCCACAACACAATGACCAGGAGGTGGAAGTGAGGACAAGCTACGGAGGAGGAATTCAGAAATCTGACCTGAGCCTGTGTTTGTGTGTTTAGGAAAGCCAAAGCTCAGCTGGAGCTGATGGAGGCTGCAGGCAACATCCAGATCAAAGTTAATTCAGTTGCTGTGTTTGCAGTAAATGGCTGCAAAAGGAACATGTCAGCCCGCTGCTAAATGAAGGCAGGAGAGGCAAATCTAGGATCATGGAATGGCATTGGTTGGAATCCTAAAGATCATCCAGTTCCAGTCTCCTGCCATGGGCAGGGGCAACTTCCACTGGACCAGACTGCTCCACCCAACCTGGCCTTGAACACCTCCAGAGGTGGGGAGTCTGCAGCCTCTCAGGGTAACCTGTGCCAGAGCCTCACCACCCTGACTGGGAAGAATTTCTTCCCAATATCCCACCTAAACCTGCCCTCCTTCCACTCATGGCCATTCCTCCTTGTCCTGTCACTCCAGGCCTTTGTCCCAAGTCCCTCTCCAGCTCTCTCCAAGTCCCTTTAGGTGCTGCAGAGGGCTCTAATGTCTCCCTGGAGCCTTCTCACACCCAGGCTGAACAGCTCCAGCTGTCTCAGCCTGGCTCCAGAGCAGGGGTGCTCCAGCTCTCTCAGCCTGGCTCCAGAGGAGGGGTGTTCCAGCCCTGCAAATGTCCATTGTGACACTGCCGGGCTTCCTGTAACCAAGGGTGCATTGGCACACTGGAACCAAGGAGACCCTTGTGACACCGGGGTACCCCATGGAAACAAGGGGCCATTGTGACACAGCAGAGCCCCACAGAAGCAAGGAGACCATTGTGACACTTTGGGGTGTCAAGGAAGCAAGTAACCATTTGAACACTGCAGAACCAAGGAGACCATTGTTACACTGAGAGGCCTCATGGAACCATGGGATCCACTGTACCACTAAGGGGCCACATGGAACCAAGTGTCCTTTGTGTTACTGGGGAACCAAGGGGTCATTGTGACACTCTGGGGTCCCAGAGAACCAAGGGGCCTTTATGACACTTCAGAGCCCCACAGAACCAAGGAGAACATTGTGGCACTGCAAGGACTCATGGAATCAAGGAACTGTTGTGACACAGGGGAGGCCAATGGAACCAAGTGGTCCATGGTGACATTGAGGGGCAAAAGGAACCAAGGGGCCATTGTTGCACTTCAGGGCCTCCTGAAAGCAAGGAAATCCTTGTGGCATTGTGGGGTCTTGTATAACCAAGGGCCAGTGTGGCACTGCAGGGCCTCATGGAACCAAGGGCCATTTTAAAACTGCAGAGCCAAGTAGACCATTGAGATACTGTGGGGCCTGATTGAACTGATGAGAATATGGTGACACAGTGAGACCTCATGGATACAAGGATCCATTGTGACACTTTGGGGTCTCATGCAACCAGGAGTCCAACTGTGACACTGCAGAGCCAAGGAGATCATTATGACACTACAGGGTCTGGTGGAACCAAGGGGCCGTTGTGTCGCTTTGGGGCCTCATGGAAACAAGACAACCACTGTGACATGATGGGGCATCATGGAAGTGAGGGTCCATTGTGACTGCTACCAGAAATGGGGGGAAAAAATCAACAAAAAACTGCTTACCACCAAGGGAGCAGTAAGAAGGAACATTCTTTATTCAGCCCAATGCACAAGAGAGAATAGCTCCTCCCAAAGCTGTGCATGCTGAATACAGGAAAGTTCCTCCTTACAGGCTGTATTTGACATACATCTACAGTGATTGTCATAGAACAAACATACATAGGATAATCATTTCCCTGAAACTATTAACATATTTTCCCTCCCCGTCACAGATGTGTCCTTCTGTCCTGGGGGGGTCTCTTTGGTGGTCCCTGGTGGTTGGTGATGTCGGTCACACCTGACTGCCTGCTGGACTGTTAGAAGTTGGCACAACTGGGGCTGGTCACTTTCAATATCTTCTTCTCAGAACATGAGCATTGTGCAGTTCCATGGGCCAGTGGGTTTTGAAGAACAAAACCTTTGTGTGTGCCCAGCAGGTGGAGATTGTGTTTCATCAGGTAACATCCCGATTGTGAAGCTTCTCTTCTCTCCAAGCCTTCCTAAGCCTCACATCAAGTGTCTGCTGGAATTCAATCCCTGCCGCATCCTGCAGCAGCCCTGCCTTTCCCTCCTCCAGCCTTGGTCTCCAGCACAGCCAGGGAGGCTCTTTGGGCTCTGGACTTTTCCTGCAGCCCCCAAGGGGAGCTGAGTTGTGCCTTTGGCACAGGCAGCCCTGCCCAGGCCAGGCAATGCCCAGCAATTCCTTGTGTGTGCCTGGCCTTGCTGTCAGCCCCGGCAGCAGCTGTGTGGCCCCTTTGTGCCATGCTGGCCCAGCCATGGTGCCACAGGGCCTGTGCAGGCCCAGGGCAGGACAGGAGCATTGCAGGGGGAACAGCCTCTCTGCTGTGGGCCCACAGCAGCCTTGGGGCTCTGTGCCCCATGGCCTCCCTGCTGAGCAGCCTCTGCCAGCTCCTGCACAGCCCCTGGCACCTGTGGGCCTGCACAGACAGCCCTGCCCCGGGCTCTGCCAGGCTCTGGGCCAGTAGAGAGGCTGGGCAGGGCTGGCCATGGCCAGGAACAGTCTGTGAGCCCTACAGGAGGATGGAGCTGGGCCACAGCCAAAGTGCCCCGCAAACCTGGGCTGAGCAGCCAGGGCTGCCAACAGCTGGGGACAGAGGCTGGCAGGGCTGACAAATGTCCTGGGGCCCCTCCCTGCTCTGTCCGTGCCACCAAGGGCACAGAGCAGCCTCCTCTCTCTGCCACTTGCCTGTTTTCAATGCCTTCCACAGGCGCTGGCCCTGCCCCACAAGCCCTGGGCTGAGTCCTGCCCCTGCACGCTCACCCAGGCTGAGATGGACACTGATGCTTTCTCTGCCAGGCTCTCTCAGCCCAGGCCAGCTCCCTGCAATCTCTGCCAGCTGCCCTGAGCTCTCTGCAGCACCAAGGGCCTCTCCCCAGCACAGCCCAGCCGGCTCTGGCCCCACAGCTCTGCTCAGGCCAGGCTGCTCTGGGCAGGGGCCCCACGGCCTCAGCCCCTCTGCAGGGCACAGCAGCAGCTGCAGCTCAGAGAGGGCTCAGCCCCAGCCATGGGCAAGGTGCTGGCACAAGGGAAAACCAGGCTCCCTGGATGCCCTGCTCCCCTCTCCCGGAGGTCCTGAGAACTCTGCAGCCCCTGCTGCCATCCCATCTGCCCAGGCCAGCACAGCAGCTCTGGCCTTGGGGCCCTCAAGGGCTGCTCCTGCTGCAGGCCCAGGGCCCATCCCAAAGCCGGGGCAGACAGAAAGCTGTGCCCATTTCTGTTCATTCCTACTCTTATGGGCAGAGTAAAAAATAACAAAAATGTTTTTGCAAGTTTGTTTATTTTGCTTAAATACAATGTGAGTCTCCTCATTTAGATGAAGTTTCTTCTTGTGGGGTCTGACAGCGGGTCTGTGAGCCAAATAACTGAGTTAGCAGAGGAGGAGATTTGTTGTTAGACCTGTGAAAGGCAAAAGACAAGGTCATTGGCATGGGAACTGATAAATCAGAGACAATTAAAGGCATATTTACAGGTTTTCAGTTTCACAGGAATGAATAAGTGCCTTTAGATTTTTTTTATGAGTGCTGTTAATTTCCTTGTGCCAGTGAACACAATGAGCTGTTTTAATTAACCAATATTTTCAGCACATGCTTTGTTTAGAAATATGTTCTGTACATGCTTTGTTTAGAAACGTATAAAAAGGGAACACACAGCAAATAAATTGAATGCTTTTGATATGTTGCACTGTGTGTCGTGTCCATCTCTACAATGACAGATTCTGGGTCACAAAACAAGGGAATATTATTCAATTGGAGGGAATGAATACCATCACTGCTTTGAAGACAACAGCATCAGAAGTGGAAGCAATATAAATCAGGAGAGTGTTGGCCTGCCATGATGTGCACCAGGACCCAATGACAGAAGGAAGCAGGCAGTGTGTGGGAGCTGAAAAGCATCCAGACATCAGTGCCCTGAGAGCTTCTGGAGCTCCTGGTTCCTCAGGCTGCAGATGAGGAGGCTCAGGGCTGGAGACAGCACCAGGTACAGAATTGACAGGGCCAGATCCAGGGATGGGGAGGAGATGGAGGGGGGCTTCAGGTGAGCAAACATGACAGTGCTGAGGAACAGGGACACCACAGCCAGGTGATGGAGGGAGGTGGAAAAGGCTTTGTGCTGTCCCTGCTCACAGGGGATCCTCAGCACAGCCCTGAAGATCTGCACAAAGGAGAACACAATGAACACAAAACAACCAAATACCAAACAGGCACTAACAGCAATGAGCTGTTACTTCCCTGAGATAGGAGTTGGAGCAGGAGAGCTTGAGGATGTGTGGGATTTCACAGACAAACTGGCCCAGGGCATTGGCCTGGCACAGGGGCAGGGAAGATGTATTGGCCGTGTGCATGAGAGCATTGAGAAATGCACTGGCCCAGGCAGCTGCTGCCATGTGGGCACAGGCTCTGCTGCCCAGGAGGGTCTCGTAGTGCAGGGGTTTGTAGATGGAGTAAAAAAAGGAGAGAAGTGGGAGGGAAGAAAAGAGTAGGAAAGCTGAGAGGGAAAGGGTGAGAAACCTGAGCGAAAATTCATGATTTGTTAAAGTTCAACATTTTCTCAACACTTCCTGCTCTTGGAATTGCTCACAAGCATTTTGTCAATGCACCTTGAAAATACTTTTGCTGACTGAAGCCACATTGTGTCTTTCCTTAAGAAAGCAGTTAAGAAAGAAAACACAAATTTCCTACTGAAACCCTTCTGCTCACTTCCAAATCAGTTCACTGCTCAAGCACAAGCCACAGGCTCATCCCTAATTCACTTGATGAGATATGAGGCAATATTTTGCTGCAGCTGAAAGATCATTAGAGAAAAGAATGAAAGTTGTTGGTTGTAGGCGTTGATATTTAGGATTTGGATTTGTTCTAGTTAATTTGTTGGATGTTGCTGTGAGCTGGGAGAGGGGGCAGCTTGAAGACCAGACCGTTCGCCCTGGGCTGGGAAAGGCAGTAAAAAGCAGCATTTTCTTGGAGTGTGTGAATGTGTGTGTTTGGCTCTTGGGAGAGTGAGATACACACCCAGCTCAGATGAATCCTTACTACAAAACAGTTCTCTTTTCCTTCAATGACTTTGTCCACATTGAATTTCTATGAGAGTAGGCTCCTTTCTAACACCTTTCACCCAGCAGCTCAGGGCTGTATTGCGCAGTGCTTGCTGTGTGCCAGACAGCACAAAGCAGGCTGGCCTGGTGCCCCTGAAGATTTCTGCACAACACTCTGCATTTCACACCTGTGCTCTGGCTCAGTGCAGAACTCCAGGACTGCAGGCGCTTCCTCCCAGAGCTGTGTGAGGCCCTGGCTGCTGCAGATGTGAGCTGACAAGCTGTCCCTGCCTGAGGCTGCCCTGGGTTCCCCTGGCAGAAGCGCCGTGCCTGAAGGACGCTGCCCTGTGCTGGAGCCTGCGGAGCAGCCCGGCTCCCTCCCGCTGTGCCCGGAGTGCTGCACACACTGCTCACCTTGGGCAGGAGTCACAGGGCAGCCGGCACAAGAGCAGGAATGCTCAGCCAGGCCTGCAGCCCTCAGCTGTCCTTGGCCTTTCTCTCCTGCTGTGCAGACTGCAGATGGCCAATGCCCCCAGGCTGTGCTGTGCCCAGCAGGGCTGCGCTTCCCCTCGGGAGCAGCCAGCTGCCAGCTGGGCTCTGAGAGCCCAGGATTCACCCGGGGCCACCAAGAGGCACCCAGGGCCGGGCTGCTGCCTCTTGCAGCTCCAAGGGCCTCATGGCAGCCTCCTCTGCCCCATCTCAGGCTGCTCCGGGCTCTGCCAGGGCTCTGCTGGGGCTCCAGCCTGGACAAGGTGGGGCCCAGTCTCACCTGGCAGTCGCTGACAGCTCTGCACCAGCTCTGCACCTTTCCCTGCAGCCTCCCTGATCTTTCTGCTTCCTCACTTGAGCAAAACTCTCCTCCAGCCCAAGAGATTGCACTTAGGGATACAAATCCCAGGGGCAGGAACCCAAATGCTCTCGAGTCATAGCTCAAGGCCTGCATGTGCACAGGATCTTTGGGCTACCCCACTCCTCCTTTGGTTTTGCCTGTAAATGCCACTGCCCTTCTGCCTCAAACACAAGTGCCACAGCTGGGGAAAACCCAGCCTGTGGGCCATATTCCAAAGGCACTGTCGTCTGGAGAGGATGAATGAAGAAGAGCCTTCCCCCCTTTCAAACCATACCAAAGAAGCCATCAATGTCACTTCCCACCTCTAAGAAAAAGCTGACAGTTCAGAAGGAAATGTTGAGCTTTCTCACAGGCTCAGAAGGAGGGGAATCTTCAAAATAAGTTGAGGTTTCAGGAACTTTATTTACAATCCTATGCTACAGTCGAAAACTTCAATCTTACTCTACGATCATAGCTAAAATACTACTCTACAATTCTCCTCTGGGCTGGTCATGGAGTAAACAGTTCAAAAGTGATTTTCAAATTCTTGTCTGCTCTTTCCACTTCTTCACATATGTGATCAGTGGCACCAGGCTGGACGCAGGCTTGGCTGATGCTAAAAATGGATGCTGCACAAAGGAAAAAAAATCAACAACGAACGATTACTTCCCAAGCTAAGAGCCTCAAAGGCAGGGTGATATTTTTAAAATGAAAAGGGGATTGAGTCAGAGTAGGTCTAAGGAGCGTGGAGCAGCAATGGCACAGCTTGCTGCAAGAGCCCCAGCCCTGGAAACATTTCAGGCCTGAGCATTGTGATCTCTTTCATGATTTCCCTGCTCACTGCAGGGCACTTGGACCAGATGACCTTGACAGGTCCCTGCCAGCCCAGCCCAGTCCAGGATTCCTGACTGTTTCCATGTGAGCAGAACCAGGAGTGGAGGTGAGGAGGAGGGGGGCTCATCTGATGCCTTGCACTTGAGTGGAGGAGGAGCTCATCCCTGGGACACTGTTCCACCTGCAGCCCCTGGGCATTTTACCTGCAGGAGCTCCTGGGCAGACCAGCGCCGCTCCTCGTCTGTCTGCAGGCAGCAGCTCAGGAAGTCACGCAGCCAAGGTGAGAGGAGCCTGGGCTGCTGCAGCTCTGGGATGCCTTCTGTGGCTATCAGGAGTTGAACCTGGAGAAAAAGGAAACACCAGTCTCTCCCCTGCTTCTTTCATATCTGTAACTGCTCTCCCAGATCCCATTGTTCAAGCTCCACTCTGCAGTGGCAGTTTGTTTCTGCCGTGGCACAGAGGCAGAGGTGACTTTCCTGTACCAACAAAAAACCCAAACCCTGATGCAGCCATGGTATGCCAATACTAGAAAGTGCCAGGAAACAAAGGGGTGGTTTTGGCAGGCTCTCCACATTGCCAGGCTTCAGCCTGGTGACATGGAGAAAGTGGCTTGGCTTAGGAAAGAAATATGGTCACTGAGTGTTTCAGCAGCACTGCACAAGAAGCACAAGAGACTCTGTGGCCTTCACACCTCCAGGTTCCAGGCAAGTTTCCCTGTGAGAAGAATGGGGGTGCACTTCTTCTCTCCAAACCGCTCTTTTAGTAACTTTGTTGGGTTTGGGTTCCTTTCCTTCATTTCAGGAAAGATAACACCAGTTCTCAAATGTTTGTTTCCTGTTCTTAGGGCCATCCACACAGCCAAAAGAGCTGGAACGACTTCTAAGCCAAAGCAAAATGCTGCCTGAGAATGGAGATTATTTGTGTGGGGTAAGGCTGGAGTGTCCCCAATCCCCAATGATGCAACCCAAACTACAGCAGATGCTGATGTGCTGCAGGGACCTTTTTAGAAAGGGACCGTGGTGGGAGTAGTTCCAGCAGATGGCAATGGGATTTTGTCCAAGGGCACACAGAAAGAACGTGGGACAGGAGAGAAAGACAGTGGGATCAGAGAGTATTGACACCTTACCGAGAGAGAACTTTCATTGCCATAGGGGACTTCTCCTTCCACCATTTCAATGCCCACAATCCCAAAAGACCAGATGTCCACTTTGGGGCCATAGGGTTGACCTTTGGCCACTTCAGGCGCCATCCACCAAGAAGTCCTGATCACCGAGCTGCGTCTACTCTGCTTGTGGGTGAGTTGAGCAGAGAGGCCAAAATCAACTGGGGAGAAAGCAAAAGACTGTTTTGAGTTGAATGCTGTGCAAGTAGGAAAGCAAGCAAAAGAATTGCCCAGTAGAAGCTGGAGAATGTGCTGTTGAATCTCCTGGAGAAGTGTCCCTGCTCTGTTTCCTCAGGACTTTACCCAATGAAATATGGCATTGGCTACTGAAAAAATCCCCCCATTTTTGACACTGCCTCCAGCAGTGGCTTTTGTTCCCCTGAAGCTTTAGACTTGGAGCTCCCTCCCTCTGGAATGGACGCACACAGAGCACAGCCACTCTGGACTGATTGTTCCTTGCCATACATCCGTGCACGTGGCAACCGTGTGGTCCCTGCACTGCCACCAGCACCATTTTTGGGGGGCTGGCAGTCACTCCAAAGGAGCACCACACCCCACATGTCCCTGGAACACTGCAGCTGACCAAGAATATACTGACCCAGCTTGACAGAGCCATCGGTTCTGAGCAGGATATTGAGGCTCTTCACATCCCGGTGCATCACATGGTTGGAGTGAAGAAAATCCAGTCCTTGCAGGAACTGAGAGAGAAAACACAAACAGGAGGGCAAAAATCTGTGATGTGATTTCATCGCACAAGAAAGAAAACATCTCTCAAAGATTCCCTCTCCAGGGGAATGGGGAGTATTGGCAGAACACAGTGCCATGGAGAGCAGGAGCTTGCTGCTCCAACACTGGCAGAGCAGCACCTTCCTGAAGAAAGGCATGTCAGCTTGTCAAAGAACAACAGCAACTGCTCTTGTAGACTCTTGTTGAGTTGTGTATCTTTTTCTGGCCCAGCCTGGTGTTCAGCTTGGGCTCCCGGCAGCTCTGATATGCTACAACAATACCTGTTGGTGGGGTCTTGATTCTACAGTTAGTTCGACTCACACTGTCATGGCTATGGTAGAAAAAGGGGAGTCTCCAAGGCTTCCAGGAAACAGAGGTTTTATTTGGGGGGTCAGGGGATTCCCCAGCCTCAGTCCAGTGCCTCAGAGAGACCCCGAACTTGGGCTGCAGGGCGTTTTTGTACAGGACAGTTTGGGAGGTGGGTACAAAGTATTCAAACCAATAAAACAATCCAAACACTACATGCCAGCTAAGTTACCTAAACTCTAACAAATCCAAAACAGGTTTAGGAGTGGTCTCAAGGGGTCCTGCCAACCAGTGGCCGGAACTCTTGGACCTTGAAGATGAGAATTCCATGATGGACAAAGGGAAAAATTATGCATAACACAGGCTTGAAATAAGAAAAGGAACCAATAAAAAGGAGTCTCTAAGCAGAGACTCAAGTTGTCTTAGAAACCCTTATCAAACTATGATAAGAATACATTCTGGGACAAGGGGCCCTTTCACGGTATCTAACTACACTGAACTTACAATAAAAAACTATACTATATTCATAACTAAAGCTTATAAAACATTTCTTGCAAACCCACAGTGGATTCAATGGCCTGGCACACCAGAGCCACAGAAATATGAAGCTTTGGTTGACACTGGTGTGCAGTGGACCCTGATGCCATCAGGACATGTGGGGACAGAACCTGTTTCCATTGCCAGGGTGACAGGGGGATCACAGCAGTTGACTCTGTTGGAAGCCGAGGTGAGCCTGACCAGGAAGGAGTGGCAGGAACATCCGATTGTGACCGGCCCAGAGGCCCCTTGTATTCTGGGCATAGACCCTCAGGAATGGCTGTTACAAAGACCCTCAGGGACTCAGATGGGCTTTTGGGATAGCTGCTGTGGAGGCAGAAGGCAGGAAGCAAACACCTTGCCTGGACTATCAGAGAACCCACCTACAGTAGGACTCCTGAAGGTAGAAGAGTTACAAGTACCTGTTGCCACCTCAATGGTGCACCACCGGCAGTATTGGACGAATCGAGGTGCCATGATCCCCATGCACAAGATGATCCATGAGCTGGAGAGCCAAGGGGTGGTCAGCTAAACCCACGCACCCTTCAACAGCCCCATTTGGTCTGTGTGCAAGTCTGATAGAGAATGGAGATTGACTGTGGACTATTGTGCATTGAATGAAGTGACTCCGCCGCTGAGCGCTGCCGTGCTGGATTTGCTGGAACTCCAGTACAAGCTGGAGTCCAAGGCAGCAAAGTATGCCATGACTGACATTGCTAAAGCATTTTTCTCCATTCCTCTGGCTGCAGAATGCAGGCCCCAATTTTCCTTCACATGGAGGGGAGTGCAGAACACCTGGAAGCGACTGCCCGAGGGGTGGAAGCACAGCCCCACCATCTGCCATGGATTGATCCAGGCTGTAATGGAAAAGGGTGAGGCTCCAGAACATCTGCAGTACATTGATGACATCATTGTGTGGGGCAACATGGCAATGGAAGTCCTTGAGAAAGGAGAAAAGATCATCCAAATTCTCCTGGAAGCCAGCTTTGCCATCAAGAAGAGCAAAGTCAAGGGACCTGCCCAAGAGATCCAGTTCCTGGGAGTGAAGTGGCAAGATGGACGGCGTCAGATTCCCTCTGAGGTCATCAATAAGATCACTGCCATGCCTCCACTGACCAACCAACAAGAAGGAAACATAAGCTTTCCTAGGTGCCATAGGTTTTTGGAGAGTCCACATTCTGAAGTACAGTCAGATTGTTAGCCCTCTCTACCTGGTTACTCACAAGAAGAACGATTTCTACTGGGGCCCAGAACAGCAACACACCTTTGCCCAGATCAAGCAGGAAATCGCTCATGCAGTAGCCCTTGGCCCAGCCAGGACAGAACCAGGTGTGAAGAATGTGCTCTACTCTGCAGCCGGGAGCCATGGTCTGTGCTGGAGCCTTTGGCAGAAGGTGGCGCATGAGACTTGAGGCCGACTACTGGGATTCTGGAGCCGAAGATACAGAGGGTCTGAAGCCAATTACACTCCCACAGAGAAGGAGATCTTGGCGGCCTACGAAAGAGTTCAAGCCACCTCAAAGGTGATTGGAACAGAAGCACAACTCCTCCTGGCACCCCGACTACCGGTGCTGGGGTGGATGTTTAAAGGAAAGGTTCCCTCCACCCATCATGCCACTGACACCACATGGAGCAAATGGATCACCCTCATCACTCAGCATGCACGTGTTGGAAACCTGAATAGCCCTGGGATTTTGGAATTAATTACCAACTGGCTAGAAGGTGAAAACTTTGTTCTCACTGATGAAAAGGAACAAGAGCAAGTGACACGTGTAGAAGAAGCTCCACTATATGACCAACTGCCAGCAGAAGAAACACGCTACGCTCTTTTCACTGACTGTTCCTGTCACAGTAGGGGGATGAACTGGAAGTGGAAAGCAGCATATGGAGCCCCACAAGACAGGTTGCACAAGCCACTGAAGGAGAAGGTGGGTCAAGCCAGCTTGCCAAACTCAAAGCTGTTCAATTGGCCCTGGACATTGCTGAAAGAGAGAAGTGGCCAAAGCTCTACCTCTACACTGATTCATGGATGGTAGCTAATGCTCTGTGGGGATGGCTGGAAAAGTGGAAAAAGGCTAATTGGCAACGTAGAAGAAAACCAATCTGGGCTGCTGAAGAGTGGAAAGACATCGGCACCAGAGTAGAAAAGCTACCTGTGAAAGTCCGCCAAGTAGTGCCCATGTCCCCAAGAGTCGGGCTAATGAGGAGCACCGGAACAACGAGCAAGGAGATCAAGCTGCGAGGATAGAAGTAACCAAGATAGACTTGGATTGGAAGCACAAGGGAGAGTTGTTCCTAGCTCGGTGGGCCCATGATGCTTCAGGTCATCAGGGCAGAGACACCACCTATTAAGTTGGCACGAGACCGAGGGGTGGATCTAACCATGGACAGTATTTCTCAGGTCATCCATGACTGTGAGACGTGTGCTGCCATCAAGCAGGCCAAGCAGGTGAAGCCCCTCTGGTACAGTGGACGGTGGTCCAAATGTAAGTATGGGGAGGCCTGGCAGATTGATTACATCACCTGCCCCAAACCCGCCAAGGTAAGCGCTACGTGCTGACCATGGTGGAAGCCACTACTGGGTGGCTGGAGACCTATCCTGTGCCTCATGCCACTGCCTGGAACACCATCCTGGGCCTGGAAAAGCAAGTCCTGTGGAGACATGGCACCCCTGAGAGAATCGAGTCAACGGGACCCATTTCAGGAACAGCCTTATAAACACCTGGGCTAAAGAGCATGGCATTGAATGGATATATCACATCCCTTATCATGCACCAGCTGCCAGGAAAGTTGAACGGTGCAATGGACTACTTAACACCACCCTGAAGGCATTTGGCAGGGGGACCTTCAAAAATTGGTAAGTGAACTTAGCAAAGGCTGCCTGCATGGTCAACACCCGAGGCTCCATCAATCAAGCTGGTCCTGCCCAGTCTGCCCCTTTACACACAGTAGATGGAGATAAAGTCTCTGTGGTACATATGAGAGGTATCTTAGGAAAGACTGGATTAATCCCACCTCAGGCAAAGGTGAACCCACCCGTGGGATTGTCTTCACTCAAGGACCTGGTTACACCTGGTGGATAATGCAGAAAGATGGAAAAACCAGTTGTGTACCAAAGGAAAACTAATCCTAAGTGAGAACTGAGAGTAAGGGTTCATTCTGTATAGTAGAGTTTATTGATTTAGGTATGAGGCAGATGATAATAGAATAAGGGGTGGATAATGTCATGGGTTGTGGAGCCAGGGCTGTGTACTCTATGACATTTGTTAAAAACAGTTGGGGAGATGTTTTCTTTATCCCTTGTAACACTGGCAGGAGAGCAGCAGATGCCTTCTGATAATGGGCCAACTGTTAAAACCAGGTGGGACAATGTTTCTTATCTCTTTCACCACCTGTCCTCCCTCCAGGGGAATATTTTCTGCTAATGGAACATTAAGACACCCCTAAAAGCACACATCTCCAAAGCAGTACATCCACATTGCATCATCCTATTGTGAGATGCTCCACCCAGTGGTGGGAGACAACCATTCCTACCTGGATAGAACTGAGACACAGGAACAAGAAGGCATCTAGCTTCTCACCCGATTCCCGGAGGAAGACTGGACCCTTCTCACCATCACTGGACCTGTATTCTACAAGATCATCTCTACTTCAACAGAACCAAATCTGCCACTCCACAAGGACTTACTTTTGGAATGATTCCAACACCCTGACCAACAGGGTGTTGGATTATAGCTCTGACTCTGTCAGGGTTTTCCAGGACTGCTTGCTTGTTTGTTTGCTTGTTTGGTTGGGTGGATTTGATTTCTACTACATTTGTATTGTTAATATTCCTAGTAAAGAACTGTTATTCCTATTCCCAAATCTTTGCCTGAAAGCCCTTAATTGCAAAATTACAATTTGGCAGGGGTGAGGGGTTTACATTCTCTATTCTAAGTGAAACTCCAGTTTTCCCTGGCAGATGCCTGTCTTTCCAAATCAAGACAGCCGGTTTAAGTTTGTCTTTAAAGGACCAGCCTCCCGCTGTGCACCTCGACCAACCTCCTTAGCTAAAGCAAGGCAGCTGTGAGCATGATCCTCTCACTTCTCACAGCTTTGGTATTTGCACCAAAGAAGCATCCAACGCAGCTCCCTGATCCAGGCCAGTCATTGGCACAGCCTTGCAAGGTCTTGGTAGCAGGGGCAGGAGACGGATAGGATAGGGGCAGGGAGCAGGGGATTACCAGGCTGGTTCTGGGACGCTGACAGAAGCTTTCCCTGGTCTGGTGGAGCCAATGCAGGTGGGCTTTGGACTCTAGAAAATATTTCCTTTGCAGTGAGCCTTGTTACAGCTGCCCCCTCGGTTTGCAAAGGGGTGTGCGTGGGTGTGTGTGCGTGTGTGTGTGTAAGAAGCAGGCTGGGAAGGAAGCAAGATTTGCTTTTGCTTCATATGAGGCAGGAAAGCAGTCAAACCGGCTGGGTTCTACCATATCTGGGACCTAAGTATGAAAACCAATGTGAAGGCCAGGAGTGTGAGACAGGAATTCTTTTTGGTTTAGTCTCTTAGAGGAACAACAGAGTCTTTGGAGATGAACATCTAGCTTCCTGAAGGGAGCTGGAAGAACACCCTAGGAATTCTGCAATAAAAGTTTGCTAAGGAATTGCTGGTGAGGTGTCTCCATCAGCTCCCCTGAGAAACGTCCTGTTTCTCTAAGTTGCAAAGAAAGAGTGTGGAGATGAGAGACCAGTCAGCTCAGTAACCCAAAGGAGGGAGAACATCAAGTGACAGGCAGCAGACAATTTAGAAAGGGGGCAGGAGGAATGCCTCCACTTGGAGAGAAAGCTTTATACTTGGTTCTCCACTGAACAACTTGCAGTCTTTTGCTCCTCTCAGAGCCGGAGGAGAGCCAGGGCCAGGAGTCCTTCTGCTTCTTCAGTGCAGGCAATGTGGTCTGAGCCCTTTGACAGCGCCAGGCTCCTGTGCACGTTCAGCTGGAAGCACACCTTCCAGAGAAGCACAGAAAGAGGACCCAGAGCTGTCCCTGCACTGCTTGGCCCCGTCCAGAGGACTGGTGAGAAGTGCCCCAAGGGGAGGATGCTCAGAGCCAATTTACACCCAAAGGACTAAAAGAGGCAAAGGTGGGGCCCACCCCTGTTTGTGTCTCCTGGGTCCCCTGGGGTTCTTTATGGAATGTTGGCTTGTGCCCATAGCAACTGTCGTTGTCTCCTGCTCCTGTGGCCGTTGGTGGAACACTGGTGGACCAGCGGTGGAGCAGCAGCAGCAGCAGGATCTGCTCCTGGGCTGTTCCTGACCAGCCGCCTTCTGCTGGTGCCAGATCTGCAGATCAGCACCACATCTGGTTTCTGCATCAGCTTCCTCATCTCCACATCTGCTGCCAGGCATCCCCACAGCCCTTGGGGACTGTCCAAGGTAAGAAAAGCCCCTCTTGCCCTCGAACAGAATGGCGGGAGGCTCCACTTGGCTGTCCCATCCACCACAAAAGACACGGTCCGTGGCCACTCTCCCCAGACAAGGTGACACATGAAAGCAGGGTCCAACTTCTGTAGGCATCATGATACCTCCAGTGGAAACACAGACCTTCCAGAAAGGATGTGGAGAGCTGTCACGGTGCACTTTCAGAGACTTGTCCACCGATGACCTGATTCAAGGTTCTTGGTCCCCACTTAAGTCCCAAAACTCTGTTGCGGTGACCCAAAGCAAGCTGGTCATTCCTGGGCAGTTGTTCAGGGGTTCAGTGTCAACAAATGCTGTTAGGCCCTGGCTCTGCTCACATCACCTCCAAATGCTTTAAAAACCAGCAGGATGGGACTTCTGTAGTCCCTGTTGTTCAGGGCATGGAAGCAGTTTGCCAGGCCTCTCCTCCAATACTAGCTTTTAGCCCTACTTATTCTTACAAAAATGCTCTGGTTTCCACAATTCTTATATACTGACTGACTTTCATCACTTACAGATACATTATACAGATACATTGTATTTTATCGATTTTTTTTTTCTCAACCTGCATTGGATCTCTTTTCTCTAGAGATATTGGTATAGGTTTAGGTTAGCTAGAGGTCTATGTTCTTCACTGCCTTTAGGGCTGGTTCTGCCTGACGGTCAGAGGCAGCCACAAAATGCCACCTTGAATGGTCCTTCTCAAGAGCACAATCACAGTGTCCCAGAATTTTCTGGGCTGGGAGGGACCCCCAAGATCATTGAGTCCGGCTCCTGGCCCCACACAGGACAGCCTCAAGGATCACACCCTGTGCCCAAGAGCAATGTCCCAACAATTGATGAGCTCTGTCAGGCTTGGGGCTGTGACCCCTTCCCTGGAGATGCAGTGCATGTGCCCAACCACTTCTTCTCTGGGTGAAGAAACTTTTCCTCATAGCTAACCTAAGCCTCCCCTGGCACAACCCCCAGCCCATCCTTTTGGGTCTTCTCACTGGGTCTTCTCACTGAAGGGAGTAGGGTGTGCCCTTCTGCTTCCCCTCTGGAGGACACTGAGCACTGCTAAAGGCTCCTGCCTCGGAAGGTCTGAGTGAAAGACACAGCAATGACACTGAACTGAGGGCAGTCAGCACAGAGGAGGTTGTGGTTTGCAGTGATGAGGATGAGAAGGAAGGCTACCAAGACATCTTGGCAGAATGATTTTTATCTGGAGCATTGCTTGGATCTCTTTCAGGTGGAAAGGAGAGGCACAATGGAAAGGAGAACGAGAGCCTCCAGTCAGCCGTGAGTTTTGGCACAGGGATTAAAGGACGGCAACCTGAGGAATGGCGAGGAGGAGAACTGCTCTCTCAGAGTTGGGCTGGGATTGGTTTGAGCCTGTTGCTCCTCAGGACGTATATTTTGACCACTTGCCTTTCTTCCCTCCGCTTCCTTCTTCCTTTAGACACATCAATGTTGGCAGTGACTTTCAGGCCGAGCTCCCGGAGCTGCTGACCAGACCACCAAGTGATGATGAAGAGCATGCATCCCTGGTCTGGAAGCCTTGGGGAGAAGATGACTCTGACATGGAAAAACCCGACAGAGGTACCTGTAAAGCTTTTCTTCCACCCCTGAGATACTCGGGGGTGTGAAATGCTCCTTCTTTGGTAAAAAGGCAGCTTTGTGCACGCTCTGCTTCTCCCCTTTTCTAGCCCATCTTCCCACCTGGGAGTCTTAGAGGCAAGGAGAATGCCCTGTTTTTGCAGTAGAGCAAGCAAAAGAACAACTTTCCTGCTCTCCCAGAAATTGGTCAGGGGCATTTGCCACTGGAAGAGGGGAGATTGGCCCCTGCTTCTTCTTCCAAAAGGCTCTTTGAAAGGAGAGCCAGCGCTATGTGGGCCCTTGGTTCAGCTGCCCCTTTCTTTGCTCTCCTTCTCATGCTCTCCAACCTGCTGTCTTTGGCTCTTGTGCTTCCCTTCTCCCTTGTGTTGCAAGGGAGGTTTCCCCTTTGGTGGCTCAAGCCTGACTTTGGGTGGGTTTCTGTTGTGCTTGCAGTAAGAGAACTGTTGGACATGGCCATCTCCCGTGGCGTTCCCAGGGCAGAGGCCAACCTGGAGCTGGCCCTGCACTGCCTGCACCAGGCATGCGGCAATGTTGCGGTAAGAAGCGGCTGTTTGGGCGCAGGGAAGAGTGGAGAGGGAATTCAGAAGGCCTGGGCACTGGCACAGCCTTTCCTGGCTGCTCTTTGAGGAAGGGAGTGAACAAGAAGTGGAGCCCTTGCTGCCTGCTTGTCTCCTCCAGCTGCGTCAGGAGTCAGCCGCAGTGGCTGGAGCAGGGAGAATCTCTCTCCTGGAGGCACCGGCAGAGGGTCCCACAGCCTGCTCCCTTGTCAGTCTGGAAATCTGTGTTCTCTAAAACACTTTAGAGTGGATTGAGGGGAAATTCCCAGAAATCTCAGCCAGCTGAGGCAATTCTGGCTGCAGGAGGAGCAAAATCCTTGAGTTGATGAAGAAAATGCCACCTGCTTGGGGAGCAGGAGCAAAGGGTTGGGCAGCAAACACAAGGGATTGGGAGGAAATCGCAATGTTTGACACACATGAGATCCAGTGGACTGAATCCCTGAAGAGGCAAAGCAGCCAAAAGGCAGCATTGATGCTTCTTGGCTCCTTTTGATGTGGTGAGGAAGTTAAAGCCTTTTCCCCTTTGATCTTGCAGGAGGCTCTGGAGATGTTTCTCTCGGGGGGGCCTCCGACACCTGAAGGCCATCCCTTGGCTGAATATCATTATGCAGGTAACCAAGGCAGAGCTTGTTCCTTCACTGACAGTTGCTGATCTCCCCTTCATTGCCATGCCAAGCAGTTGTGCTTAAACAAAGCACACCAGCACAAGGTCTCGTCTTTTCTGGAGGTGGGGAAATCAGCAGCATCTACTCCTTCAGCTTGACTTGCTGTTTTCCATGCTTTTCTTCCCTGGGGAACCCCATGCTCTTCTCTTCATTGCTTTCTTGGGGAGCAGATATGGACACAGATGAATGAATGCTGGCTGGCGCCAGTTTCATGTTGGTGGCCAGTGGGCTTTACTTCAAGTGGAGGGAGGGATCAATTGACCTGCTGCTTTTGATTGCCAGGCTCTGATAAGTGGACCCCTGAGGAGAAGGAGTCCTTTGAGAAGGCTTTCCACACTTATGGCAAGGATTTTCATCTTATCCAGAAGCAGGTAAAACATTAGGACACGCTTTAGCCTAGCAGATCATCAGAAGGAAATGTTGATTCTTTCTGGTACCAAATACTGGAATTCACTCTCTCTCTTCTCAACGTCAAAAAATATTCAAGTCATCATGAGATGAGACATGCAAAGCCTGTGGGAAAGTGGGGGTTCTGCCTCTCCAGCCCTTTTCTCCAAGCTCTTTTTGGAAGATGAATCTTTCGTCTGTCAGATTTGTCTCCAAGCTGTGCTGGTGCCTTCACAACAAATTGTGCTGGGAGAACTGCAGTGAACAGGGGAGAGCAAAACTGGGCTAGATGGATTTGTTGTTGATCTGGGTATTCCATGTGTTCCCACACGGCATCATACATGGTTTACTACATCGCGTGATGCCTCTTTTACTCTCGATTTATTTCATTTGATGCCCCACTCAGTTCACTCCTTCCTTGGACCTCCTACTTTACTCCATACTCTACTTTTTCTCCAATGCACCCTACAGGATGGCCCTTTTAGAGTCCTTCCTTTTCTCTTCACAACAGATTCAGAGTAAGACTGTGGCACAGTGCGTGGAGTACTACTACTCCTGGAAGAAAGAACATAAACTTGCCAAAACTCTTGCTCAGGTGAGAAAATCAAGGCATGCCAGGAGGCGTGTATACAAACTGGGGAGAAGGGGGCAAAACCTGCTGGGGAGCCACGCGAGACGCCGCTCTGCCAGGATCACACGGTCCCATGAACTGGGAAAGGCGCAGCAGATGCTGCCAGGCCTTCTTCATTGTGCTGCTGCTCTGAAATACAGAATTCTGGAACAGAACTTTGGCCCAGCCAAGCAGCACCATCACCAAACTGGGCCTTGATGCTCCAGAGACTGGTTTCTCAAGGGCTGGCGCCCTCGCTGATTCCTATCATCAGATCCTCAATTCCCCACTGCTTGCTAATGCCAGTCATCCTGGCTGCGCTCATGGGCATGCTGCAGATGTTCAGGGAGCTTTTGTAGCATGCCAGCATACTCCCCAGAAAGGAGCTGCCACTGCTGTGGCTCCGCTAAAACTTTCCTTACCGGCAAACCCGAATCTGCTTCCCACAGAGAGAGAGATTATCTGGGGTAGGAGAAACTGGGTAACCGTGAGTCTTCACTGATTGCACTGAATTGAATCCCCATTCCCTAGGCATTTGTGGAGCAAAATTTGGGACAACTAGATGTTGGGCAGAGCCATGGCAATAGGAAATGTAGAGCTGTAGATGCCCACATATTTATCCCACCCCTTTGTGCAGTAGAAAGGAGGTGTTTTTTCCTCCAAGTGCTGTGTTTGCAGCCCACTGCAGCCCATCCCCAAACCCAGCCATTTTCTCAGCTCTTCCGGGTTTGGAGGGATTTGCTTAGGCCAGGAGATTTTTGCGCTGGACACTCTGATTGCCAGCTTTGGCAGAGGAAGGAAAAACTGATCAGGATTCTTTGATTTCCAGACCTTTGTGGGGAAAGCCAAGAGGAGCCAAAGCCGTCTCAGAAAGGAGAGTGGGCAGACAGGGAAGAGAAGCCGCAAGAGGGCCCGCAAGGCCAAGTGTCCCTGCTGCCAAGCGCCCCAGCCGCCCCAGGCGGCGGGAGGCCCCTTCCCGTGCGGGCAGTGCAAACGGTGGGCAACTTCCTCCTCTTTCTGCTCCAAGCCTGGGCCTTGGCACTAAAACAGGCTGGCCCTTTCCCAAGGCTCCACAGGGGAGGCTCAGGGCGCTTGGAGGATCGCCCCTCGCCGCCCTGCTCAACGTCACAACACACTTGAAGGCCAACCAGCTTAGTTCAACCCCAGCCTTCAGAGGGAAAGCTTGCCACACCCCAACAAGACACAATTCATCCAAGTAGGGATAGGTCCACCAAAGCTTGCTTGGATGGTTGCTGATCAAATGCAAAATAGGACAAAGCAAAAGGAGGGAGAAATTGGAAGGGACTGAGACAAGGAAGATGAGATTCAGGGGGCTGATCAGTTTAAAAATGTGTCACAGCCTGAAAAGAGAGAAATTCCTAGAGAAATGGAAGTCTCAGCACTTGGTGTGTATGGAATTAACAACGGATGGTTTGTTTCCTATCTTCCAGGGTGTTTGAAAGCAAGGAGGAAAGAAACGCACATAGGAGAAGAAATCGCCCTCGGAAGGGAAAAGAGCCTCTCCCCAAGAAGAAGAGACCAAATTAGGCCGGCACTTGTCCAGGGCTAGCAAGAGTTAGCAGTCAAGAGGACTACACAGAAATAAGCCTGGTTTTAAAATTTTTAGGGTTGTTTCTATTCTTCTGTTTAGTTGACTAGATAGGCATTTCTCAGTGTATTAATTAAGATTCCTTAGTATTTGTAAGGATTTATTTGTAGAATTAGATTTACCAGTAAATGTAAGAGGCTTAGTGTTCTCTATACTCCACCTTCTGTAGTTTTGTCTTTGTTAAGAAAACATCTCTCTTTATCATTAAACCCAAGTTTGTTCCAGTTTGTCTTTTTGTCTGTATGAAGTTCCTCAAGCAATGTTTGTTTTACATCTTTGGTGTTGCAAACAGAGCCTTTGCCCTGAGAGAAGAAGCTGGGCACATGCGCCCTCCTGCACGCCCAGCCCCTTGCTGGGCTGGCAGGACTTACAAAGGTGTGTCGCTATTGCTGCCATTGAAACAACGGTGGGGTTTCATCCTTTGGTTCCTAAACATCTCAGCTGGAAGTGGAAAGGGAGGCTTTGTTGAATCCAATGAATTGGATCGAAAAGAGTATTCTTGTGTCATTCTACTTGGAGGGATAAAAGCTGGGCATTTCAGTCCTTTTTGTCACCAAGCCACATTGCTTGGTTTCATTTGGGTGGACAGATGGACTTGACCCACCTTGGAGGACTTTTCTAACCTCTCCGATTCTGTAAAATTCATATCCACATGCACTCCAAGGAAATCAGTAGGTCAGTGTCATGGGTTGTGGAGCCAGGGCTGTGTACTCTATGACATTTGTTAAAAGCAGTTGGGGAGATGTTTTCTTTATCTCTTGTAACGCTAGGGGGAGAGCAGCAGATGCCTTCTGATAATGGGCCAACTGTTAAAACCAGGTGGGACAGTGTTTCTTATCTCTTTCACCGCCTGTCCTCCCTCCAGGGGAATATTTTCTGCTAATGGAACATTAAGACACCCCTAAAAGCACACATCCCCAAAGCAGTACATCCACATTGCATCATCCTATTGTGAGATGTTCCACCCAGTGGTGGGAGACAACCATTCCTACCTGGATAAAACTGAGGCACAGGAACAAGAAGGCATCTAGCTTCTCACCCGATTCCTGGAGGAAGACTGGACCCTGTGGGAGACAACCATTCCTACCTGGATAAAACTGAGGCACAGGAACAAGAAGGCATCCAGCTTCTCACCCGATTCCCGGAGGAAGACTGGACCCTTCTCACCATCACTGGACCCGTATTCTACAAGATCATCTCTACTTCAACAGAACCAAATCTGCCACTCCACGAGGACTTACTTTTGGAATGATTCCAGCACCCTGACCAACGCGGTGTTGGATTATAGCTCTGACTCTGTCAGGGTTTTCCAGGACTGCTTGCTTGTTTGTTTGCTTCTTTGGTTGGGTGGATTTGATTTCTACTACATTTGTATTGTTAATATTCCTAGTAAAGAACTGTTATTCCTATTCCCAAATCTTTGCCTGAAAGCCCTTAATTGCAAAATTACAATTTGGCAGGGGTGAGGGGTTTACATTCTCTATTCTAAGTGAAACTCCAGTGTTCCCTGGCAGATGCCTGTCTTTCCAAATCAAGACAGCCGGTTTAAGTTTGTCTTTAAAGGACCAGCCTCCCGCTGTGCACCTTGACCAACCTCCTTAGCTAAAGCAAGGCAGCTGTGAGCATGAACCTCTCACTTCTCACAGCTTTGGTATTTGCACCAAAGAAGCATCCAACTCAGCTCCGTGATCCAGGCCAGTCAATGGCACAGCCTTGCAAGGTCTTGGTAGCAGGGGCAGGAGACGGATGGGATAGGGGCAGGGAGCAGGGGATTACCAGGCTGGTTCTGGGACACTGACAGAAGCTTTCCCTGGTCTGGTGGAGCCAATGCAGGTGGGCTTTGGACTCTAGAAAATATTTCCTTTGCAGTGAGCCTTGTTACAGCTGCCCCCTCAGTTTGCAAAGGGGTGTGTGTGGGTGTGTGTGCGTGTGTGTGTGTAAGAAGCAGGCTGGGAAGGAAGCAAGATTTGCTTTTGCTTCATATGAGGCAGGAAAGCAGTCAAACGGGCTGGGTTCTGCCATATCTGGGACCTAAGTATGAAAACCAATGTGAAGGCCACGAGTGTCAGACAGGAATTCTGTTTGGTTTAGTCTCTTCGAGGAACAACAGAGTCTTTGGAGATGAACATCTAGCTTCCTTAAGGGAGCTGGAAGAACACCCTAGGAATTCTGCAATAAACGTTTGTTAAGGAATTGCTGGTGAGGTGTCTCCATCAACTCCCCTGAGAAAGGTCCTGTTTCTCTAAGTTGCAAAGAAAGAGTGTGGAGATGAGAGACCAGTCAGCTCAGTAACCCAAAGGAGGGAGAACATCAAGTGACAGGCAGCAGACAATTTAGAAAGCCGGCAGGAGGAATGCCTCCACTTGGAGAGAAAGCTTTATACTTGGTTCTCCACTGAATGACTTGCAGTCTTTTGCTCCTCTCAGAGCCGGAGGAGAGCCAGGGCCAGGAGTCCTTCTGCTTCTCCAGTGCAGCCAATGTGGTCTGGGTCCTTTGACAGCGCCAGGCTCCTGTGCACGTTCAGCTGGAAGCACACCTTCCAGAGAAGCACAGAAAGAGGACCCAGAGCTGTCCCTGCACTGCTTGGCCCCATCCAGAGGACTGGTGAGAAGTGCCCCAAGGGGAGGATGCTCAGAGCCAATTTACACCCAAAGGACTAAAAGAGGCAAAGGTGGGACCCACCCCTGTTTGTGTCTCCTGGGTCCCCTGGGGTTCTTTATGGAATGTTGGCTTGTGCCCATAGCAACTGTCATTGTCTCCTGCTCCTGTGGCCGTTGGTGGAACACTGGTGGACCAGCGGTGGAGCAGCAGCAGCAGCAGGATCTGCTCCTGGGCTGTTCCTGACCAGCCGCCTTCTGCTGGTGCCAGATCTGCAGATCAGCACCACATCTGGTTTCTGCATCAGCGTCCTCATCTCCACATCTGCTGCCAGGCATCCCCACAGCCCTTGGGGACTGTCCAAGGTAAGAAAAGCCCCTCTTGCCCTCGAACAGAATGGCGGGAGGCTCCACTTGGCTGTCCCATCCACCACAACAGACATGGGCCGTGGCCACTCTCCCCAGACAAGGTGACACATGAAAGCAGGGTCCAACTTCTGTAGGCATCATGATACCTCCAGTGGAAACACAGACCTTCCAGAGAGGACGTGGAGAGCTGTCATGGTGCACTTTCAGAGACATGTCCACTGATGACCTGATTCATGGTTCTTGGTCCCCACTGAAATCCCAAAACTCTGTTGCGGTGACCCAAAGCAAGCTGGTCATTTCTGGGCAGTTGTTCAGGGCTTCAGTGTCAACAAATGCTGTTAGGCCCTGGCTCTGCTCACATCACCTCCAAATGCTTTAAAAACCAGCAGGATGGGACTTCTGTGGTCCCTGTGGTTCAGGGCATGGAAGCAGTTTGCCAGGCCTCTCCTCCAATACTAGCTTTTAGCCCTGCTTATTCTTACAGAAATGCTCTGGTTTCCACAATTCTTATATACTGACTGACTTTCATCACTTACAGATACATTATACACATACATTGTATTTTATCGATATTTTTTTTTCTCAACCTGCATTGGATCTCTTTTCTCTAGAGATATTGGTATAGGTTTAGGTTAGCTATAGGTCTATGTTCTTCACTGCCTTTAGGGCTGGTTCTGCCTGACGGTCAGAGGCAGCCACAAAATGCCACCTTAAATGGTCCTTCTCAAGAGCACAATCACAGTGCCCCAGAATTTTCTAGGCTTGGAGGGACCCCCACGATCATTGAGTCCGGCTCCTGGCCCCACACAGGACAGCCTCAAGAATCACACCCTGTGCCCAAGAGCAATGTCCCAACAATTGATGAGCTCTGTCAGGCTTGGGGCTGTCACCCCTTCCCTGGAGATGCAGTTCCAGTGCCCAAGCACTTCTTCTCTGGTTGAAGAACCTTTTCCTCATAGCCAACCTAAGCCTCCCCTGGAAAAACCCCCAGCCCATCCTTTTGGGTCTTCTCACTGGCCCCAAGACTGAAGGGAGAAGGGTGTGCCCTTCTGCTTCCCCTCTGGAGGACACTGAGCACTGCTAAAGGGTCCTGCCTCGGAAGGTCTGAGTGAAAGACACAGCAATGACACTGAACTGAGGGCAGTCAGGACAGAGGAGGTTGTGGTTTGCAGTGATGAGGATGAGAAGGAAGGCTACCAAGACATCTTGGCAGAATGATTTTTATCTGGAGCATTGCTTGGATCTCTTTCAGGTGGAAAGGAGAGGCACAATGGAAAGGAGAACGAGAGCCTCCAGTCAGCCGTGAGTTTTGGCACAGGGATTAAAGGAGGACAACCTGAGGAATGGCGAGGAGGAGAACTGCTCTCTCGGAGTTGGGCTGGGATTGGTTTGAGCCTGTGGCTCCTTGGGACGTGTCTCTTGACCACTTGCCTTTCTTCCCTCCGCTTCCTTCTTCCTTTAGACACATCAATGTTGGGAGTGACTTTCAGGCCGAGCTCCCTGAGCTGCTGACCAGACCACCAAGTGATGATGAAGAGCATGCATCCCTGGTCTGGAAGCCTTGGGGAGAAGATGACTCTGACATGGAAAAACCTGACAGAGGTACCTGTCAAGCTTTTCTTCCACCCCTGAGATGCTCGGGGGTGTGAAATGCTCCCTCATTGGTAAAAAGTCAGCGTTGTGCACGCTTTGCTTCTCTTCATGTCTGGCCCATCTTCCCACCTGGGAGTCTTAGAGGCAAGGAGAATGCTCTGTTTTTGCAGTAGAGCAAGCAAAAGAACAACTTTCCTGCTCTCCCAATTGGTCAGGGGCATTTGGCACTGGAAGAGGGGAGATTGGCCCCTGCTTCTTCTTCCAAAAGGCACTTTGAAAGGAGAGCCAGCACTACGTGGGCCCTTGGTTCAGCTGCCCCTTTCTTTGCTCTCCTTCTCATGCTCTCCAACCTGCTGTCTTTGGCTCTTGGGCTTCCCTTCTCCCTTGTGTTGCAAGGGAGGTTTCCCCTTTGGTGGCTCAAGCCTGACTTTTGGTGGGTTTCTGTTGTGCTTGCAGTAAGAGAACTGTTGGACATGGCCATCTCCCGTGGCGTTCCCAGGGCAGAGGCCAACCTGGAGCTGGCCCTGCACTGCCTGCACCAGGCATGCGGCAATGTTGCGGTAAGAAGCGGCTGTTTGGGCGCAGGGAAGAGTGGACAGGGAATTCAGAAGGCCTGGGCACTGGCACAGCCTTTCCTGGCTGCTCTTTGAGGAAGGGAGTGAACAAGAAGTGGAGCCCTTGCTGCCTGCTTGTCTCCTCCAGCTGCGTCAGGAGTCAGCCGCGGTGGCTTGAGCAGGGAGAATCTCTCTCCTGGAGGCACCGGCGGAGGGTCCCACAGCCTGCTCCCTTGTCAGTCTGGAAATCTGTGTTCTCTAAGACACTTTAGGGGGGATTGAGGGGAAATTCCCATAAACCTCAGCCAGCTGAGGCAATTCTGGCTGCAGGAGGAGCAAAATCCTTGAGTTGATGAAGAAAATGCCACCTGCTTGGGGAGCAGGAGCAAAGGGTTGGGCAGCAAACACAAGGGATTGGGAGGAAATCGCAATGTTTGACCCACATGAGATCCAGTGGACTGAATCCCTGGCGAGGCAAAGCAGCCAAAAGGCAGCATTGATGCTTCTTGGCTCCTTTTGATGTGGTGGGGAAACTAAAGCCTTTTCCCCTTTGATCTTGCAGGAGGCTCTGGAGATGTTTCTCTCGGGGGGGCCTCCGACACCTGAAGGCCATCCCTTGGCTGAATATCATTATGCAGGTAACCAAGGCACAGCTTGTTCCTTCACTGACAGTTGCTGCTCTCCCCTTCATTGCCATGCCAAGCAGTTGTGCTTAAACAAAGCACACCAGCACAAGGTCTCGTCTTTTCTGGAGGTGGGGAAATCGGCAGCATCTACTCCTTCAGCTTGACTTGCTGTTTTCCATGCTTTTCTTCCCTGGGGAACCCCATGCTCTTCTCTTCATTGCTTTCTTGGGGAGCAGCCGTGGACACAGATGAATGAATGCTGGCTGGCGCCAGTTTCATTTTGGTGGCCAGTGGGCTCTACTTCAAGTGGAGGGAGGGATCAATTGACCTGCTGCTTTTGATTGCCAGGCTCTGATAAGTGGACCCCTGAGGAGAAGGAGTCCTTTGAGAAGGCTTTCCACACCTATGGCAAGGATTTTCATCTTATCCAGAAGCAGGTAAAACATTAGGACACGCTTTAGCCTAGCAGATCATCAGAAGGAAATGTTGATTCTTTCTGGTACCAAATACTGGCATTCACTCTCTCTCTTCTCAACGTCAAAAAATATTCAAGTCATCATGAGATGAGACATGCAAAGCCTGTGGGAAAGTGGGGATTCTGCCTCTCCAGCCCTTTTCTCCAAGCTCTTTTTGGAAGATGAATCTTTCGTCTGTCAGATTTGTCTCCAAGCTGTGCTGGTGCCTTCACAACAAATTGTGCTGGGAGAACTGCAGTGAACAGGGGAGAGCAAAACTGGGCTAGATGGATTTGTTGTTGATCTGAGCATTCCATGTGTTCCCACACGGCATCATACATGGTTTACTACATCGCGTGATGCCTCTTTTACTCCAGATTTATTTCATTTGATGCCCCACTCAGTTCACTCCTTCCTTGGACTTCCCAGTTTACTCCATACTCTACTTTTTCTCCAATGCACCCTACTGGATGTCCCTTTGAGAGTCCGTCCTTTTCTCTTCACAACAGATTCAGAGTAAGACTGTGGCACAGTGCGTGGAGTACTACTACTCCTGGAAGAAAGAACATCAACTTGCCAAAACTCTTGCTCAGGTGAGAAAATCAAGGCATGCCAGGAGGCGTGTATACAAACTGGGGAGAAGGGGGCAAAACCTGCTGGCGAGCCACGCGAGACGCCGCTCTGCCAGGATCACACGGTCCCATGAACTGGGAAAGGTGCAGCAGATGCTGCCAGGCCTTCTTCATGGTGCTGCTGCTCTGAAATGCGGAATTCTGGAACAGAACTTTGGCCCAGCCAAGCAGCACCATCACCAAACTGGGCCTTGATGCTCCAGAGACTGGTTTCTCAAGGGCTGGCGCCCTCGCTGATTCCTATCATCAGATCCTCAATTCCCCACTGCTTGCTAAGTTCAGTCATCCTGGCTGCGCTCATGGGCATGCTGCAGATGTTCAGGGAGCTTTTGTAGCATGCCAGCATACTCCCCAGAAAGGAGCTGCCACTGCTGTGGCTCCGCTAAAACTTTCCTTACCGGCAAACCCGAATCTGCTTCCCACAGAGAGAGAGATTATCTGGGGTAGGAGAAACTGGGTAACTGTGAGTCTTCACTGATTGCACGGAATTGAATCCCCATTCCCTAGGCATTTGTGGAGGAAAATTAGGGACACCTAGATGTTAGGCAGAGCCATGGGAATAAGAAATGTAGAGCTGTAGATGCCCACATATTTATCCCACCCCTTTGTGCAGTAGAAAGGAGGTGCTTTTTCCTCCAAGTGCTGTGTTTGCAGCCCACTGCAGCCCATCCCCAAACCCAGCCATTTTCTCAGCTCTTCCGGGTTTGGAAGGATTTGCTTAGGCCAGGAGATTTTTGCGCTGGACACTCTGATTGCCAGCTTTGGCAGAGTAAGGGAAAATTGATCAGGATTCTTTGATTTCCAGGCGGCGGGCAAAGCCAAGAGGAGCCAAAGCCCTCCCAGCAAGGAGAGTGGGCAGACAGGGAAGAGAAGCCGCAAGAGGGCCCGCAAGGCCGAGTGTCCCTGCTGCCAAGCGCCCCAGCCGCCCCAGGCGGCGGGAGGCCCCTTCCCGTGCGGGCAGTGCAAACGGTGGGCAACTTCCTCCTCTTTCTGCTCCAAGCCTGGGCCTTGGCACTAAAACAGGCTGGCCCTTTCCCAAGGCTCCACAGGGGAGGCTCAGGGCGCTTGGAGGATCGCCCCTCGCCGCCCTGCTCAACGTCACAACACACTTGAAGGCCAACCAGCTTAGTTCAACCCCAGCCTTCAGAGGGAAAGCTTGCCACACCCCAACAAGACACAATTCATCCAAGTAGGGATAGGTCCACCAAAGCTTGCTTGGATGGTTGCTGATCAAATGAAAAATAGGACAAAGCAAAAGGAGGGAGAAATTGGAAGGGACTGAGACAAGGAAGATGAGATTCAGGGGGATGATCAGTTTAAAAATGTGTCACAGCCTGAAAAGAGAGAAATTCCTAGAGAAATGGAAGTCTCAGCACTTGGTGTGTATGGAATTAACAACGGATGGTTTGTTTCCTGTCTTCCAGGGTGTTTGAAAGCAAGAAGGAAAGGAATGCACATAGGAGAAGAAATCGCCCCCAGAAGGGAAAAGAGCCTCTCCCCAAGAAGAAGAGACCAAATTAGGCCGGCACTTGTCCAGGGCTAGCAAGAGTTAGCCGTCAAGAGGACTACACAGAAATAAGCGTGGTTTTAAAGTTTTTAGTGTTCTTTCTATTCTTCTGTTTAGTTGACAAGATAGGCATTTCTCAATGTATTAGTTAAGATTCCTTAGTATTTGTAAGGATTTATTTGTAGAATTAGATTTACCAGTAAATGTAAGAGGCTTAGTGTTCTCTATACTCCACCTTCTGTACTTTTGTCTTTGTTAAGAAAAAATCTGTCTTTATCATTAAACCCAATTAATGTTCCAGTTTGTCTTTTTGTCTGTATGAAGTTCCTCAAGCAATGTTTGTTTTACTTCTTTGGTGTTGCAAACACAGCCTTTGCCCTGAGAGAAGAAGCTGGGCACATGCGCCCTCCTGCACGCCCAGCCCCTTGCTCGGCTGGCAGGACTTACAAAGGTGTGTCGCTATTGCTGCCATTGAAACAACGGTGGGGTTTCATCCTTTGGTCCCTAAACATCTCAGCTGGCAGTGGAAAGGGAGGCTTTGTTGAATCTAATGAATTGGATCGAAAAGTGTATTCTGGTGTCATTCTATTGGAGGGATAAATGCTGGGGATTTCAGTCCTTTTTGTCTCTAAGCCACATTGCTTGGTTTCATTTGGGTGGACAGATGGACTTGACCCACCTTGGAGGACTTTTCTAACCTCTCCGACTTTGTAAAATTCATATCCACATGCACTCCAAAGAAATCAGTAGGTCAGTTGCAGTTTCTCTTTAAAGGACCAGCCTCCCACTGTGCACCTCGACCAACCTCCTTAGCTAAAGCAAAGTGCCTGTGAGCATGATCCTCTCACTTCTGACAGCTTTGGTATTTGCACCAAAGAAGAATCCAACTCAACTCCCTGATCTAGGCCAGTCAATGGCACAGCCTTGCAAGGTCTTGGTAGCAGGGGCAGGAGACAGATGGGATAGGGGCAGGGAGCAGGGGATTACCAGGCTGGTTCTGGGACACTGACAGAAGCTTGCCCTGGTCTGGTGGAGCCAATGCAGGTGGGCTTTGGACTCTAGAAAATATTTCCTTTGCAGTGAGCCTTGTTACAGCTGCCCCCTCGGTTTGCAAAGGGGTGTGTGTGGGTGTGTGTGCGTGTGTGTGTAAGAAGCAGGCTGGGAAGGAAGCAAGATTTGCTTTTGCTTCATATGAGGCAGGAAAGCAGTCAAACTGGCTGGGTTCTGCCATATCTGGGACCTAAGTATGAAAACCAATGTGAAGGCCTTGAGTGTGAGACACGAATTCTGTTTGGTTTAGTCTCTTAGAGGAACAACAGAATCTTTAGAGATGAACATCTAGCTTCTTTAAGGGAGCTGGAAGAACACCATAGGAATTTTGCATTAAACGTTTGTTAAGGAATTGCTGGTGACGTGTTTCCATCAATTCCCCTGAGAAACGTCCTGTTTCTTTAAGTTGCAAAGAAAGAGTGTGGAGATGAGAGACCAGTCAGCTCAGTAACCCAAAGGAGGGGGAACATCAAGTGACAGGCAGCAGACAATTTAGAAAGCGGGCAGGAGGAATGCTTCCACTTGGAGAGAAAGCTTTGGACTTGGTTCTCCACTGAACGACTTGCAGTCTTTTGCTCCTCTCAGAGCCGGAGGAGAGCCAGGGCCAGGAGTCCTTCTGCTTCTCCAGTGCAGGCAATGTGGTCTGGGCCCTTTGACAGCGCCAGGCTCCTGTGCACGTTCAGCTGGAAGCACACCTTCCAGAGAAGCACAGAAAGAGGACCCAGAGCTGTCCCTGCACTGCTTGGCCCCGTCCAGAGGACTGGCGAGAAGTGCCCCAAGGGGAGGATGCTCAGAGCCAATTTACACCCAAAGGACTAAAAGAGGCAAAGGTGGGGCCCACCCCTGTTTGTGTCTCCTGGGTCCCCTGGGGTTCTTCATGGAATGTTGGCTTGTGCCCGTAGCAACTGTCGTTGTCTCCTGCTCCTGTGGCTGTTGGTGGAACACTGGTGGAGCAGCGGTGGAGCAGCAGCAGCAGCAGGATCTGCTCCTGGGCTGTTCCTGACCAGCCGCCTTCTGCTGGTGCCAGATCTGCAGATCAGCACCACATCTGGTTTCTGCATCAGCGTCCTCATCTCCACATCTGCTACCAGGCATCCCCACAGCCCTTGGGGACTGTCCAAGGTAAGAAAAGCCCCTCTTGCCCTCGAACAGAATGGCGGGAGGCTCCACTTGGCTGTCCCATCCACCACAACAGACACGGTCCGTGGCCACTCTCCCCAGACAAGGTGACACATGAAAGCAGGGTCCAACTTCTGTAGGCATCATGATACCTCCAGTGGAAACACAGACCTTCCAGAGAGGACGTGGAGAGCTGTCACGGTGCACTTTCAGAGACTTGTCCACTGATGACCTGATTCATGGTTCTTGGTCCCCACTGAAATCCCAAAACTCTGTTGCGGTGACCCAAAGCAAGCTGGTCATTCCTGGGCAGTTGTTCAGGGCTTCAGTGTCAACAAATGCTGTTAGGCCCTGGCTCTGCTCACATCACCTCCAAATGCTTTAAAAACCAGCAGGATGGGACTTCTGTGGTCCCTGTTGTTCAGAGCATGGAAGCAGTTTGCCGGGCCTCTCCTCCAATACTAGCTTTTACCCCTGCTTATTCTTACAAAAATGCTCTGGTTTCTGTGGGAGCGATGACGCGGGCAGGCACTGGACTTGATTGCTGAGAGAGCTGTTTTCTTTTTAATGAAGCATCAGTCTCATCACAGAATTTAAAGCAAGGTAGCAGTTTACAGCACTCATGTATAGCACAGCAGTAGCAACAGCAGCAGCTCTATGCAACTCCAGCAGCAGCCCCCAATCGCCTCCAGCAGCAACCCCAATAGCAGTTTACAATGGCTCTCTACAAAGCTCCCGATTTCCCCGTTACAAAGCATCTTAAAGACTTTTCAGCCAATAGTATATTACTAAAAATTACAGACAGTTGTTTTAACCAACCAGCTATGGCACACGTACACCAATTTCAAACAATAGTTGTTTGTAAGCTTCTATATTAACAATACACAATACTTCTATTAAGCTCAAGACCTTCTACTATCTTGTCTGGCATATGTTTTCTGCAGTGTTATGACTTATTCAGGCCAAACCTAAAAACTCGACCTTTGTTTTCCATGTCCTTGTTCGCTATACTATTATATACTACTGTATCTTTCTTAGTTTAGAACTAAGTTTAGAACTTAGTTTAGAACTTAGTTTAGAACTAAACTTTTCTCAGTTGCTGCAAATTCTGAGATCTCAGCTTTTTCTGTTTGAGGCCTGTTTCTTCAGCTCCTAAAAATCTTCTTTTGCTTTTAGGGTTTCCCACAGTTTCCACAATTCTTATATACTGACTGACTTTCATCAATTACAGATACGTTATACAGATACATTGTATTTTATCAATTTTTTTTTTCTCAACCTGCATTGGAACTCTTTTCTCTAGAGATATTGGTATAGGTTTAGGTTAGCTAGAGGTCTATGTTCTTCACTGCCTTTAGGGCTGGTTCTGCCTGACGGTCAGAGGCAGCCACAAAATGCCACCTTGAATGGTCCTTCTCAAGAGCAAAGTCACAGTGCCCCAGAATTTTCTGGGCTGCAAGGGACCCCCAAGATCATTGAGTCCGGCTCCTGGCCCCACACAGGACAGCCAAAAGAATCACACCCTGTGCCCAAGAGCAATGTCCCAACAACTGATGAGCTCTGTCAGGCTTGGGGCTGTGACCTCTTCCCTGGGGAGGCAGTTCCAGTGCCCAACCACTTCTTCTCTGGGTGAAGAAACTTTTCATCATAGCCAACCTTACCCTCCCATGGCACAACCCCCAGCCCGTACTTCTGGGTCTTCTCACTGGCCCCAAGACTGAAGGGAGTAGGGTGTGCCCTTCTGCTTCCCCTCTGGAGGACACTGAGCACTGCTAAAGGCTCCTGCCTCAGATGGTCTGAGTGAAAGACACAGCAATGACACCGAACCGAGGGCAGTCAGCACAGAGGAGGTTGTGGTTTGCAGTGATGAGGATGAGAAGGAAGGCTACCAAGACATCTTGGCAGAATGATTTTTATCTGGAGCATTGCTTGGATCTCTTTCAGGTGGAAAGGAGAGGCACAATGGAAAGGAGAACGAGAGCCTCCAGTCAGCCGTGAGTTTTGGCACAGGGATTAAAGGATGGCAACCTGAGGAATGGCGAGGAGGAGAACTGCTCTCTCAGAGTTGGGCTGGGATTGGTTTGAGCCTGTGGCTCCTTGGGACGTGTCTCTTGAACACTTGCCTTTCTTCCCTCCACTTCCTTCTTCCTTTAGACACATCAATGTTGGCAGTGACTTTCAGGCCGAGCTCCCGGAGCTGCTGACCAGACCACCAAGCGATGATGAAGAGCATGCATCCCTGGTCTGGAAGCCTTGGGGAGAAGATGACTCTGACATGGAAAAACCCGACAGAGGTACCTGTCAAGCTTTTCTTCCACCCGTGAGATACTCGGGGGTGTGAAATGCTCCTTCTTTGGTAAAAAGGCAGCTTTGTGCACGCTCTGATTCTCTCCTTGTCTGGTCCATCTTCCCACCTGGGAGTCTTAGAGGCAAGGAGAATGCTCTGTTTTTGCAGTAGAGCAAGCAAAAGAACAACTTTCCTGCTCTCCCAGAAATTGGTCAGGGGCATTTGCCACTGGAAGAGGGGAGATTGGCCCCTGCTTCTTCTTCCAAAAGGCTCTTTGAAAGGAGAGCCAGCACTACGTGGGCCCTTGGTTCAGCTGCCCCTTTCTTTGCTCTCCTTCTCATGCTCTCCAACCTGCTGTCTTTGGCTCTTGTGCTTCCCTTCTCCCTTGTGTTGCACGGGAGGTTTCCCCTTTCTTGGCTCAAGCCTGACTTTTGGTGGGTTTCTATTGTGCTTGCAGTAAGAGAACTGTTGGACATGGCCATCTCCCGTGGCGTTCCCAGGGCAGAGGCCAACCTGGAACTGGCCCTGCACTGCCTGCACCAGGCATGCGGCAATGTTGCGGTAAGAAGCGGCTGTTTGGGCACAGGGAAGAGTGGACAGGGAATTCAGAAGGCCTGGGCACTGGCACAGCCTTTCCTGGCTGCTCTTTGAGGAAGGGAGTGAACAAGAAGTGGAGCCCTTGCTGCCTGCTTGTCTCCTCCAGCTGCGTCAGGAGTCAGCCGCGGTGGCTTGAGCAGGGAGAATCTCTCTCCTGGAGGCACCGGCAGAGGGTCCCACAGCCTGCTCCCTTGTCAGTCTGGAAATCTGTGTTCTCTAAGACACTTTAGAGGGGATTGAGGGGAAATTCCCAGAAACCTCAGCCAACTGAGGCAATTCTGGCTGCAGGAGGAGCAAAATCTTTGAGTTGGTGAAGAAAATGCCATCCTTGGGGAGCAGGAGCAAAGGGTTGGGCAGCAAATGCAAGAGATTGGGAGGAAATTGCAATGCTTGACCCATATGAGATCCAGTGGACTGAATCCCTGAAGAGGGAAAGCAGCCAAAAGGCAGCATTGATGCTTCTTGGCTCCTTTTGATGTGGTGAGGAAGCTAAAGCCTTTTCCCGTTTGATCTTGCAGGAGGCTCTGGAGATGTTTCTCTCGGGGGGGCCTCCGACACCTGAAGGCCATCCCTTGGCTGAATATCATTATGCAGGTAACCAAGGCACAGCTTGTTCCTTCACTGACAGTTGCTGCTCTCCCCTTCATTGCCATGCCAAGCAGTTGTGCTTAAACAAAGCACACCAGCACAAGGTCTCGTCTTTGCTGGAGGTGGGGAAATCAGCAGCATCTACTCCTTCAGCTTGACTTGCTGTTTTCCATGCTTTTTTTCCCTGGGCAACCCCATGCTCTTCTCTTCATTGCTTTCTTGGGGAGCAGACATGGACACAGATGAATGAATGCTGGCTGGCTCCAGTTTCATGTTGGTGGCCAGAGGGCTTTACTTCAAGTGGAGGGAGGGATCAATTGACCTGCTGCTTTTGATTGCCAGGCTCTGATAAGTGGACCCCTGAGGAGAAGGAGTCCTTTGAGAAGGCTTTCCACACTTATGGCAAGGATTTTCATCTTATCCAGAAGCAGGTAAAACATTAGGACACGCTTTAGCCTAGCAGATCATCAGAAGGAAATGTTGATTCTTTCTGGTACCAAATATTGGAATTCACTCCCTCTCTTCTCAAAGTCAGAAATATCCAAGTCATCATGAAATGGGACATCTAAGGCCTATGGGAAAGTGGGGATTCTACCTCTCCAGCCCTTTTCTCCAAGCTCTTTTTGGAAGATGAAGCGTTCTTCTGTCAGATTTGTCTCCTAGCTGTGCTGGTGCTTCCACAACAAATTGTGCTGGGAGAACTGCACAGGGGAGAGCAAAACTGGGCTAGATGGATTTGTTGTTGATCTGGGCATTCCATGTGTTCCCTCACGGCATCATACATGGTTTACTACATCGCGTGATGCCTCTTTTACTCCGGATTTATTTCATTTGATGCCCCACTCAGTTCACTCCTTCCTTGGACTTCCTACTTTACTCCATACTCTACTTTTTCTCCAATGCACCCTACTGGATGTCCCTTTGAGAGTCCTTCTTTTTCTCTTCACAACAGATTCAGAGTAAGACAGTGGCACAGTGCGTGGAGTACTACTACTCCTGGAAGAAAGAACATAAACTTGCCAAAACTCTTGCTCAGGTGAGAAAATCAAGGCATGCCAGGAGGCGTGTAGACAAACTGGGGAGAAGGGGGCAAAACCTGCTGGGGAGCCACGCGAGACGCTGCTCTGCCAGGATCACACGGTCCCATGAACTGGGAAAGGCGCAGCAGATGCTGCCAGGCCTTCTTCATGGTGCTGCTGCTCTGAAATGCGGGATTCTGGAACAGAACTTTGGCCCAGCCAAGCAGCACTATCTCCAAACTGGGCCTTGATGCTCCAGAGACTGGTTTCTCAAGGGCTGGCGCCCTCGCTGATTCCTATCATCATATCCTCAATTCCCCACTGCTTGCTAACGTCAGTCATCCTGGCTGCGCTCATGGGCATGCTGCAGATTTTCAGGGAGCTTTTGTAGCATGCCAGCATACTCCCCAGAAAGGAGCTGCCACTGCTGTGGCTCCACTAAAACTTTCCTTACCGGCAAACCCGAATCTGCTTCCCACAGAGAGAGAGATTATCTGGGGTAGGAGAAACTGGGTAACTGTGAGTCTTCACTGATTGCACTGAATTGAATCCCCATTCCCTAGGCATTTGTGGGGCAAAATTAGGGACACATAGATGTTAGGCAGAGCCATGGAAATAGGAAATGTAGAGCTGTAGATGCCCACATATTTATCCCACCCCTTTGTGCAGTAGAAAGGAGGTGTTTTTTCCTCCAAGTGCTGTGTTTGCAGCCCACTGCAGCCCATCCCCAAACCCAGCCATTTCCTCAGCTCTTCCGGCTTTGGAGGGATTTGCTTAGGCCAGGAGATTTTTGCGCTGGACACTCTGATTGCCAGCTTTGGCAGAGGAAGGGAAAACTGATCAGGATTCTTTGATTTCCAGACGGCGGGCAAAGCCAAGAGGAGCCAAAGCCCGCCCAGAAAGGAGAGTGGGCAGACAGGGAAGAGAAGCCGCAAGAGGGCCCGCAAGGCCGAGTGTCCCTGCTGCCAAGCGCCCCAGCCGCCCCAGGCGGCGGGAGGCCCCTTCCCGTGCGGGCAGTGCTAACGGTGAGCAACTTCCTCCTCTTTCTGCTCCAAGCCTGGGCCTTGGCACTAAAACAGGCTGGCCCTTTTCCAAGGCACCACAGGGGAGGCTCAGGGCGCTTGGAGGATCGCCCCTCGCCGCCCTGCTCAACGTCACAACACACTTGAAGGCCAACCAGCTTAGTTCAACCCCAGCCTTCAGAGGGAAAGCTTGCCACACCCCAACAAGACACAATTCATCCAAGTAGGGATAGGTCCACCAAAGCTTGCTTGGATGGTTGCTGATCAAATGAAAAATAGGACAAAGCAAAAGGAGGGAGAAATTGGAAGGGACTGAGACAAGGAAGATGAGATTCAGGGGGATGATCAGTTTAAAAATGTGTCGCAGCCTGAAAAGAGAGAAATTCCTAGAGAAATGGAAGTCTCAGCACTTGGTGTGTATGGAATTAACAATGGATGGTTTGTTTCCTATCTTCCAGGGTGTTTGAAAGCAAGAAGGAAAGGAACGCACATAGGAGACGAAATCGCCCCCAGAAGGAAAAAGAGCCTCTCCCCAAGAAGAAGAGACCAAATTAGGCCGGCACTTGTCCAGGGCTAGCAAGAGTTAGCCGTCAAGAGGACTACACAGAAATAAGCGTGGTTTTAAAGTTTTTAGTGTTCTTTCTATTCTTCTGTTTAGTTGACAAGATAGGCATTTCTCAATGTATTTGTTAAGATTCCTTAGTATTTGTAAGGATTTATTTGTAGAATTAGATTTACCAGTAAATGTAAGAGGCTTAGTGTTCTCTATACTCCACCTCCTGTAGTTTTGTCTTTGTTAAGAAAAAGTCTGTCTTTATCATTAAATCCAAGTTTGTTTCAGTTTGTCTTTTTGTCTGTATGAAGTTCCTCAAGCAATGTTTGTTTTACTTCTTTGGTGTTGCAAACACAGCCTTTGCCCTGAGAGAAGAAGCTGGGCACATGCGCCCTCCTGCACGCCCAGCCCCTTGCTCGGCTGGCAGGACTTACAAAGGTGTGTCGCTATTGCTGCCATTGAAACAACGGTGGGGTTTCATCCTTTGGTTCCTAAACATCTCAGCTGGCAGTGGAAAGGGAGGCTTTGTTGAATCCAATGAATTGGATCAAAAGGAGTATTCTTGTCTCATTCTACTTGGAGGGATAAAAGCTGGGGATTTCAGTCTTTTTTGTCTCCAAGCCACATTGCTTGGTTTCATTTGGGTGGAAAGATTGACTTGACCCACCTTGGAGGACTTTTCTAACCTCTCCGATTCTGTAAAATTCATATCCACATGCACTCCAAGGAAATCAGTAGGTCAGTGTCATGGGTTGTGGAGCCAGGGCTGTGTACTCTATGACATTTGTTAAAAGCAGTTGGGGAGATGTTTTCTTTATCTCTTGTAACGCTGGGGGGAGAGCAGCAGATGCCTTCTGATAATGGGCCAACTGTTAAAACCAGGTGGGGCAGTGTTTCTTATCTCTTTCACCGCCTGTCCTCCCTCCAGGGGAATATTTTCTGCTAATGGAACATTAAGACACCCCTAAAAGCACACATCCCCAAAGCAGTACATCCACATTGCATCATCCTATTGTGAGATGCTCCACCCAGTGGTGGGAGACAACCATTCCTACCTGGATAGAACTGAGACACAGGAACAAGAAGGCATCCAGCTTCCCCTGATTCCTGGAGGAAGACTGGACCCTTCTCACCATCACTGGACCCTTATTCTACAGGATCATCTCTACTTCAACAGAACCAAATCTGCCACTCCACGAGGACTTACTTTTGGAATGATTCCAACACCCTGACCAACAGGGTGTCTAGGTTATATCTCTGACTCTGTCAGGGTTTTCCAGGACTGCTTGCTTGTTTGTTTGTATGTTTGGTTGGGTGGTTTTGTTTTCTACTACATTTGTATTGTTACTATTCCTAGTAAAGAACTGTTATCCCTATTCCCAAATCTTTGCCAGAAAGCCCTTAATTGCAAAATTACAATTTGGCAGGGGTGAGGGGTTTACATTCTCTATTCTAAGTGAAACTCCAGTTTTCCCTGGCAGATATCTGTCTTTCCAAACCAAGACATATTCTGGCGCCCAATCATGGGGCTCGAGGGCATTGAGAGAGAGGAATAACAGTTCTTGTGTAGTAGATAGAAGCCCACTGGCCAGAATCATGTGATCTGGCTCTCCCTCCTTTTTGTGGCACGTGGTTGTGGCTGTGTTTCTGCCATTTTCTGGCCCTTATCTAAACATGGGACCCTATAACTAAGGCTACTGTAGCTGGCATCCAGTTTGTTTTGTGGGTTAATAAGGTGAGGAATTCATGGATTTTTTACTTCCTCTGGAAAGAAAGCACATGAAGTCATAGCTATCGTACACTAACTCTGTGTTTCTGTTTTACTTTAAGAATGGTACATACTGTGAGGAAATGGCACCTGGGGAAATTTTCTATCATACCTTCACCCAGCTCTTTGGGTCTACCCAACCAGTTTTTGAAGGGTTCAAATCTCCTCTGAATGCTAATGATATCATACAGTGGCTGGTGTTGTTTACAGGCCTATTCGATTTAATATTCAGAGATAAGGGGAGATTGGCCTGGGTAAGCACCCTGAGACCTACCCCAGAGAATAAGGATGCTGCCCAAGAGCCCGCCCCTGCCCCACAGCCTGCCTCAGAGATAAACCACCCAGTTTGGGTGGGGGCTTTGATTAAGGAGATCCATGAGATGGGCCAGATGCTGAGGGAGTACATTTCCCCAGCTGGTGGGAAACCCTCCCCCTGCCCTGACAGGAGAGAGTCTGATATGGAACCCACAGACATTACAACTGTCCAGATCCCAGCTGAACCACAGGGGCAGTCACAGCCAGCAGCAGTTGCCCCTGTGGAAACAAAGAAATCTAAGGTGAAAACAGCAAAACCAGATAATAAGGATAAGAAAGGGGGGCCCTCACAACCCGCAGGGGAATCACACGTTCAGATCATCACCGAGTCCCGGTCATATGAAAGTCTCCGTAATCTGCAAAAAGATAATCTACAACGGGGATGTGAGGCTTACACAGCCTGGCTACTTCAGGTCTGGGACCTCATGGGTACTGGTGTGCAACTAGATAGTGGTGAGACAAGGAATTTGGGACCCTTGACCCAGGACTCAGGTATAAATCAGGTATTTGTAAGGGAGCCAGGGCCCCTTTCCCTTTGGGAGCAGCTTTTAATGAGTGAGAGAGAGATTTATCCACAAAAAAAGAATGCAGGAGCAGCACCATAGAATGTGCTGGAAAACTTTGGAGGATGGGATCCAACAGCTGAGGGAAGTGGCGGTGCTGGAGGTACTTTTTGGGAGGAGTGGATAGCATGATAATCCCCCTGACAAGGTTAAATGCACAGGGCAGCTGTTGTGGAATCTGGCAAATCTAGGGCCTTCTCAGTACACCACCTTTATTGCAACAATTAATGCTGAGGACAATCGAGAGACAGTGGGGTCTGTTGCCAATAAGCTTAGGAATTATGAGAGTATGATCAATGGCCCCATGCAGGCTCATATCTCTGCTGTGGTTAAAGAACTCAAAGAGGAGATAAGGGAGGTAAGGGAGGAGATGAGGACGAACAGTTCCAGTGTGGCACCAGTGTCACAGGCCCCAGAGTTAGAGCCCAACGACCCCCAGCTCGAGAGAGAGGGTACACCCCAAGAGTTGATCTGTGGTTTTATCTGCGTGACCATGGGGAAGACATGGGAGTGTGGGATGGGAAACCCACTTCTGTCCTGGCAGCACGGGTGTGTGAACTCAAGGAGAGGAACACTTACCGAGGGGGTTCCACAAAAATGAAAGTAGCCTCAACCTCCTATAACCAAGCTGCCAATGCTGTGTTGAATCCCCTTGAAGGAATCTCTAGCATGTATGCTCAGGGAGGGAATAACCAGTGCTAGAGGGGCCCTGCCTCTAGCCAGGTAGAGGAAAGGGATAATCGGATCTATTGGACTGTGTGGATCCGATGGCCTGGCACATCTGACCCACAAAAATACACGGCTTTGGTTGACACTGGTTCCCAATGTACCCTGATGCCATCAGGGTATGTAGGAGCAGAACCCATTTCTATTTCTGGGGTGACAGGAGGGTCGCAGCAGCTGACTGTAGTGGAGGCCGAAGTGAGTTTAACTGGGAATGGGTGGCAGAAACACCCCATTGTGACTGGCCCAGAGGCCGTGCATCCTCGGCATAGACTATCTCAGAAATGGATATTTCAGAGACCCAAAAGGATATCGTTGGGCTTTTGGAGTAGCTCCTATAGAGACAGAAGACATCAGACAACTGAATACCTTGCCTGGTCTCTCAGATGACCCTTCTGCTGTGGGACTGCAAAGAGTTAAGGAACAACAAGTACCAATTGCCACAGCAATGGTGCACTGTCAGCAATACCTCACTGACAGAGACTCTGTGACTCCGATCCATGAGATGATTCGTAAACTGGAGAGCCAAGGGGTGGTCAGCAAGGCTCATTCACCTTCCAACAGCCCCATCTGGCCAATGCATAAGCCCAGTGGAGAATGGAGACTGACAGTGGATTACCGTGGTCTGAATGAGGTCACGCCACCACTGAGCGCTGCTGTGCCAGACATGTTGGAGCTGCAGTATGAGCTGGAGTCCAAGGCAGCAAAGTGGTACGCGACCATCGACATTGCCAATGCCTTCTTCTCCATTCCTTTGGCAGCAGAGTGCAGACCCCAGTTTGCTTTCACCTGGAGGGGTGTGCAGTACACCTGGAACCAACTGCCCCAGGGGTGGAAGCACAGTCCCACCATCTGCCATGGACTGATCCAGGATGCACTGGAAAAGGGTGAGGCTCCAGATCATCTACAGTACATCGATGACATCATTGTGTGGGGCAACACGGCAATGGAAGTCTTTGAGAAAGGAGAGAAAATCATCCAGAGTCTCCTGGAAGCCGGTTTTGCCATTAAAAAGAGCAAAGTCAAGGGACCTGCCTGAGAGATCCAGTTCCTGGGAGTGAAGAGGCAAGATGGACGGCGTCAGATTCCCTCTGAGGTCATCAATAAGATCACTGCCATGTCTCCACCAACCAACAAGAAGGAAACACAAGCTTTCCTAGGGGCCATAGGCTTTTGGAGGATGCACATCCCTGAGTACAGTCAGATTGTGAGCCCTCTCTACCTGGTTACCCGCAAGAAGAACCATTTCCACTGGGGCCCAGAACAGCAACACACCTTTGCCCAGATCAAGCAGGAAATCGCTCATGCAGTAGCCCTTGGCCCAGTCAGGACAGGACCAGAGGTGAAGAACGTGCTCTACTCTGCAGCCAGGAGCCATGGTCTGTCCTGGAGCCTGTGGCAGAAGGTGCCGGGTGAGACTCGAGGCCGACCACTGGGATTCTGGAGCCGAAGCTACAGAGGGTCTGAAGCCAATTACACTCCCACAGAGAAGGAAATCTTGGTGGCCTACAAAGGAGTTCAAGCTGCCTCAGAGGTGATTGGCACTGAAGCACAACTACTCCTGGCACCCAGACTACCAGTGTTGGGCTGGATGTTTAAAGGAAAGCTTCCCTCCACCTACCACGCCACCGATGCCACATGGAGCAAATGGATCGCCCTCATCACTCAGCCCGCCCGTATTGGAAACCCAAATTGCCCTGGGATTTTGGAAGTAATCACCAACTGGCCGGAAGCTGTGAACTTCAGTCTCCCTGACGAAGAGGAACAAGAGCAAGTAACCTGGGCTGAAGAAGCTCCACTGTATAACCAACTTCCAGCAGAAGAAGCACGCTACGCTCTTTTCACTGACGGTTCCTGCCACATTGAAGGGATGAAACAAAAGTGGAAAGAAGCCGTATGGAGCCCCACAAGACAGGTTGCACAAGCCACTGAAGGAGAAGGTGGGTCAAGCCAGCTTGCTGAACTCAAAGCTGTTCAATTGGCCCTGGACATTGCTGAAAGAGACAAGTGGCCAAAGCTCTACCTCTACACTCATTCGTGGATGGTAGCCAATGCTCTATAAGAATAGCTGGAAAAGTAAAAAAAGGCTAATCAGCAATATAGAAAAAAACCAATTTGGGCTGCTGATGAGAGGAAAGACATTGTCATCAGAGCAGAGAAACTACCTGTAAAAATCTGTCATGTTGATGCCCATGTCCCCAAGAGTTGGGCCAATGAGGAGCACCAAAACGACGAGCAGGTAGATCAGGCTGCCAAGATAGAGGTGTCCAAGATAGACTTGGATTGGCAACACAAGGCAGAGTTGTTCCTAGCTCGGTGGGCCCATGATGCTTCAGGTCATCAGGGCAGAGATGCCACCAATAAGTGGGCACGAGACCGAGGGGTGGATCTAACCATGGACAGTATTTCTCAGGTCATCCATGACTGTGAGATGCGTGCTGCCATCAAGCAGGCCAAGCAGGTGAAACCCCTCTGGTACGGTGGACGGTGGTCCAAATATAAGTACGGAGAGGCGTGGCAGATTGACTACATCACCCTGCCCCAAACCCACCAAGGCAAGCGCTACGTGCTGACCATGGTGGAAGCCACCACTGGATGGCTGGAGACCTACCCTCTGCCTCATGCCACTGCCTGGAACACCATTCTGGGCCTGGAAAAACAAGTTCTTTGGAGGCATGGTATCCCTTAGAGGATTGAGTCAGACAATGGGACTCATTTCAGGAACAGCCTTATCAACACCTGGGCTAGGGAACATGGCATTGAGTGGGTGTACCATATCCCCTACCATGCACCAGCTGCAGGCAAAGTGGAGAGGTGCGAGGGACTGTTAAAAACCACCTTGAAAGCATTGGGTGGAGGATCTTTCAAAAATTGGGAGCAGCACTTAGCAAAGGCCACCTGGTTAGTTATCACCCAAGGTTCCACCAACAGAGCAGGCCCAGCCCAGTCTGAGCTCCTATCTACAGAGATGGAGATAAAGTCCCAGTGGTACATGTGACAGGTTTGTTAGGGAAAACAGTTTGGATCAAATCTGCCTCGAGTACAGACAAACCCATCTGTGGGATTGTTTTGCTGAAGGACCAGGTGGATAATGCAGAGAGATGGAAGAACATGATGTGTACCTCAGGGAGGTCTGATTGTTGGGGGAGAACTATGAGTAAATACCATTGTTCACTGAAGGTTACTGCCATTTTCTGTCTATAGCTGTGTACTGTATATATATGCATGTATAAGGCACGTGTGTGTAGAGTTAGAATTTATTTAGTTCTGGGAATAAGTTGACAATATGGGGATAAGGGGTGGAATGATGGGGGGTGACTTTATGATGCTTGTATCCCCAATCGTCTGCTCTGGTTGTGCTGTATATTCAGTTCTGTACCTTTCAACTGGTTCTGGGAGCAAAGGGGGAGAAAGAAGCAGCGTGCAGTTTGTTTTGAGAAAACTGCCTGACTGCCACACGTCCTTGCTGCGGCGTTGGTCTGAGGCCCGGACAGCGCTGGGACAGAGATCTCCTGTGCTCTGAGTCAGTTTGAGCTGCCTGAGGCAGAGGTGTGACCCCAGCCCCGCCCCACCCCACACCGACCAATCAGATGGCTCCGTGTGGTTGTCTCCGCCTCTCAATTGTGACATCACAAAGGGCGGGGACTCTCTGCCTGGAACATCACTGAGCTCCCATTGGCTGTGGCTGAGAGGGTGGGGCTTGCCTGGAGTATATAAAGGCGCTGCTATAAGAGCCAGGCACCAGAGCTGTTCCTGGGTCTGCAGCGGCTGAAGAGGGCGCGGGGCCGGTCGGAGACGGCCGAAGAGGGTGCGGGGCCGGCCGAAGACGGCCGAAGAGGATGCGGGGCCGGCCGAAGACGACCAAAGAGGGTGCAGGGCCGGCCGAAGACGGCCGAAGAGGGTGCGGGGCCGGCCGAAGACGGCCGAAGAGGATGCGGGGCCGGCCGAAGACGGCCGAAGACGGCGCGGGGCCGGCCGAAGACGGCCGAAGACGGCGAGGGTCCCACAAATCAGAAGGAGGAGGCCATCGGCCCGGCCTTCCAAAGGGAAGGGCAAAATAAAATTGGCCAAAATCCCATCAAATGCTGGCACTGATCTTTTCTTGCCCAGCAAAGGCGCCAACAAATCCCAAAGCCCCCGCCCGGGCCATGGCAGAGGAGCACGGAGACCCCCGGGCCCTCAGCCGGGGCCAGGAGCTCGGGCCTGGGGCACTCCTGCGGGGTCTTCAGCCCTCTCCTGGCGGGGAACGGTCAGGGCTGGGGGGTCTGTGTCCGTGTCACACCGGGGCATGCTCGGGGATTCTCTGGAATTCCCTGGAATTGATGGAATCTGTTGTCATCCTGGTGTCAGAGGCGCTCCCAGCCGCAGCTGGGCCAGCGGGTTTCTGCCTGGCTGCTGCCTTTGGCCACGGCAAAGACTTTCTCAGCTGCCATCTCTCATCAGAGCGGCCAGAGGTTTAATTGGTTTTTGAGGTTTTGTTTTGGGTTTTTTGTTTGTTTGTTTGTTTGTTTTGTGGGTTTTTTTGTTTGTTTTTTTGGTTTTTTGGGGGTTTTTTTGCCCTAAAGCAGGACAGTCCTGCACACACAGGGCTGTTCCAGGAGATGGTTCAGTCCGGCTGTCACTTCATTAAGGGCACTGAGCGGGTGAGGTTCGTGGAGAGGAACATCTCCAGCCGGGAGCAGCTCCTGCACTTGGGCAGCTATGTGGGGCTCTACGTGGGGGACACCTCCTCTGGGGAGAAGTTGTCAGCTCCTGGAGCAGCGAGCCGGGCTGGAGGGAGCACAGCCGGGCTGTGGTGGACAGGCACTGCTGGCACAACTCCGAGTTGTCCACCCCGTTCCTGGTGGAGCGCAGAGGTGAGCGTGGGGCAGAGCGCGTCCCCTCGGGCCCTGCCCTGGCAATGACCCTGGAGCCCCTCAAAACCTCCCTGGGAATCACCCCAGAGCCCTCAGCCCTCCTTGTGCCCATCCCCTGGGACTCCTGTCCCCTCAGCCCAAGTGGCTCTCCCAGTCCATCCCTGTCTCTCCCAGTGCTCCCTGCACGTGTCCATCTGGGCCCTCTCAGTGCTGCCTCAGGCCCTCCCAGTGTTTTCCCAGTGTCACTGCAGTCCCACCCAATTCCTCTCAGTCCACAGCCATTCCATTCCCAGTCCACTTCCAGTCCTTCTAACTCCACTACCACACCTCCAGCCTCTCTCCCATTGACCCAATCCACTCCACTCTCTCTCCCAGTGTTTCCCCACTCTCTCCAGTTTCTTACCCAGTTCCTCTAAAGGCCACACCAGCCCTCTCACACCTCTCCCAGGTCCCCCCAGTTGATCCCAGTGTGTCCCCACTCTCTCCCAGTGCCCGCCAGCGTTTCCATCTCGCTGCTGCCCTTGAGCTCCCAGCCCGGCCCTGGTCGCCTGCTCTGCTCCATGATGGATTTCTATCCTGCCCAGATCCGGGTGAGGTGGTTCCAGGGCCAGCAGGAGCTCTCAGGGCACGTGGTGGCCACTGCCGTGGTCCCCAGCGGGGACTGGACCCACCAGCTCCTGGTGCTGCTGGAAACCCCCCGAACCTGGGGTCACCTCCAGCACCAGGTGGGGCACTTCAGCCTGGAGCAGCCCCTGAGCCGGCACTGGGGCACGGGGGAGGCACTGGGAGGACTGAGAGAGGCACTGGGATGTGCTGGGAGGAACTGGGAGGGAGCTGGGGAGAGCCCGGTTGGAACTGGGAGAGGGGATGGGGGCTGTGGAAGGGCGGAGCAGGAGTTTGGAGGGTGCTGGGGAGGGTGGGATGGGGTTCTGGGGGTGCTGGGGGGCGCTGGGAGGGAGTTTGGGGGTGCTGGGTGTAACTGGGAGGGATTGGAGTGAGGCTGGAGGGGCTGGGAGGAGATCAAGAATTGGAAAGCAGGACCTGGGATGAGGTTGTTTGTGCTGGGAAGAGACTGGGAGGGGTCTGGGTGAGTCCTGGAGGGGCTGGGAAGGGACTGGGAGAGGGTTTGGGGGTCCTGGGGCAGTGGGGGCAACTGGGAGGGGTTTGTGGGATCCTGAGAGGGTCAGGAGGGGCTTTGGTGGGTCCTGGGGAGGCCAGAAAGGGATTGGGAGGAGGTCTCAGGGGGTCCTGGGAGGGCTGGAAGAGGCTGGGAGAGAGCTTGGGGTGTCTGTGAGAGGTTTTGGGGGGTCCTGACCCCTGCAGACCCCCCAGAGATGCCGCCGGACGCTGCCCACAGCAAGATGCTGACAGGGATCGGGGGCTCCGTGTTGGGCTTTGTCTTCCTGGCGCTGGGGTTCAGACTTGGGGGGACCCTGCAGGGGGACTGTGATTGGGGGAGAGGCAGAATGGGCCCCAGGGTGGATTGGGAATGGGGACCCTCATGTGTCCCCCTGCTGTGTTACCCCGCTCTGGGGACTCTGGGGATTTGGACCCCAACAAGGCACCCAGTGAACCCCAAAAGACAACAGGACCCCTCTAAGCTGCCAGGGGAATTTGAGGAGGGGGCTCATGGGGGGGCACCCAGACCGAGCCAAGAGCCCAGCACTGCCCCAGCCTGACCCGCCCTGGCTCCATCCCAGAGATTAGAAAGGAAGAGTGGGATCCCTCCCAATGCAATTTGGGGGTCCCAGACCCCTCTTTTCCCTTCCTCTTTCACCCCTTCCCCGCTGCCTGAAAGAAATAGCCCCAGGTTATGCACTCCCAAGTTGTACTGTTGTGCTGTTATGCTGTAAAATTAAAGTTGCACTGTTACTTGCCTGTTTTAAACTGTTCATGTTGAATCTGTACCCTGAATTTCTGTTTGTTGTGTCCAAGTTCTGTACCCTTTCTCCCTGAATTCTGAGTTTTCCCCTCTCCATCGGGTAAAAAGCCCGCTGCCGCTTCCTGATTGTCCCCCCTGCTGCTTCCTGCTGCCCCCTGCTGCTTCCTGCTGCTCCCTGCCGCCTGCCGTTGAGCGGTGGACCCCGCCCAGTATGGAGATAAGGGAACTCCCATGGTGCCTGGCTGCGGCCGAGAGTCCAGTTGGAGCTAAAAAAGCCCCTGGGACAGCGAGCCGACACAGAAACTGGACCTAAGAAGGACAAAGCTGTGCGAGGCACACGTCCAGCTACCTGCAGGTAGCAGGTATTTGTTTGTTACTTTCTCGCCATGACCTGAAAGGAACTGGAGAGAGGTGACCCCCCTGGACCACACGAGCCAAAGTGATTCTATGGAAACCCCCGTGAGGAAGGAATCCCGACTCTGTGGCATCAGCAGCAGCAGCAGCAGCAGCAGCAGATTTGACTGCACCTCCTCCTCCGTGGTGTCTACTGGGAGCAGCGGCGGCGTGCGCAGCCCCTCGAGCCCCCTACCCAGAGCTGATTTCTAATAAAGGCCTTTTCAAAGGAGCTGGTCTCCTGGCCCATTTATAACACGGGAAACAGACACGGTGTGTCACGTTGGCTCTGTGCACACAAACATAGACCAGCCAGTTTGTAAGGCCAGCTGGCAGTATTTTGATGTCAAGTAATTAAAATAGGTGAAAATAGAAACTCCAAGGACTGAACATTTTAAAATAAAACCTTTATTTCTTTCCAGAAGAAGGCCAAAAGCATTTCCTGTGCAGATGGACTTGGTTTAGTATCAAGAAGTATCACAAGTGGTTTTGTCCAGGCAGGAGGCATAGTGGCTGTGAGGTGATGAAAACAGAGATGGGATCTGCTTGAGGCGCAGGGTGCAGTGGCTGCTCACCTGTGATGTGGATCCCTCAGAGTACCTGTTTCTTTAGAACAATAGGAAGACTATAGAGAATTGAAATACAAACAATAACTGCAGCAGGAAGTCCATTGCAATTTAGGTTGTTGTTCATGAGATTCTTCAAGCTGAGCACAGACATTGCGTTCAGCAGACGCACACGCAGGGGCTTTTTGGAGCGCTGCTCTGGCACCCATTCTTTTGAATAGGGGATTGCAGGAAAAAAAGAAGAGAAGCCCATCAAGTATTGAAGATTATCAGTCACTGGCAGGAACCAGTGGATTAAGAAATGTGAGGTTAAAAAAGGCAGAAAACGTGAGGTGACAAGTGTGAGAAATGGGAGTGACAAAAGGAGAGAAGTGCGAGGGAAGAAAAGAGTAGGAAACCTGATTGGGAAAGGGTGAGAAACCTGAGGGGAAAGTGGTGAAAAATGTGAGCGAAAATAGAAGAGGAAGGTTAGAGGAGGAAAAGGCAGAAAAATATGATGGGAAAATTCTAAGAAACATGAGCAGAAAAGAGTGAGAAACATAGGGGGGAAATGTAGGCAGATGTGAGGGGATGAGAGTGAGAAACTTTACTGGCAAAGAGAGAGAAACAGGCAACAAATGTGAAGGGAACATGGTGAGAATCCGGATGGGAAAAGGAGAAACCAGAGGGCAGACAAAGGCAGAAAACATGAGGGGGAAAAAAGGGTGGGAAGTTTGATGAGAAAAGTGGCAGAAAACTTTTCTAACACATGCTCACTCAGAAATCTCACCAACTAATTTGTAACCCTAAGACCGACTCATTCCTTTGCTGAAACTCACAAACATTCCCTCCAATTATTTGACGTACTTCAATCACTTCTCGGAAGTTATTGACGGTAGAGTAGGGATCTCTTGAGGATCTCTGGTATTCATTTGGGGAACATCCCATTCCTCAAATTCTCCTCTGATGCTCAAGAGTCTCCTACAACCACTCCCTTCCCCTTGAATGCACTCCAGCGACCTTCTTAGGAGGACTACTCTGTTCTCAAGGGTAAGGTAGCCACTTGCACACATGAATCACTGTACTGGGGGAATTGAGGGCTCAACACTGTTAATTCTAATGAAATTCATGATTTGTTACAGCTCAAAATTTTCTCAACACCTTCCTTCTCTCGGAATTGCCCACAAGCATTTTGTCAATGCACCTTGAAAATGCTTTTGCTGACTGAAGCCACACTGTGTCTTTCCTCAAGAAAGCAATTAAGAAAGAAAACACAAATTGCCTACTGAAACCCTTCTGCTCCCTTCCAAATCAGTTCACTGCTCAAGCACAAGCCACAGGCTTGATTCCCTTGGTGAGATATGAGGTAATATTTTGCTGCAGCCAAAAGATTATTAGAAAAAAGAATGAAAGTTGTTGGTTCTAGGTGTTGTTGTTTAGGGATTGGATTATTCTAGGTAATTTGTTGGGTGTTGCTGTGAGCTGGGAGAGGGGCCAGGTTGAAGACCAGACAAAAAGGGAAGTAGGGTAAGAGGGGAAGCAACAGACAAGTAGACTGTGAGGAGAGAATATAAGTTCCCTAGTGTTATAGATGCAAAAAAAAAAAAAAAAAAAAAAAAAAAAAAAGAAGCTGAAACGTTTTAATAGTTGTGTCCTATACTGGCTGTGCATTTTCATTTCCATTCCCAACGGTGTTTATTTTTCAACTAGTTCTGAATTGTTACAAATACTTACTGTTGTAATGTTGTTGGAGTAGTTGTGAGATAGTGTTGCAGTGTTTAGTTACCAATGTTTGTGGAAGTTTTGTGCGGCTGCATCCCCGAATGCAGTTAAAGGGATAATACCAGGGGAAGGGGGGGAATCTTCTCTCCCCAGATAACCCAGAGACCGAGACCACCACCCAGCACTTTGATTGGAGAACACAACCACCCAATCAAAACACGGCGGGAAGGAATGATTGGTGTAGAAAGCACCCTGCTAAGAACCAATGAGAGCCCAGAGAATGCACCAATCATGGAAAGGATCCAAAACGGACCAATCCCTGAGGGGACTGAGACTATAAAAGGGACTGTTTCACTATCCCAAACAGACTCTTCTGGGGGGTGGCTGGTGTGCACGTATTGTTTGCTCTGACTTGCCGTGAGGGGCTGGGACTAGCTCAGCCCCTTGTTCCTGTAGCCGCTTCATAGCAATAAAAATAGGCCTTTCCTTTTTTAACACCTTTGGATTCATGGCCATGTCATTATTTTTGCAACCTTGTGTCACTAGTACCCAGCCAAAGGGAAAGGGGACACGGTTTGCCTGGGGCTGGGAAAGGCACTAAAAAGCAGCGTTCTGTTTAGAATGTTTGTGTGTGTTCGGCTCTTGGGAGAGCGAGATACACATCCAGCTCAGGTGAATCCTTGCTAAAGAAACTGTTCTCTTTTGCTTTGATGACTTTGTCCCCATTGAATTTCATCTAAAGACTTGGCTCCTTTCTAACACCTCTCTCCCAGCAGCTCAGGGCTGTATTGCACAGTGCTTGCTGTGTGCCAAACAGCACAAAGCAGGCTGCCCTGGTGCCCCTGAAGATTTCTGCACAACACTCTGCATTTCACACCTGTGCTCTGGCTCAGTGCAGAACTCCAGGACTGCAGGCGCTTCCTCCCAGAGCTGTGTGAGGCCCTGGCTGCTGCAGATGTGAGCTGACAAGCTGTCCCTGCCTGAGGCTGCCCTGGGTTCCCCTGGCAGAAGCGCCGTGCCTGAAGGACGCTGCCCTGTGCTGGAGCCTGCGGAGCAGCCCGGCTCCCTCCCGCTGTGCCCGGAGTGCTGCACACACTGCTCACCTTGGCCAGGAGTCACAGGGCAGCCGGCACAAGAGCAGGAATGCTCAGCCAGGCCTGCAGCCCTCGGCTGTCCTTGGCCTTTCTCTCCTGCTGTGCAGACTGCAGATGGCCAATGCCCCCAGGCTGTGCTGTGCCCAGCAGGGCTGCGCTTCCCCTCGGGAGCAGCCAGCTGCCAGCTGGGCTCTGAGAGCCCAGGATTCACCCGGGGCCACCAAGAGGCACCCAGGGCCGGGCTGCTGCCTCTTGCAGCTCCAAGGACCTCATGGCAGCCTCCTCTGCCCAGGCTCAGGCTGCTCCGGGCTCTGCCAGGGCTCTGCTGGGGCTCCAGCCTGGACAAGGTGGGGCCCAGTCTCACCTGGCAGTCGCTGGTCGCTGACAGCTCTGCACCAGCTCTGCACCTTTCCCTGCAGCCTCCCTGAGCTCTCTGCTTCCTCACTTGAGCAAAACTCTCCTCCAGCCCAAGAGACTGCACTTAGGGATACAAATCCAAGTGGCACGAAGCCAAATGCTCTCCAGTCATAGCTCAAGGCCTGCATGTGCACAGGATCTTTGGGCTGCTGCACTCCTCCTTTGCAGCTTCTGCCTGCAAATGCCAATGCCATTTCTGCCTCAAACACAAGTGCCACAGCTGGGGAAAACCCAGCCAGTGGGCCATATTCCAAAGGCACTGTGGTCTGGAGAGGATGAATGAAGAAGAGCTTTCCTCCCTTTCTAACCATATAAAAGAAGCCATCAATGTCACTTTCCACCTCTAAGAAAAAGCTGACAGTTCAGAAGGAAATGCTGAGCTTTCTCACAGGCTCAGAAGGAGAGGAATCTTCAAAACAAGTTGAGCTTTCAAAGACTTTATTTAGAGTCCAATGCTACAATCCTATGCTACAATGCTATCCTATTCTACAATCCTAGCTATAATTCTAGCTACAATCGTCCTCTGAGCTGGTCATGGAGAAAACTCTTTGAAAGTGATTTTCACATTCTTTTCTCCTTCTTCCACTTCTTCACTGACATGATCAGTGGCACCAGGCTGGACGCAGGCTTGGCTGATATTAAAAATGGATGCTGCACAAAGGGAAAATAAATACAATGAACCATTACTTTCCAAGCTAAGAGCCTCAAAGGCAGGGTGATATTTTTGAAATGAAAAGGGGATTGAGTCAGAGTAGGTCTAAGGAGCATGGGGCAACAATGGCACAGCTTGCTGCAAGAGCTGCTGAGTGCCCCAGCCCTGGAAATATTTCAGCCTGAGCATCGTGATCTCTTTCAAGATTTCCCTGCTCACTGCAGGGCACTTGGACCAGATGACCTTGACAGGTCCCTGCCAGCCCAGCCCAGGCTAGGATTCCTGACTCTTTCCATGTTTACCTGACTGCACCAGGAGTGGAGGTGAGGAGGAGGGGGGCTCATCTGATGCCTTGCACTTGAGTGGAGGAGGAGCTCATCCCTGGGACACTGTCCCACCTGCAGCCCCTGGGCATTTTACCTGCAGGAGCTCCTGGGCAGACCAGCGCTGCGCCTCGTCTGTCTGCAGGCAGCAGCTCAGGAAGTGACGCAGCCAAGGTGAGAGGAGCCTGGGCTGCTGCAGCTCTGGGATGCCTTCTGTAGCTATCAGGAGTTGGGCCTGGAGAAAAAGGACACACGAGTCTCTCCCCTGCTTCTTTCACTGTGTCTGTAACTGCTCTCCCAGATCCCATTGTTTCAGCTCCACTCTGCAGTGGCAGTTTGTTTCTGCTGTGGCACAGAGGCAGAGGTGACTTCCCTGTACCAACAAAAAACCCAAACCCCAATGCAGCCATGGTATGCCAATACTAGAAAGTGCCAGGAAACAAAGGGGTGGTTTTGGCAGGCTCTCCACATTGTCAGGCTTCAGCTTGGTGACATGGAGAAAGTGGCTTGGATTAGGAAGGAAATATGGTCACTGAGTGTTTCAGCACCACTGCACAAGAAGCACAAGAGCCTCTGTGGCCTTCACACCTCCAGGTTCCAGGCAAGTTTCCCTGTGAGAAGAATGGGGGTGCACTTCTTCTCTCCAAACCACTTTTTTAGTAACTTTGTTGGGTTTGGGTTCCTTTCCTTCATTTCAGGAAAGATAACACCAGTTCTCAAATGTTTGTTTCCTGTTCTTAGGGCCATCCACACAGCCAAAAGAGCTGGAATGACTTCTAAGCCAAAGCAAAATGTTGCCTGAGCATGGAGATTGTTTGTGTGGGGTAAGGCTTGAGTGTCCCCAATCCCCAGTGATGCAACCCAAACTACAGTAGATGCTGATGTGCTGCAGGGACCTTTTTAGAAAGGGACTGTGGTGGGAGTAGTTCCAGCAGATGGCAATGGGATTTTGTCCAAGGGCACACAGAAAGAACGTGGGACAGGTGAGAAAGACAGCGGGACCAGAGAGTATTGACACCTTACCGAGAGAGAACTTTCATTGCCATAAGGGACTTCTCCTTCCACTATTTCAATGCCCACAATTCCAAAAGACCAGATGTCCACTTTGGGGCCATAGGGTTGACCTTTGGCCACTTCAGGCCACCAAGAAGTCCCAATCACCGAGCTGCGTCTACTCTGCTCGTGGGTGAGTTGAGCAGAGAGGCCAAAATCAGCTGGGGAGAAAGCAAAAGACTGTTTTGAGTTGAATGTTGTGCAAGTAGGAAAGGTAGCAAAAAAAATTGCCCAGTAGAAGTTGGAGAATGTGCTGTTGGATCTCCTGGACAAGTGTCCCTGCTCTCTTTCCTCAGGACTTCAGCCAAGGAAATATGGCATTGGCTACTGAAGAAATACCCCCATTTTGACACTGCCTCCAGCAGTGGCTTTTGTTCCCCTGAAGCTTTAGACTTGGAGCTCCTTCCCTCTGGAATGGACACACACAGAGCACAGCCACTCTGGACTGCTGGGACCATGAATGGTCCCAATGGGAAGCCTGCACTGAGCAGGACCTGTCCACAGAAGGAACCCCCAGCTACGAGGAATGGTCCCTAGGGGAAGCCAGCACTGATCAGGATCTATTCCCAGCAGAAACCAGCAGCTACCATGAATGGTCCCTAGGGGAAGCCTGCACTGAGCAGGAGCTGCCCCCAGAAGAAACATCCAGCTACCATGGATGGTCCCAAAGGGAAGCCTGCATTGAGCAGGAGCTCTCCCTAGTAGAAGCTGGTAGCTACCACATGCTCTCTGACTGGGATGAATGCACTGAGGAAGAGCTGTCCCATGGTGATGTTGGGAGCTACCAAGAAGTTTCAGACTGGGAAGAGTGCTCTGAGCAAGGCCTTTCCCAAGGACAAATCGTGAGCTCCCACAATCTTTCTGACTGGGAAGAAGACAGCGAGCATGAGCTGTCCCATGAAGATGACAGCAGTTACCAAGAAATGTCAGATTGGGAAGAGTCCCTTGCCCGAGAGCTTTGTCAAGAGCAATACTCCATTGCCCAGAAGGTGTCTGCAGGGAATGGAAAGAGACCCTCGGTACAGTCTAGCTGGGAGAGTGACAGTGACCAAGACCTGGTGCAGGACAGCTGGGAACGGAGCATCGGGGCCAAGGCCTTGCTGAAAGAAGAAGATGAGTGGGACGAAATCAGCGTCCTGGAGCTCATTGAGGATCAAGACAGAGAGCAAAGACTGGCAGGTGTGGCAGGAGGCGGGTTCCCCGTGCCTGTCCCTCGCGAGGCTTGGGTTGAGCCCGGGGCACCTGAGCCATGCCCCCGAGGGCCGCTCTGTGCCTGGCCTCCCCAGGTGGAAGCCCCGGCCCCCAGAGGACACAGGGCCTCTCCAGCCTTCCAGGAGCAGGTGCCAGAGGCCGGCAGCCTCAGCCAGCAGCGGGCCCCCCGCAGGAAACATCTCTCCCAGCTCAGGCGGGCGCTGCGGGCGCTGCGCAGCCTGTTCCGCTTCCCCTGCCTGGCGCCACAGCCCCAGGATTAGGCCTGATCAGGACCCCACTGCACACTGCAGGGCCACGACAAATGCAGGCCTTCCTAAACAAATCACAGTTGTGTTAAAACAATAGTAGTAGGGAAAAAAAAAAGCAAATCACACAATGTCCCCCACGTAAAAAAAACCCCAAAAGCACCAAAAACCACAAAAAAAAAAATCTTCCAAAAGGAACATAAAAAGAAATAGAATTAGAATAAGAAGAAATAGACAACGTAGAAGATGAAGAAACAGTAGCAGTAAATAAGAATAAGAGTTAGGAAAAGGAATAAGAATAGGAATTTGGAAAAGGAATAAGAATAGGCATTAGGAAAAGGAATAAGAATTAGAATAAGAATGTATAGTGATGTAGAAGAAATAGTCATAGTACATAAAATAAGAAGAGTAAGAAAAAGAAAAACATTGAAGCAGAAGAACAAGAAGAACCATGTAAGAAGGAATAGTTACCGTAACAAGAAAATGAAGAAAAAGAAGAAGACGAAGAAGAAGAAGAAGAAATAGTAGTAGCAGTAAATAGTTTTAATAAAAATATAAATAAATCAAATGATGATGATGATAATATGAAAAATATCAAGCTAAAATACACCTCCACACATGTTCTAGAGTCACGGTGTAGTTTGGGTTGGGAAGGGCCTCAAAAACCATCGAGTTCCATCTGATTATTGTAGGCGCTCTTTCTCCCTCTCTGTGTCCTCGCTCCTATTTCTTTCTCTCTCTCTCCCTCACGGTTCTTGTGAAATAAAATCTGGGTTAAATAAAATCTGGGTGTTGGTGAAAGCCCTGACCCCAATTTTCACGGCACACCACGACTGCAGAACAAATCACAGCATGCAAACGAACTGCAGCAAAGAAGAGTCAAGCTTGCTGGGCTGTCAAACCGCCAAACTCAATTAAAAAAGCAGACGGCTGTGCTTTCTCAGTTTTCCCCACACAACATGCAAAATCTCACAGCTCTGCAACCTGCACAATCTGCTCCGTCGTTTCCACCTTCTGCACAGCAGATGGTGCTGCCAGTCGCCCAACAGAATCCGATACAGAGGCGCTGGGGGAGCATCTTGAGAGATGCGGTCCTTGAAGGTGATTTGAATGTACCCAACTCAATTGCTTGTCCAGTTCCTATAGAAAATGCCCAGGCTCGATGGGAGCCTCATGAAGGGAAGGTGTTAAGTTCAGCAAAGCAAACAGTTACCACCTATGGAATAAGATCAGAAGCAGCCAGAAATATAATTCAGTACATCTTTACAGCAGATGTACTCTGTCCTGCAGATTGTTCAAGTACAGCTTCCCCGCTGTTAACAACCTCACAGTTCCTCATTTTTGAAAGAGAGTGGGGGCGTTTGGCAATTGAAGAGGCAAATAAACACCAAGTAGTAGGGGATCCTTTTTATGGACTTCAGCCTGATATGCTGACAGGGCAAGGACCATATGCTACAACCAACGTCCAGCTCACCTACCCCATTGAGATCCATCAGATGGCTCAAACATTGGCCCACAAAGCCTTGCTTTTGGTTCCTGACAAGAAGAAACCTTCACCATATGCTATCATCAGGCAGGGGGCCACAGAACCATATGGACAATTTATTGATAGACTGTCAGCTGCTTTAAAGGATGCCCAAGACCGAACCACAGACGTGCAAGATCACCTCTTTCGTTCCCTTGCCTTTGAAAATGCCAACTCATGTACCAGAACCATCCTAGCCACTCTCCCTCAAGGCTGTGCAATTGATGAAATGCTGGCGAGCAACCAGAGCTGAACAAAGTGACCAGACAGCAGCGTTCACAGCGGCCATGAGAGATGTGATGCAGAAACAAGGGCACATCATTGCAGCTGCTCTGTCAGGAGGCAACATCAATTATCCCAGTGACAACGAAAATCCATTACCTGACATCCCTGGTTTTCGGTGTGGTGAAACAGGCCATGTCATGCTAGGGCCTGCACCAACCACTTTGGACTCCCTTAAATGATGTCTAAGGGATGAAAGAGGAAAAGAACCTGCAGTTGTGATCCATCACCGTGCAGTGAGGAAGAGAAGACCACAGGCGATCCCAGGACTTCATGTCTATCACAAGAACATGCAAACAGGTGAATGACAAGGACCAAGTCTTGTGTTGCTTAATGTTTGTAGTTGTATGTGTGTTTTTGCAGGAGGAACAGGACCTGTTTGGTGCCAAGTCGATTTACCCGTGCATGTTTCCAGTCAGAGATAACAGCTGACAGTGATAACGACAGTGACAACAGCGACTTACCTGGAACACCCTGTGACGACCCTGAAACTGCTGAAAAATGATTTTATAAAATAGAGAAAAATAGTTATATAGTTACAGTTGTAAGATCAAGTTTAGTGTTAAATTGATTTTAGTATTTAGAGTTAAGTAAGAACCAGTTAGATGGAGTGTTTGTTTTAATTAGTGGTTTGGTGGAGAAGGTATAACTATACCATTTAATCCTTTTTGTGTTTCTTTGATTGGAGTCCCAGTGAATTCCATGGAAGAGTTCAAAGCTTGGACTCAAGCCAAAATTAACCCAGAGAATGTTTTGAGGACACAAGCTGTTGCCATTGCACCAAATTTTAAAACCACTGGTACTGAGCCCTGAGAATTCAATCATTTGGGCTCTGTGCCAGGCAAATATTGTTTAATATTTGGACACTTTGCCATAAAATCAGTTTGTTGTCCATGAAAGAAAAGCAGTCCAAAAATGGAAACACTTAGCTGTTTGTTGAGTTTTCATTGTATTCTAATTATTTTGAATTTGTTAGATTATTTTTAATTGATTTATAAGCAGCTTTTATAGCTGGAAAGCAACATAAAAAAATTATAATTGTTGACATTTTATTTGATAAATGGTTTGATTCGTGGGGTTTCACTGGGTGGCTCAAAGATTTAATCCATTTTGGTGTGATGATTTTTGTTATTAATATAGTTATTTTAGTTTTTATGTTTTGTTTGTTGTAATGTATGCAAAAATAATCAGCTGTGCCTTTGAATTACCTTCAAAAGAAAAAGGGGGAGATGTAACAAATTAGATCTGAGCTATCCCAGACTGGGCCTCAGTTTCACACCTGTCTAGAAGTGGACAGACCTGTGGCATAGGTCAAAAAATTTAGGTTAAGGTGTGCTTAAGCTTTAGATAGGTTAGTTTTGCTATTATCATGGTGGATTCCTTAAGTGTGAAATTGTTTGCATTTTCCTTCACACTGAATGCCAATTAGAAAACACTTGCAACTGCAAACTATCTGAAACTGTATTTAACCCACCATTCCGGAAGAATAAAGGGAGAAAACGCATAATTCAGCCACATTGGTTTTTGTTCTGCCTTGCTCAGTCCAGCTTCCCATTTTAATTAGGAATTCCCCGGCTTTTTCTTCCTCAAGCCTCTCCTGTGCTGAGAACCCTCTTGCAAGTTGTTGAGACAGAAGACACCGTTGATAGGAGAGGGGAAACTCCTTTGTCCTGACAGGCTGGCACAAGGGTAGGGACGTACACCCGCAGGGACAGTTTCTGCAGGGCTGAGACACAGCCCCCAGGGAGGAAGAGACATTCCCATGGGGCTCCCTGAAAGAGTGGCTCACTCCACCAGCCCCAGCAACCTCCATGTGTGTCCAGCTCGTTGTCCCCGGGCTGTTGGCACAGGGTCGGTGGCTGCCCAACACCATCCCCCTGACTGGCACTGATCTCCAAGGAAGCCTGGACCACTCCTTGGCCAAAGTCCCCCACTTAGGACGCTGCAGACACTTCCTCAATTCCTCTCCAAGGTGATCTCAACACACCAATGATGTCCCAATCCTTGTCCATCTGGTCAAGAATCCCCCAGGGGGACACTCTGCTCTCTCATCAGTAGGGCACAAAGCAGCAACATTCCAGAGGAAAACCTTCCCCTGTGGGCACTGTGGATCGTTGGGGCAAATTCCAGAGCAAACAGTCAAGGCAATGGCCCGGAATGTTTTCCCAGCTGGGCTGCCCCAGGTCTCTGATGGATCCAGAGTGTCCCTGTGGAAAGAGAGAAGCAGAACTTTCAGTAATGCCCCAGAACGTCAAACAGGAATCACAGCCATGCAAGTGTCTCAGGAACCACCTCACCATGGATTATCCTTCCTGGAAGCCCAGGATTGCAAATGTCTTCCTGGTGCTTCAGGCCCTTGGTAGACAGGGCTTACCAGAGATGCTGGAAGGAGACCAACATCCCTCCTCCTCACAGGGCATCTCTGTTCCCCAAATGAGCTCCCAGTGGCTGCTCTAGGAGAAGTGCTGACTTGCCCTTGTCCCTTGGCATGGGCACATCCTGCTTAGGGCCACTGCTGGCCTGGGCCCAGGGCCAGGGCATGGAAGAGACACTGTGGGGACAAGGGCCCTGTGAAGCTGTGGGCAAGTCCCAGGCTGGGACACTGCTGGAGTGGGAGCTTTGTTAGGGATGGGGTCCCTGAAACACCCATGGGAAGCAGAGTGGGACCCAGGTGCTCTGTGATGGCACGGAGGCTGCAGGTGTGACAGGAACAGGCAGCACAGGGCATATTCCCCTCTGGACACTGCTCTGGGGCTGGAGACTGGACTGGTTTGGGGCTTGTAGGGAAACAGAAATCATGGGCTGTTCTGCATGTGGGAAGTGCCAGAGCTGAGCCGTTTCCCAAGCCTCAGCCTGCTTCAGGGACCTTGGCCTCATTGCTGTTAGTGCCTGTTGAGGACTTGGGATGTTTTGTGTTCATTGTTTTCTCCTATGTGCAGATCTTCAGGGCTGTGCTGAGGATCCCCTCTGAGCAGGGATGGCACAAAGCCTTTTCCACCTGCCTCCCTCACCTGGCTGTGGTCTCCCTGTTTATCAGCACTGGCTTTGTTTCCTACCTGAAGTCCCTCTCCATCTCATCCCCACCCGTGGATCTGGCACTGGCAGTTCTGTCCTCAGTGGCACAGAAAGTGGTAGGGAAAAGCCCGGGGCTTTTCCTGCAGCGGGATCTGCCCTGGTCATGGCACAGGAAAGGCAGTTCCTGCTGGAGCAGGAGGCTCTGCCTGAAATGGGCTCAAACAGCTCCAACAAGGCCCTGTTTTGCAAGGCCCGGCGTGGGAAATGAAGAAAGGGGGTCACACTGCTTTTGGGGTCAGTCATGTTTAAACCAGCCTGACTCCTCCATCCCAAAGTTTAACATCCTGAGAAGGAGCTGAAGCTGGGGCAGAGCCAGTAAAATCCCTGGGAAAAGGAACAACCCAGTGACACCACTGAGAACTTGTGCAGAGCTGCTGAGCTGGCACAGCCTGGGCACATCTGACTGACAGAGAAAGGCCCCATCCCAAATTTAAACCGCAGAGTCACCTGACATTTCCCTCCCTGGGGAGGTGTAGAGATTCCTCCCTGCAGTGGGGACACTCCTCAAGGTCACTGCTTGAGGCTGAGCCAAAGAGATTGTTGGTCTGGGTGAGTGACATCAATCTCTGCTCAAGAACTGGTTTTTCTTTAATACAATTGCTTCCAAATTGCTTTCTGTTTCACCCTGAGTGTCCCTGCAGAGGAACAGGGCATTTTTCATGCAGTTCCACAAGCTCAAGGTCCTCATTGCTTGAAGAAGCTGAGCCATGCAAATGGCCTTGTAAGAAGGATAAAAGCAGAGGGAATGGACTAAAAAGGATTAGAAAAATTTCCCCTTCTTCCAGACAAAGTCCACCAAGTCATTCCCTGCATTTCTCCTTTTCACATTCTTTCTGTCTCTACTCTGGGAGGTCCAGTTTTATTACGTTACGGCCGTAGGTTGGAGACAGACAGATGCCAGCACTCACCGAGATTACGCGGCACACAGCAGGGTTTATTGTTCAGAGCCCCCTTTTTCAGGGGTTTCAAATTGTCAGGCTTGGACAACTGATAGGGGTCGGGGTGTCTGCACTGCCCAGCTCCGTGGCTAAGGATGTGTCTGTATTCAGGGCTGAATGGGATTGACTGGGCTGCCCTGGCTGAGTTTAAATCTAGCCTACCATTGCTCACCCAGGGACTTGCTCACTCCTCTTCTAGAACAAACCAGAGGAGCCAGCCACATTGGGTTTTTGATTTATGGCCAAATTCATATGTCCAGCTACAGACCAGCTGTGCTTGTTCTGGTGCTTATCATGAACCGATTGTGCTCTCGGTTCACAGCAGCACAGGAGATGCAGAATCATCTGAACTGAACACAGAAACCAACTGCCTCTGCCAGCCCATTTTAATGTTCTAGGTCACTTTCCAGGTGTCCATGGAGATGTGTGAATGACTAGCACACAACTCTCCATTGCTGGCTGCAGGCTCTAGAGATTCTTTCTCTGAATTCTGTCAGGGTTGCACTCCCTAACAACTCCTGCTACCACCTCCTGTTTTCCTTAGGTTACAACAGGAACAATGAAAACCCCACCAGTGGCACAGCTCCCCAGCCCACCAGGAAAAGAAAGGACAAGTTGTCAGGTTCTCCAAACATCTGACCTGCTTTGCTGCAAAAGTTGTGCTGCACACACAGCATGGAAAGGCAAGAGAAGCTGCACTTGGTGGCACATCCTGTGACAGGAGCTCGACCTTGTTTTCTGTAAAAGGTTCTTGGAAAGAACAGACAGGACTGCGGAGAAGATTCTTGGAAAACTGAAACAGCTTTCCAGCAGTGAAATGAAAACAGAAAGGAAGAATCCAAGATGTTTTCCTCTATTTATTTCTATGCTCCCCTTCTCCATCTCACACTACATCTCCATCCCATTCATTCCAAATGGATCTCACTTCTGAGACGGATGACTTAGCAAGTTTTACACACTGTAAAATACCATGAGCTGCACAGAGTTTGCCTTGCCCTGTTTTTGCTGGGAAGCAGTGCTGGAGACACAAGTGCAGGCCTTGGGTCAGGTACAAATCCTACAGCCAGGGAATGTGCCCTGAGAGTGTTTGACCCTCAGCAGGGACAATGCACAGCAGCATCCGAGGGAACTCCTGTGTTGTTGTGCAGGAGTCAAGATCTGGGTCTTGGCTCAACACGGCAATGTTCCCGTGTTTGGACACACTCAGGGGCTGTCCCTGGGGCACGCGGGGCTTCGCCCGGGGAGATGGGGGAACGGACCCAGGGACACGCGGACAAACGGCCCTGGAGCTGCAGTTGCAGCAGCAGCAGCGGTTGTTGCAGCAGTTGCAGCAGTTGCAGCGGCAGCGGCAGCAGCAGCAGCAGCGGCAGCAGCAGCGGCAGCAGAAAATCGAGTTTACCTACTCTTCCCTGCTTCACCTCTCCCTCTCCCGCGGTCCCGCAGCCTCTCTCAGCGTCCCGTCCCCAGTGTCCCCCTCCTTTCCCGGCCTCTCTCTCCCCGTGCCGGGCCGGGCCATGCCCCGGGCCCGCCCCCGGCCCCGAGCGGGGCCGCCCCGTCCCCGCCCCCGGGCGTCCCGCCGCGCTCTCGCCGCCGCCCGGCTCCGGCTGTACTGGCGGTGGCGCTGCTGGGCGGGCATCAGTGCCTGGGCCTGCGGCGGCATCGCCGCCCTTTGGCTGCGCCTGTCCCGGGCCCGGCCCCGGCTCCAGCCCCGAGCCCGTCCCCGAGCGCGGCCCCGGCCCCGGCTCCTCCCGGGCCCTGCGGAGGACACACGCGGCGCGGCCGCTCTCGCCGCCTCCGCTGCGGCTTCCCCGGCCCGAGCTCCTCCGCTCGGCAGCGCGGCCGCCGGCCCCGAGCCGCCGCTGTCCCGTTCCGAGCAGCGAACGCCGGGGGATGCCCGGCCCGGGGCGGTTGAAGGGCGCTCGGGGGCCGTTCCTGGCCCCGGGCCGAGCGCTGACAGCCGCGTCTCGCCGGCAGAGAAGGCGCAGGAGGCCCTGCAGCAGCGCTACCGAGTGGGTTCGCTGCTGGGGCGCGGCGGCTTCGGCAGCGTCTTCGCGGCGACGCGGCTCTCGGACGGCGCCCCGGTGAGCGGCGGGGCCGGCGGCGGGCGCAGGAGGAGGGGGCGCAGGGAGGAGGAGGAGGGCGGAGGAGGGCGGAGGAGGGGGCTCGGCAGGGCGGGCGGCGAGCTGAGCCCGCTGCTCCCCTTGGCTTGCAGGTGGCCATCAAAAGAGTCCCACGGAACCGCATCCGGCACTGGGGCGAGCTGGTGAGTGAGCGGTGGCCAGTGGGAGAAGCCGGGGCGTGCCGGGCGGGGATGAGCCGAGGCCCGGGAGGGTGGAATCTGCCAGGATGCCTGGAGAGGGAGCGAGAGTGGGGCCAGCCGAGGACACAGAGCATCCCGGTGTGGGTGAGGGCTTCCCCAGCCCTGGCACGGCATCAGCCCCACTGACGGCATTGTGGTCCTCCCGCAGCCCGACGGCACCAGCGCACCACTGGAGATCGTGCTGCTGGACAAGGTGTCCACGGGCTTCCGTGGTGTCATCCAGCTGCTGGAGTGGCTTGAGCTCTCCAACAGCATCGTGATGGTGCTGGAGCGCCCGGAGCGGTGTCAGGACCTCCTGCGCTTCATTCGGGCACGGGGCTTCCTGTCCGAGGAGGAGGCGCGGGGGCTGTTCCGCCAGGTCCTGGAAGCCGTGCGGCACTGCACCAGCTGCGGGGTGCTGCACCGGGACATCAAGCCAGAGAACATCCTGGTTGACCTGGCCACCGGGCAGGCCAAATTGATTGACTTTGGCTGTGGCACCTACCTGCAAGAGACAGCCTACACTCACTTTGCAGGTGAGCCCAGGCAGGGCTGTGGTCCCGGTCCCAGCATCTGATGGCCCAACCTGGCTGTGGCAGCAGGGATTCTCCCTTTTGCTGCCAGTCACAGGTGAAAGTCTTCAGCCGAGTTGCTTTAGAGTGGGGATGCTGGGGGGGACCAGCTTCCAGCCCTGCTGGCAGCCTTTGCCCACCACTCTGCCCAGGACTGGCACTGGGGCAGCCAGCCCGACAAAAACACCCGTGGGTGGGGGTAGCAGAGAAGGGGCCCCAGAACCAGTGCACCAGCTGGTTTGGTGTGCAGGCAAGAATGGGCTTGGACAGCTCCACTGTCCCTGTTTGCCCTCGCTTTGTAATGATTTTGGGGCAGTGCAGGCAGGGAGGATGAGGGCATGGTTCTTCCCCAGCACTGAGTTGGTTTTTCCTTTCCGTGTCATTGTCAGGCCTTGCCAAGGCTTCCGCTGCTCACTTCCAACACCAGTGGCTTTTTTTCCAATCCTGAGTTTGTACACAAGTCACTGGTGCTGTTGAGAGGGCAGCAGGTCACCCTGTGTGCCACTGGGGCAGCCCCTGCACGCTCAGGGATGCTGGGGCCAGGCTCTGGGAGCAGCAGCTCTGATCCCCCTGATGAACTCCATCTGTATTCCATAGGAACACCGTCGTACAGCCCCCCAGAATGGACCCACTTTGGGTGGTACCACGGCGAGGCAGCAACCATCTGGTCCCTGGGCATCCTGCTGCACCAGATGGTCTGTGGGAAGCACCCTTTCAGGAGGGGCTGGGACTTGAGCTGGGGCCAGCTCCCGCTGCCACAACGGCTCTCTCCAGGTGGATCCTCATCTCTGGGCACGGGGCAATACCAGTGTTGGGAGAGACAGCAGCAGGCTCGTGAGCATCCCGCTCTGGCAGCTGCTGGGGAGGTGGCACATGTCCTGCTTTTCTGCTCTCCTCCAAAAGAGGGAATTGATGGGAAAGTTTAGGCCCAGCTCTGAGCACATGCAGCACGGCCTGGGCATGGGAAGAGTGGGACAGGAGCCTTCTCCAACTGACTGCTGGCTTCTGGCTTCTCTCCCCAGACTGCCAAACTCTGATCAGGTGGTGTTTATCCCTGCACTCCTTGGACAGGCCCTCATTAGAAGACCTGTTCTGTGATCCTTGGATGCAGGATATTCATCTACCATAGAAGAAGGGAGAGAGTCACAGGCACATTTTGATCCAGGGCCCTGGTAAGTTCCAGCTCCACACAGACCTTGGCAATCAGAAGGAAAGCAACCCAGACTTTTTGTCCTGCCTATAGCAGTGTGCAGGGCTCGTGGGATGGGCACACACAGCCCTTGTGCTGGAGCTGAGCTGCTCTTCCCAGCACTGGTGGCCACCATCCAAGCTGGTTTGGCTTGTCCTGGTTCACTGACAGCTGGGGCCCTGGGCAGAACACTGACAGCCTGGTCTCATCCCCCAGGGAAGGAGAAAGAGCCCCTGGAGAAGCTGTACCAGGTCGGGTTGCTGCTCTGGAGACATCGAGGAGGACAGCAAGGATGACAACCCCTTCCTCCACCTGGCCACCGACAGCTGAAGATGAGGGACTCGGATTCTGGCACTTCCTTCAAAGCCAGGCTCCACAGCCAATTTGCAGATGAGTGCACACCCGGCTGAATGCCAATACTTTGGGGGGCAGGGCAGGGGGGATGGGAGAAAGTACGGGCTTCCCTCACCTGTGGGTGGGTTTTTCCCCAGCATGTAAGGGTTGGGCCTTCCTCAAGCCCCTGACAGAGATAAGATATTTGACCTTTTTTTTATTTTTCCCCTTTTTGTTTGTAATCTATTTTCAATAATTTGTTGTTTGTTTTCCTAAAGGAAGCGTTCTAGGGAGTGTCCAGACTGGATTGGGAAGTGCTTGGGACCAGCTGTGGCGTGAATGGGCCGTGCCCTTGGAGAAGGCCAAGGACATCGTTTGGGAGCAGTTTTTCTTGAGGCAGCAGATGGTGTGAGGTGTGTCCGTGACTTCTTGGCACGGGTGGGATAAGTGGTTTTGGGGAATGGCAGTGAGCACAGGAGCATCCTGCACTGGGCGGCTGCTGAGGGGCTGGATCTGCCCTGGGTGGCTGCAGGCTGGGCTGTCCTGCCCTCCTGCTCTGCTGCCCAAGGCAGCAATGATGGGCAGCTTTGGGCCCAGCTCTGAGCACGGCCAGCACGGCCTGGGCACCGCGGGCGGCTGGGACAAGGGCACAGGAGCCTTCAGCTGACGGGCGGTTTCTGGGTTCTCTCCTTGCAGCCGGGCTCTGCGCCTGCTGAGGCTGCTCTGGGCTCTGCCAGGGCTCTGCTGGGCTCAGCCCTGGGCACGGCTGGGCTGGCTCTGCCCTCACATTGCTCTGACAGCTTTGCACCAGACGAGCCCTTTCCGAGCACAGCACCTGAGCTCTCTGCTTTTGCAGGTGAGTGAGACTCTCCTGCAGGCCAAGAGATTGCAGGCAGGGATCCACATCCAGTTGGCAAGACCCCAGATGCTACACAGTCCCAGCTGAACTCCTGTATCCCCACAGGATGTTTTGTCTGTCCCACTCTTCATTTCCTTTGGGTTGGAATTGTGCAATTGCCCTTTCTTCCTCCTCTAGAAGTGCCAGGAGTGGGCCACACCTGGCGAGTGGGCCGTGTTCCCGAGACAGGGCGGTCTGGAGTTGAGGGATGAAGAGTTGCCCTTCTGCACTTGTAACCCAGAGCAAAAAGCTCTAAGTGGGACTTTCTGTCCTTAAGAAAGCCCTGACAATTTCCAAGGGAACGTGCAGCTGATTCACAGGGTGGGAAGGAAAGTCACCTTCTAAAGGAATTGGGGTTTAACAGAGTTTAGATTCCCAGTCCTGCTTGGAGCTGGAAGGGCACAAGCAATTTCCTATTGCTTTAATCAGAATTTAAAACAACAGTGGTAGAAACAAATCCCCAAATCTTTTAAAAAAGACTGCTGAGGTCAGTAGGATGGATCCTCCTGCTGTGTCATCAGCACATTCACAAAGTAAATAACCGAGTTCTCTTTTTCAAAAGATCAGTTACCTCTTAATCCAAAGTTACAGAAGATATTCCAGTGAAAACTTGGGGTTTGATTGTGTGTTTCACATTTTATGTACAATTTTTTTTTTTTTTTTTTTTTTTTTTTTTTTTTTTTTTTTTATGACAGAGATCACATGTCCTGTAAAAGGAATGTCCTTTGCTGCTGGTTCCTGTGTGGAGCAGCTCCCTTCCCGCTGGCTGAGCCGCTCAGGCAGCTCCTGGCCCTGCAGGGCTGAGGCTTTTCCCCGTTGCTGTGCACAGACTGATGGAGCAGCACTGCTGAACACAGGGACACACAGAGGGAGCAGAAGCAGCTGCCTTTGTCCACGTGAAGCTCCAAGGCCCAAACTGTGAGCAGACAGGGCTGGCAGAGACTGGCAGGCTCCCTGTTTGCTGTGCTGCCCCACTTGTGCCCGGCCCAGCTCTGTGTGGGGCAGAGGGAGAACAAGGGGCAGCTCCCTGCCAGCCCAGAGACCCCTCTGGCCCTGGGGCTTGGGGCACTGTCAGCACCCACTGCTGCAGCCACCGCTTCTGCTGACACTGACAGCAACAACCAAATTGTGGCTGATCCCCAGGGAGCAGCAGCAGTGCCTGCATCTGATCCCTCACTCTGGGGCAGGGCTGGACAAATGACCCCCACAGCAGCAGCAGCAGCAGCAGCAGCAGCAGCAGCAGCAGCAGCACATGGAGCTGTCTTGCAGCACAGCCCCTGCCACTGTTCCCTCCCGTGTGCAGTGGTGCCACAGCAGCCTGAGGCACCTGGGAGCCCTCAGGGCCAGCAGGGACTTGAGATGGCAGCCCTGGGCTCCTGGAGGTTGTGCAAGGAACAGAGGTGGGGACTCCCTCTCCATGTGCAGCTCCCAGATGGAAAAGGCTGCTGTGAGCAGGGAGCTCCAAGGGCAGAGAAAGGAGGGGCTGGACCACTGGATCTGTGCCAGTTCCACAGTCCTGGACAGCAGCCACTGAGACCCAGGGGAACAGAGGGGACAGCAGGAGGGACAACACCAGGCAAGTGCAGAGACTGGAGAGAGCCAGACCTGGCAGCAGGAACAGCTGCTTCTTTGCCCTCTTGGAGAAAGCTCTTGGATGTTTCAAAGCACTGAAAGGCTTGAAGGGCAGAGAGGAGGCCACACCAAACAATGCTGCTGTTCCCACACCCTGCCCTCTCCATGTCCCAGAAGGAATTGGATGGACTGTATTCTTCTCTCTGAGTGGTCTCATCCAGCATGAGCAGCTTAGCACCAGCACCTAAAGGAGCTGAAGCCTTAGGGCACAAGAGCTGAGCAAGAGGAAACTTCCTGAGGAAATGGATGCTGCTAACGTGGATCTGGCTGAATTCAGTAGATGAAATCATGGAATCATGATTTTCTGTTGGAAAGACCTCTGAGCTCCTCCAGTGCAGCCAGTCACCCAGCAGTGCCAAGCCCACCACTCAGCCATGTCCCTGAAGTACCAAGGCCTGGAAAACAGCCCTGACTGAGGCCTGAACAACAGGCCCTGAGCCAAAGGTGGCCTCTGGATGAACCTGCCAACCCCAGGTTATCCTTGTATCTGCTCATGACCAAAATGTGCATGATCATTAGCATTGTGTTAGATCACAATTCACTGTATCTAATGAGTATCCACTCATTAGTAAAACATATATTGACTTTTCTGTATTTAGAAGCAGGACAAGGCCATGAAATCTGACATCTGGCCTTGTTTGGGGCTGTATGGTCCAAGTCAACTCCCTTGGTTCCTCCTTGAGCCCTGGCCAGGCTTTGGGAGGAGCCCAAGAGGAGCATGAATCCAGATGTTCCCACTCTGGAAGTGCTGTCAGTTTGTTTATCCAGCACTATCAAAGCTGGGCCCTCTCCCAGCGAGGCTGGAGCCTCACCTGGGGCTGGAGGCACCTGCAGGAATTCCCAGTTTCCAGGAGTGGCTCTGCAGTCCTTGGCTGTGACAGCTTCCCCCAGCTGAGGTGTGGGTGTGGGTGATGGGAAAGTCTGAGGGTAACTGGTGATGGATCTTTCTTAATCACTGTGGGCAATCTTTGGTAGTGATGATTGGGTGCATTGCTGAGCTGCTCCTTTTGTGCTCCTTTGCTGCTTTGGACTACAGGAAATGACCCTGATTTTTTCAGGTGGTGTCTGTGCCCTTGGTGCTGACCCTGCCCACTGGTAAAACAACATTGGCACAGTCTGACCAGATCACAGCCAAAATGTCACTTTTTAAATTTAAATGTAAGGAATCAATCCCATCAGAAATTCCAGGATGGGAAGACCTTCTCTAGGCTTTGCTGGCTCTGGAGTGGGCTGAGGGCTGAGCACTGTGCAGACAATGGGGAGTTGGTTAAAAGAAGCTGAACCACTGGATGTCTTCAAATGCATCCAAAAATTGCATATGGAAAAAGGAAAAGAACTTGTGGGTCTGGGAAGACAAAGCTGAATTTTGTTGAGAGCACATTGGAAACAGCACTAACAGAGGGAACAACTATTGCTGGAATGCTCCCACATGGAGTGACAGAAGAAGGTTTTAATCTTGAGTTCAGATGCATTTGTGCAAGTGAAATGATATTAATGTAAAAAATAACTATACATATTTATAAGATAGACTTTTTATAGATATATTTTAAAATATAGACCTATGTCTATGTCTATATATCTGTGTTTCTATATCAATATCTATATATCTATACCTCCATATAAAATAATAATAGTGTGAAATAGTAAGAATACTAATTTGGTAGCTTTGGCTGCTCAAGGATGTGACACTAAATATCCTACAGAGGAGCATTGGCCAGACCCAAATGTCAGTGGTAAACTTTGTGAGATTGTATACAATGAAAAAGGAGGAAGGGATGAAATGGGGTATTTTTGTGGGGTTTGCTGATCCTGTGATGCAGAATGCTTTGTCTGTTACTGTGAAAAATACAGTGATGAAGGCTGCTGGGTTTTTCATAGCCCAGACAATCCCCAAGCTGCAGGATTGGTTGAAGGCATGAAAGGGTTGTTCAAGGAGCAGTTTAAAAAGTGAGGACATGGGAACCTGTCCCGATGGAAAACCCATCTCCCAGGTGTGCTCCAGACCCTTCACAATGGGCCCACTGGGGAAATGGAAACCCCCTGGGTGTGCACAGCTGCACCCAGTTTGCAAATACAACCATGGACAGTGAGACTCTGACTTCCTGGGAAATGGGTCTGGTGTGATGGCCCCTGACAGGGCCACCCCAGAGGCTGCAGGGCTGGACCTTCATGCATTCAAATGAATTGGGATAAATCAGAGGCAAAGGAGAGTTAGCAATAGCAAAACAGGAACTCAGATTCCTCCAGGACACTTTGGTTTGATAACTGCTCACTGGAGCTTGGCCTTGCAAAGTGTTCATGTCATGGGAGGAGGAATTGATGCAGATTATCAAGGAGAAATGGAAGTAATTCTTTTAAGCAATAGTGAACAAGATTTGATTCTTCAAACCCATGACAGGGTAGCACGATTATTGATATTGTCAGTTTTAAAAGCAGTTGTGAAAGAAGGAGGTCCATTTCAGCACTGTTTGTGGAGATAAAGGGTTTGGATCCACCAGTGCTAATAATGAAGCCAGAGTGTGGGTCCAGAGGCCAAATGTCCCTCCTGAACCAGCTGAAGGAAGAGCTCTGGGGAAAGACAATGCTGTTTGAATCCTGAACCCTGGGCAGGAACGATGGCAAGATGTCCCTGCAGCCAAGTGTTCTGTGTGAGAACAAGTAGATGTTACAGGATATGGTTTTACAGATTAGTTAGAGGCCACAGTGTAAAAGGATTTCTGTGCTTTTAACATCACTCACAATGTCAGTGGAACTCGGGGTGCTGGAGCTGGTCTGTGTCAGTGTGACACCACTCCCAGCCAGAGTGCTGGGATTTAGGATCCTTCAGCAACAAGCACAAGGAAGAGTTAGGGCCAGGAGAACCTTTTCTCCCCAAAGAGTGCCTTGGGTGTCAGAAAGCAAAAGATTCTGGTTCCCGCATTGCCCCATGTGCACTGCCTCGTCTGTGGAGTTTACATTAGGCAGCTAAATTGTTTATTAAAAGATACCTGTAAATGATACTGTTAAAATATCCAACAGCATATCCCAGGAGCTCCAACAAACAGGAATGGGGACTGCACAGAACTGCATTGCCTTGGATTATCTGCTGGCCAAGGAGGAGCCTGGGCTGTCATGGGACAGGAATGTTGCACTTCTGTCAGTGCTGGGTTTGAAGGCCAACAGTCAGGAATCACCTTGATAGAAAGAGCAGTAGAAGAGTGGCAGAAAGAAGACAATTCCTCTTGGTGGGATTGGCCTCATGGCCATGAAATTGGAGGCTGCTGTGAAATGTATTTGTGGCAGTGACTGTAATCATTGCAGTGTGAGCACTTGGTGTGTTATGATTCCATGTTAGAGTTGTTGTGACACTTTGTTTGTGCTGGGAAATGGAGTGCTGAGACTGTCTAAAAAGAGAGACAGTCAAGAACAAAAAGTGGGATTTCATAACTAACAGAGAATAGCATCTAATTAGGCATGTTTGAAAAGGAATGCAAATTATAGCCCTGAGTAATGAACTTGAGCAGCACTTAATTGAAGACAAGAGGCCTTTATGCCCAATACTTAAATCTGAGACTCTGGTTTTGAAAGAATTGTTATGAAGGTTGTAGTTTATCTGTAGGTCAAAGGAGCAATGGAATAACTGAGGTCTGTACACCAGGTCCTGACTGAAGCCTGAACAAGAGGCCCTGAGGCAAAGCTGACCTCTGGATAAACCTTCCAACCAAAGGTTATCTCTGTATCCACTCATGAATGAAGCACTATTACCAATATGATCTCTGTATCATTTCATCAGTGATGAAATGTGGATTTATATTCCTGTGTTTAAAAACCACACAAGGCCCCATCTGGCCTTGTTTGCTGGTGAAGGATCCAAGTCAACTCCCTTGGTTCCTGCTGGAGCCCTGGCCAGGCTTTGGGAGAAGCCAAACAGGAGAATGAAACCAGATGTTCCCACACTAGAAGTGATGTCAGCTTGTTTGTTTACCAGTGTAAAATCCGGGCCCCTCCCAGCAAGGTTGGAAGCCTTGTTTCCTGCAAAGGTGGACACACCTGCAGGAATTCCCAGTGTCTGGGAGTGCCTCTGCAGTCCTTGGCTTCTCCCAGCTGATGTGTAGATCAAGATGATGGTTAAACCTGAGGGTAACTGCTGATGGATCTTTCTAAATCAGTATAGGCAATCTTTGGTAGAAATGACTGGATCCATTGCTGATCTCCTTTTGTAATTCTTTGCTGATGATTATGTGCTTTGCTGGGCTTATCCTTTTGTCATTCTTTGCTGCTTTGCATTCTATAAATGACACAATTCCTCAAGTTGGTGTCTGTGTCTTTGATGCTGACCCTGCCCACTGGTGAAACAGAGGCGTGTCCTGCCTGAGTGTTACCTGGGAAGACAAAACCCCTCACTCCAAATGTCACCCCTTCCTCCTTGTTCTCCCCACTTTATACACCACGCGTGATGTCCTGTGGTCTGGGGTATCCCTGGGGTCAGCTGGGGTCACCTGTCCTGGCTGTGTCCCCTCCCAACCTCCCCCACACCCCCAGCGCTGCCAGACAAGGGGCAGGAAAGGCCTTGGCTCTGTGTGAGCTCAGCAGGAACAAAACCATCACTGTGTGAACAGCCCTGTGCTCAGCAGGAACAAAACCATCTCTGTGTGATCAGCCCTGTGCTCAGCACCCAACCCCAGCAATGTCCCAGTGCCAGTGTCCGTGGCATCAGTCCCCACAAGGGGTTTCCTCGGCAGTGTCCATGCCAGGTGACCCAGGTGTCCCAGCCCAGTGAGGGCTGCCATGGCAGCAGTGCCCAGCACTGCCCCTTTCTGTCTGGCTGAGATGCCTTTGGCCCCGGCAGTGCCGTTTGCCGCTGGTTCCGCGGTGCCAGAGCAGCCAGCGTGGCACAGGGCAGGTGGCCGTGGCACAAGCCCCCAGCAAGGGATCCCTTCTGGCTCTGGGCAGTGACAGCAGCCCTGAGCAAGGGGCTGGGGCAGTGGGGTCAGGGCAGTGTCCATGGCCACAGCCCCTTGCAATGGCCCAGGGCAGGCTGGGGTGATGATCCACCCTCCCTGCAGCCAGAAGGGCTGCAGTGCCCTTCCCCACAGCCTGTGTGCACTGAAACACTTCCAGGGCTCTCTGCATTTCCCTTCCCCTCACTCTGGGCTCACTCACACACTTCCCAACATCCCACTTGGAGCTTTGAGCTGCAAGGAGTTCAAAACATGTCTGTCCTCCAGGAGTTGGTTGGATTCTGCCTTCAGCCAACTCTGCATTTGTTTTTATTGTAGAACTTCCAGTGTGTCTAAAACATTCCTTGCATGGTTCTGCCTTGGGGAAGGGGAAACTCCTTGGTGGTACCTTGGGCTTGGCCCTCCCTTGAAGAATGTGTTTTCCATGGGGAAACTCAGGAGTTTTAGATTGCTTCAAGAAATAAAAAGAAAAACAAAACAAAACAAACCTCTTTGCCTGCATACAGCCAGTTCTCTGAACAAAGCAGGTCCCAGGGGAGTGAGGGGAGACAGGATGGGTTGGGGAATGTGGAGCAGGGTTCTCCACACTGGGTCAGACCTCAAGACACAGCTTCTCTGACCAGGCCAGACCTGCTTAGGGGAGACCCAGGATCAATATCAGTTACCCAGTGCTGCAATCACTTCTTCTCTAAAGAGAACAGTAATAAAATACATTCTTCAACTAGGAATGTGTATTCCTTAGAAGCTCTTTGAAACATTTCCCCAGAACTGAAGTAGGAAACCTTCCTTATGAATGGCACTAGAGCAGAGGGAAATCAAGGCAGAGCCATGGTTTGTCAGGACTTGTTTGATCCTAATGAGCCCCATGGTGCATTTGGTGCTGAGCCCTTGAACCTCAGGGCCTGAGGGGAGATTGCACAAACCTTTCCAGGAGTCCAGAGCGGGAACCCAAAGCATCTTGAGGCATTCATGGGTCCCACTGAGGTCCATCCCCAAGCAGGCCATTCATGGAGTCCTTGGAGGAGAGAACTGGAGGCCAGGATTGCACAAAAACCTCTCAGAGACTCAGGGTGGAAAGGAAAATCCAAAGGACCTGAAAAACCTGCAGTGTCTCAGAGCATGAATGAGCCCCACTGAGTGTCAATACAAAGCCTCTCAAGGGAATTGTTAAAGGAGATCATTGGAGACTATGATTGCACAAACTACTCACAAAGTCGGTATCAAAAGGGAAACACCAAGTACCTTAAAAACCTGCAGTCCCTGGGAGCCCCACTGAGTGTTGTTCCTGACAAAGCCTCTCAAGGGACTGATTACAGCAGCTAATTGGAGGCCATGGTGGCGCAAACCTCTCAGAGACTCCAAGGCAGAAGCCAAACCCAAAGTCCTTTGGAAAACCTGCAGTCCCTGGGAGCAGTAAGGAGCCCCCCAGGGCCATTCCTGACCAAGGCTCCCCAGGGACTCCTTCCAGCAGATCCTTGAGGCCACTGGCATAAGGGAAGGGGGATACTGAGGGAAGAACACTTGAGCCCGGAGACACTTTCTCACTCCTGTCCCTCAGCGGGACACCTTAAAACTTCAAGAAACTTTGGAGTTCAATTCTGACTTAGAATTCTTGAAAGGTTTCTTCAGTTCCCTCTCAGGGACTGATGTTCAGGGCCTGAGCACAAACCCCGAGAGGGTCATTCAAGTCCTTGTGCTGTGTCTGTGCCGCTGAGCTGGGCCGGGCTCCTGGCACAGAGGCAGCTCCTGGCAAGGGCAGCGCTGCAGAGAGACAGCTCTGCCCAGGAGCAGCTCCTGTGCACAGCCCAGCAATCCCTCCTGCTGGCATTGGCAGACAGGCGGCAGCTGCAGCTCCTGCACTTCTGCCTCTTCCTGGGCATCTCCCTGGCTGCCCTCCTGGGCAACGGCCTCATCATCAGTGCCGTAGCCTGTGGCCACCACCTGCACAGCCCCATGTTCTTCTTCCTGCTCAACCTGGCCCTCACCGACCTGGGCTCCATCTGCACCACTGTCCCCAAAGCCATGCACAATTCTGTAGCCCTGGTTTGTGTCTGTGATGTTTTGCTTTCTCCAAAACTCTTCTCCCAGAGACTTTTCTGTCAACGAGAGACATGTTTTCCTAACTGTAACCTATGTTTACATTCCTTTCCCTAGGAGGGGCTTCTTCTTGATGTCCCTCTGAGTTGAGCAATGTAATTGAAGGAGTTTGTCTTTCTTCCACCCACTGGGTTGTTCTTTGTAAAATAGCATAAAAGGGAAAGAAATTCCCAGAAATAAAGGGAATCATTGTCAGCCGTCTGAGTCAGAGTCTGTGTCATTGTAATCTTGAACAGTGTCACAATTCTCTCTGGGACACCAGGCACATCTCCTACACAGGATGTGCTGCTCAAGCCTTGTTGTTATTTTCTGCACTACAATAGAATTTTATCTCCTGACCATCATGTGCTACGACTGCTACGTGTCCATCTGCAAACCCCTGCCCTACGAGACCCTCCTGGGCAGCAGAGCTTGTGCCCACATGGCCACAGCTGCCTGGGCCAGTGCCTTTCTCAATGCTCTCATGCACACGGCCAATACATCTTCCCGCCCCCTGTGCCAGGACAATGCCCTGGGCCAGTTCTTCTGTGAAATCCCACACATCCTCAAGTTCTCCTGCTCCAATTCCTATCTCAGGGAACATGGGCTCATTGCTGTTAGTGCCTGCTTGGTATTTGGTTCTTTTGTGTTCATTCTGTTCTCCTGTGTGCAGATCTTCAGGGCCGTGCTGAAGATCCCCTCTGAGCAGGGACAGCACAAAGCCTTTTCCACCTGCCTCCCTCACCTGGCTGTGGTGTCCCTGTTCCTCAGCACTGTCATGTTTGCTCACTGAAGCTCCCCTCCATCTCCTCCCCATCCCTGGATCTGGCCCTGTCAGTTCTGTACCTGGTGCTGTCTCCAGCCCTGAACCCCCTCATCTGCAGCCTGAGGAACCAGGAGCTCAAGAAAGCTCTCAGGGCATTGATGTCTGGATGCTTTTCAGCTCCCACACACTGCCTGCTTCCTTCTGTCATTGGCTCCTGGTGCACATCATGGCAGGCCAACACTCTCCTGATTTATATTTCTTCCACTTATGATGCTTGTTATAAATAAAATCAGCCAATTGATTAATAAAAGAATTCATTGAGAAATTGAGAAAGAGCAATCGAGAAAAGCCACAAGCAAAGTCAGTGCCGAGCCCAGGGATCAACACTGGGTGAACCTCAGACACGGCCTCTATTGCACCGAGCCCCCCACGGTTCACAAAGTCCGCACTGTGCAGCTGATTTTTATACAGTGTTTCGCTGTCCAGTACCTGATCTCAGTCCTTTGTATCCCTTGTTCGAGATACATATTCATGTATCTTTGTTTTCCTGCTCCCAGTCTCTTGAGTGGATTTCTGAGAAGGGAGATGCCCATGAGTGGATTTACGGGAACCTGGCATTGGGATTCACCACCTTGAGAATGCTGATAAGATTCATATCAGTCGTTACTCGCTGGGTCATTGGTAGACCCATCAATGGTGAGGGCCCATCTCCTCCAAGCTGCACCCTTCTTTCTTCTGCTAATGTTATTTTCCTGGGTGCTGGCAGCGATGTCACAATCTGTAAGAGTGGCTTTGGGCATGGTTTGAAGGGCATGACTTTCAAGGCGCTCCTGAGTTTGGTTTGAAGGTTACAGAAGTGTTTTGACATGCATGATTTTACAAAACATATTTACAATAAAACCAAATTTTTTACAACATTTACAACAAGGCTTTGCCCAAACTGGGCCCTTGCTGAAGGCAAAGGCCAAGGCAGGGCTCTCACTTGCACTGCCAGTGCCATGGAATGCCCAGAGCAGAGGGCATTTCTGGGGTGCAGGGGTCCCATCTTGACAGTGCGGCCTTGCAGGTTAGCAAAAGCCAGGCAAATCTGGATTTTTCTAACCAATGTGACATCCTGGAACATGGGGACAGGGTTTGGAGTGAGAGTCAGTGAATGGAGTTAAGTCTAAGTGAAAATGAGTAGGGCAGGAGTGTTGATCTGCCTGAGGGTAGGGAGGCTCTACTCAGGGATCTGGACAGGTGTACTTGATGGGTCAAGTCCACCTGTATGAGACAGAAGGCGGCCAAAGGCTGGGTGCTGCACTTTGGCCTCTCCCAGCCCATGCAGTGCTCTGGGCTGGGGGAAGAGGGGCTGGAAATTGGCAGGAAGCCAAGGGCATCCCAGCTTCTGTCAGAAGCAGTGTGGCCAGCAGGAGCAGAGCAGTGATTGTCCCTCTGCCACAGGGCACCGGTGAGGCTGAACCTCAAATCCTGCAGCATTGGGTTTTGGACCCTCACAAAAAGGAAGACATGCAGGTGGTTGAGTGTGTGCACAGAAGGGGAATGGAGCTGGGGAAGGGTCTGGAGCACAAGTCTGAAGAAGAAGGGCTGAGGGAGCTGTGGGTGTTTGGCAAAGTGGAAAGGTGTCTCATGGGGGACCATACAGTTCTCTACAGCTCCCTGAAGGCCAGGCTGGGGTCATTATATTTGCCCATGGAAGAAACTCTATGACCAGAGGAAATGACCACAAGTTGTGCCAAGCCTGGAGCTTTAGATTGGACTCTTTAAACAAAAAGGGTATCAGTCTTGGGAACAGGCTGCCCAGGGAAATGGCTGAGTCACCAGCCTCAGGGAGATTTCAAAGTGATGTGCAAGTGGCCAGGTGACTGGTGGAGTAGGCAGTGCAAAGCTTGCAGGTGGAATGTGTGATCTGCAGGTTCTTTTCCAACCAAGCTCGACAACTCAGAGCTTTAACTGGAGCTCAGCATGGAGTCAAGGTTGAAATGGAATGATCCTCAAGGGTGCCTTCCAAGATGGATATCTATGAGATTGCCAAGGCAGGGCAGCTGATGAGAAAGACAAAAGAAAGACCAAGAGAAGTTCATTGAAGAAGATTCACTCCAAGGCTGCCACTCTGACTGGCTGAGCTGGGGTGGGGACAAAGGGCGGGGCTGGCCTGGCTGTGGTGTACTGTGACACCTGTGACATCACGGGGGACCTGTCACAATGGGGGCAGCGATAAAAGGCCCCAGCAGGTAACGCTGGCCCCGTATTGCTTGGGCAAGCGGTGAGTGCACACGTGGTGGGGAGGCTGGGCTGGGGACAAGGGCCGGGGCAGAAAGGCTGCACCCAGGGTTGGGTTCTCCCTCTGCATGCAGAGACAGCCTCTCATGGCTGAGCCTTGGGCAGGGCACCGTGCTGCTGCTGCTGCTGTAGCAGCTGCTTGGGATGTGGGACAGGCCTCGCTGCTTCCCTGCTCTCTGGGGCCCTGTCCTTCCTGCCCCCACATCCCTGGCTTTGCCGCCCCTGCTGTCCCCACTGACAGCTGCCTCCCTCCCAGCACCACTCAAGGCCTTCTCTCCCTCCTCCTACAGACCATGGATACCTGGCTCTTGTGGTTCTTGCTTTTGCAAAACGTACTCCAGTACCCACAGCCCGTGGGTGACGGCTTTGATGAGGCAACACGTCTGCGAATGGAGGCACGTGCAAAGCTCCTGGAAGAGGAGAAGACTCGTCTGGAGCGGGAGGTGGAGCAGCTGGCCCTAATGAAGCAGAGCGTTGGGGGCTGGGGGGACCTGTTCTGGTCTGCCTTGCAGCCCTGGCAGCTCTGGCCTCTGGCTGGGTTCCTGCTCCTTCTCTTGGCCCTGTGGAATATGTGGAGGAGAAGGAGCCTGAGGAGAGCGGAGCACGAAGAAGAAAATGATGCTGCAAATGAAGAGGGTGGTGTTGGAAATGAAGTTGGCATTGAGGCTGCAAATCCAGCAAACAACGAGGTTGGAAATGAAGTCAATAATCAGGATCTTGCCGATATCATTGGAAGAACGGTAATGGAGCGCATCCAGTGGCCTGTGCAGGATCTGCAGGGAGGATGCCAGTGGACAACCAGCCTGATGAACAAATTTACGATTTTCTCTCGACACGTCTTGGCCAACAGCTTCTACCCAGTCCTGAAACGAGCCATCGGGGTGGGCAGTGCCTTCGAAGGTTGGAGTCCCCGTGAGCAGGATGTTGTGTACCAGGTGCTCGTACCCATGACTCCTCCCCGAGGGCACAGCTTCCACCTGGAGCTGGACACTGCAGGGCAGAGGCACATCAGGGACTTCCGCATCCGCGTGCAGCAGGAGTGCACCTGCACGAGCGAGCGGCAGGGTAACGACATGCTGTGCTTCCTGCACCACCCCGAAGAGGAGCTGAGGGCGTCTCAGGATCCCAGCCTCCTTGACACCCTGTGCACGGGCTCCTACCTCGATGTGGAGAAAACTGCTCGCTGGTTCTGCCAACTGGTGAGAGCGGTCTGGCCGGCTTTGCCTCAGGCACACAATTGGCATTTAGTGCTGCTGCCCTCCAGACGCTCCTGCCAGTTCAAGGTGAGCAATGACAGAGAAAGCTACCGGATCGAGATGCTCTTTGGGGTGCAGCAGGGCAACTCCGACATCTTTGTAAGCAGCGAGCCCAGGCCAGGCCACACCTCAAGCACGACCTGGCCAGAGACGTACGCTGTGGCCGAGGTGAAGTTCTTCAAGTACATCGCCAGGCAGGCCCCTCCTGACAGCTTGCACCTCAAATGCCTGCAGTTCTTCACCCGTCTGCAGCTGGGCATAGGCTTTTCCACCTATGCCATGAAGACCATTGTTATGCACCTCCTGAGCATCACACCCGTGTCACAGTGGCGCAGGAGACATTTTGTGAGGCGGCTGATGGATATCAGGGAGAGCCTGCGCGTGTGTGTAGAAATGAAACACCTCAATCACTTCATTGTAGGCAACCAGAGGCTTCCTGAGGAGATCAGTTTGCCCCCAGATGTCATGGCTGGGCGCTGCAATCTCTTCCATGACCTGGTGATGGATCCGGTTGCCCACTCCCAGGCCATGAGTCAATACCTGGATCTGCATCGGTGGCTCAGTCGAATCATTAACAACGAGCAGTGAGAGAGGTTCCCCTGCACAGAGCGGGGCTTGTGAGGCTCGCCCCTGGTGGCAGAGAACCACCTGACAGCACATGAGAAAAGAGGGCAGAACGTGCGATACAGAGAGTGAAGGAAAACGCTGCCTAGCAGCTTAATGCCATCAGCAGCAGCAGTGTCATCTCAGCAGTCTCCCCAGCCCTGCATCCAGCGATGACCAGGTTGGCTCCAAAGGTGAAGGACCATGCAAGAGGAAATACTATTGTTCCTTCTTTTGCTCTCTGGGGTCCGTATGGAGAGCCTACAGCCCGGGGAGAAGCTGACCCAGAGCGGAGCGTGCAGCACATGGAGAAGGCACGGCTCCATCGGCAGCGGCAGCTGCTGCCACGCCTTTCCTCTGGAGCAGAAGCACACCTGGGGAGTCCAGCCTGATGTACTGAAGAGGCCATGGCCAGGGCACTTGAGAGGCAGAGTCCCGTTACCAGCAGAACTGGGACCGCCCCCACCTCTTTCTAGGAGCCCATTTTCCCTCTGAGAGCTTCACCTTGGGCCAAGATGCCGATCTCAGAGTCCCAGACGAGGGAATGTTGGAAAGGCCCACCAGTGGGGTCATCTGGTTCAGGGCTGCTCCAGCCGGGCCTTCCTGATGTGCTTTGCAAAGGATTGGCTTTGGATGGGTCCTGACCATCTCTGCTCAGGGAGACTCCACCATCTCTGGGCAATGCCCGGGGTCGCTCCATGGACGTTGTTGTCTCCATTGCCTTGGAAGGGAAACCTTTAGGTCAGCATTTGTCCAAGTGTGTTGCAGCTGACCTGAAATGTTGTAGATATAAGAATCTAGATTTTGGTTTCATATAGTTATCCCTATTGTGTATACATATTTTATACTATAAAGCTTATCAAGTATGATATCAAAAAGTAAACTATAAAAAAGCCAATAGACTTATATAAATAATATCAAAGATACAAAATATTTTGTTATTATTATAGCATTTGAGAAAATATTATAAAGAGTTGAATAGTTAATTATATTTAAACAATATAATATAGGACATATTTCATGTCTCTTTTTGTTTTAAGACATATTAATTCCCTTAGTGCATTTATATCTGGAAAGATTTTTATGCAATAGATATATTTCTATCATATATATTTATGATGTATGTAACATATATCTATAATATATACATATAGGTTATTATCTTTTTGCATACAAGTAGAGCCACAGATTGTGTCTCTGTCTCTTGGGGACACATAAGTATGTTCTGTAGTTTGTGCATTTACGAGTGGCAAGCTGGGAACTGCTTTGCCCTTGATTCAATAAACTACAATATTCCAGAATCTGGATTGTGCAAGACTTTATTGATCTCCAGCAGACCCAGAGTATTGGCAAACCTCACAAGCTGTGAATCTGAGCTTGTGAACTCTGTCCTTGAACTCAGCCAAACTGACAGTGCTGAATTGGTTCTAAGCAGAAATGAAGCCTGGCTGCCCCGGCCCCTGTGATGACAGAATGACAGAAGAGCTTGGCTTGGACAGGTCCCTAGAAATCGTCATTCTTCCAGCCCTGCTGCCAAGGGCAGGGACACTTGGCCACGTTGCTCCGAGCCCCGTCCCAGCTGGCCTGGAAACACTGCCAGGGATCCAGGGGCAGCCACAGCTGCTGTGGGCAGTGTGGGCCAGGGCCTCAGCAGCCTCAGACGCAGGAATTCCTTCCACATCTCGAGGCTCACCCTGCCCTCTGTCAGAAGGAAGCCACGGGCCCTGGTGCTGTCTCTGCAGCAGGACTGTGGGACCTCCCAGCAGGCAGGGGCCAAACAGCTCCAGTGCAGCAAAAACCCCGCAGCAGCACGAGAGGCATGGCAGGACTAGGCAGCAGCAGCCCAGCTCCCAAACACGGCAGGGAAAGGGCTCCCCAGGATTTCTCCCTGGTGCTGGCAGGAACCTGGGCCCAGACTATGCAGAGGGGAGCAGCCCCCAGTGGGAAATGGGGTGTTCCCAGGTCCTGGCAGGCACACACTGGCTCTGGGCTTTCTGACAACAGAGGGGCAAAAATAAACCAAGCTGGCAAGCTCAGTCACAGTGCCCAAGCAAAAGAAACCAAAAAGAAGCAGGCAAAACCCACAGGAACAGCAGGATCCCTGAACAGAGATACCGGCCGTGTGTGTCCAGTCAGACAGGAAAGGGCTGCCTCTCACCCCGACCTCAGCTCCCTCTGGAAACCCTGGCTTGACTCCCATTCATCACGACAGCCCCAGAGCCAGGGAGGATGGGGAGTGGGGCAGGGACAGGCATCAGCCCTGGGCACAAAACAAAGCCCCAGAATGGTATGGGATAATGAACCATCCCCAAGACACCATGGTTTGCAGGGAGCTGCAGTGTGGCACGGCCCCGGCTGTGCCTGGGAGTGCTCACTTTGGAGAAGGTGTCAGTCCCGGATGGCACAGGGAGCTGCAGCGTGTGGGGAATTATCCCTTCTGGCCTCCTGGCCCAGAGGGTCCCCCAGGTACCAGCCCTGCCTCACACTCGTGGTGCCGCTGTCACCTGCACATGAAAGGACTTGGGTGGAGAGGGAGAGGGGTTACCAAGTGTGTGTCAGGGAAGGAGAGAGAGGGGAGGCTGGTCTGGGTGTGGGGATAGAAGGGATGGTGGCACTATGAGCACGGTGTTCTTGTGGCCTCTCCTCTGGCTGCTGGGAGTGCAGGATCTCTGACCCACCCACCCATGGAACTGTGAGCCTGCAGGGTCTTGTGTAACCAAGGATCCATTGTAACACTGCAGAACCTTGTGGAACCGAGGGGTCATTGTCACACTGCAGGGCCTCGTGGAACAAGGAGATCTGTGTGTTAGAAATGCATATTTTAGAGTTAGTGTTTTGGAAATATTGGAATGAGTGTTAAGCATGTAATGTAAGAAAGTAGTACTGTATGTCCTTCTATTTGTAGAATTTAAAAATATAATGACTGTATATTTCTTAATGGTAACAACGTAGAGATGGTTTGTAGTTTTTTCTTGTAACCTCTAACAAGATGAAAACCAGAAGACCCATCCTGCATTCCTGTGGAAGGTAAAGAACAATGAACTTCTATGGTCAAAAAGGATTTATGACACCTAACCTGGCTAGAAGACAGGCCATGCACAGAGAAAGGAACAGGAATTTTGGGGACCCTTGAAACAGATAAAGAAAACAGATGTTTCAATATGCATTAGTCTCTTTTTGAATATGTAACACCCAGACTGATAAATGCCAAAGAATTTAGAATGGGGGGTGTGTTGCTTTGCGCCCTCAGCTGAGATCTCCCTTATTCTGTCTCCTTAATTATCTATTTTTAATCTATTTTACTTTATTTTTTTTAAACTTATAAATTAAAATAAAATGGTGAAACATCATTTTTCACAAGTGTCATACCCCATTTGGTCATAAATCTGACAGGAATAAGCTTAATGTGTCTTTAAAAACTGGCTGTGGTTATCTCTTTGTGGATTAGACCAGATACTTGTCCATAGGAAATAATGAGAGAACCCATCTTGAAGATGATGAGATGCTGGGGAGTCTCAGGAGGAGGAGAAGGCAGTTCTTACAATAGAATCATAGAACAGTTTGGGTTGGGAATATTCTTCAAGATAATCTCATTCCACCGCCTGCCATGGGCAGGGACACCTTCCACTAGACCAGGTTGCTCCAAGACCCCTCCAGCCTGGCCTTGAACACTCCCAGGGATGGGGTGCCAACAGCTCCTCTGGCAACTTCTTCCTAATGGTTGAAGGACCTTGCAAGGACCCATCACACATCCCAAAGGAGATATTACAGGCCCATCAGCATTACTTGAGCCCCTGGGAAAGTTCTGGAGGATCTATCCTCTTGGGGACTATCAGGAGTCAGATGACACATGTGAGTGGGAAGAGCCAGCACAGCTTCACCAAAGGCAAATGGGGCTTGACAAACCTGATCACCTTCTGGGACAGTCCCCAGCTCAGCAGGTGTGGGGTGAGCAGTGGACATCATCTCTCTGAGTATCTCAAAGCCTGTGATAGTTTCCCACAGCCTCCTCCTGGAGAAACTGATGCCTGAGAGTCTGGACAAAGGGTCTGTGCTGTGGGTGGGAAGTGGCTGGCAGGCAGTCCCCAGAGAGTGCTGGGAAAGGGACCCTTCTCAAACTGGGAGCCTGTCAGAGGTGGGGGCTCTCAGGGAGCCATATGGGGGCCAGCGCTGTTTATCATCTCCATCACTGATTTATGTGTGAAAAATTCATGTTGCTAGAGGTCAGTGTCCAGAAAGGAGACACAGGGGTCCTGTAGAAGTGACTTTATTAATGAACAAAGGGATACGTCCAAGGCGGGGGGCGGTCTGTCTCACTTAGTTGAAGCAAGTAGTCTCCTTTTATTTTAATTTCACAGCCACATCACAACTTCTTTCTTTCCCCACTGGCTGAGGTATTTGGAAGGTGGCTGTCCCTGCCCCACTCCCCATCCTCCCTGACTCTGGGGCTGTCGTGATGAATGAGAGTCAAGCCAGGGTTTCCAGAGGGAGCTGAGGTCGGGGTGAGAGGCAGCCCTTTCCTGTCCGACTGGACACACACGGCCGGTATCTCTCTCCAGGGATCCTGCTGTTCCTGTGGGCTTTGCCTGCTTCTTTTTGGTTTCTTTTGCTTGGGCTTTACTGTGACTGAGCTTGCCAGCTTGGCTTTTTTTGCTACTCTGCTGTCAGAAAGCCCAGAGCCAGTGTGTGCCTGCCAGGACCCGGGAACACCCCATTTCCCACTGGGGGCTGCTCCCCTCTGCATAGCCCGTGCCCAGGTTCCTGCCAGCACCAGGGAGAAATCCTGGGGAGCCATTTCCCTGCCGTGTTTGGGAGCTGGGCTGCTGCTGCCTAGCCCCTGCCATGCCTCTCGTGCTCCTGCGGGGTTTTTGCTGCACTGGAGCTGTTTGGCCCCTGCCTGCATGGAGGTCCCACAGTCCTGCTGCAGAGACAGCACCAGGGCCCGTGGCTTCCCTCTGACAGAGGGCAGGGTGAGCCTCGAGATGTGGAAGGAATTCCTGCCTCTGAGGCTGCTGAGACCCTGGCCCACGCTGCCCACAGCAGCCGTGGCTGCCCCTGGATCCCTGGCAGTGTTTCCAGGCCGGCTGGGACGGGGCTCGGAGCAACGTGGCCAAGTGTCCCTGCCCATGGCAGCAGGGCTGGAAGAATGACGATTTCTAGGGACCCCTCCAAGCCAAGCTCTTCTGTCATTCTGTCATCACAGGGGCCTGGGGCAGCCGGGCTTAATTTCTGCTTAGAACCAATTCAGCACTGTCAGTTTGGCTGAGTTCGAGGACAGAGTTCACAAGCTCAGCTTCACACCTTGTGAGGTTTGCCAATACTCTGGCTCTGCTGGAGATCAATAAAGTCTTGCACAATCCAGGTTCAGGAATATTGTAGTTTATTGAATCAAGGGCAAAGCAGTTTCCAGCTTGCCACTCGTATATGCCAAAACTACAGAACATACTTCTGTGTCCCCAAGAGACACAGACACACTCTGTGGCTCTACTTGTATACAAAAAGATAATAACCTACATGTATATATGATAGATATATGTTACATACATCATAAATATATATGATAGAAATAGATCTATTGCATAAAAATCTTTCTGGATATAAATGCACTAAGGGAATTAAAATGTCTCACAACAAATAGAGACATTAAATATGTCCTATATTATATTGTTTAAATATAATTACCTATTCAACTCTTTATAATAATTTCTCTAATTCTATAATAATAACGACATCTTCTGTATCTTTGATATTATTTATATTAGTCTATTGGCTTTTTTATAGTTTACTATTTTACATCATACTTGATAAGCTTTATAGTATAAAATATGTATACACAATAGGGATAACTCTATGAAACCAAAATCTAGATTCTTATATCTACAACATTTCAGGTCAGCTGCAACACAGTTGTACAATGCTGACCTAAAGGTTTCCCTTCCGAGGCAATGGAGACAACAACGTCCATGGAGCGACCCCGGGCATTGCCCAGAGATGGTGGAGTCTCCCTGAGCAGAGATGGTCAGGACCCATCCAAAGCCAATCCTTTGCAAAGCACATCAGGAAGGCCCTGCTGGAGCAGCCCTGAACCAGATGACCCCACTGGTGGGCCTTTCCAACATTCCCTCGTCTGGGACTCTGAGATCGGCATCTTGGCCCAAGGTGAAGCTCTCAGAGGGAAAATGGGCTCCTAGAAAGAGGTGGGGGCGGTCCCAGTGCTGCTGGTAACGGGACTCTGCCTCACAAGTGCCCTGGCCATGGCCTCTTCAGTACATCAGGCTGGACTCCCCAGGTGTGCTTCTGCTCCAGAGGAAAGGCGTGGCAGCAGCTGCCGCTGCCGATGGAGCTGTGCCTTCTCCATGTGCTGCACGCTCCGCTCTGGGTCAGCTTCTCCCCGGGCTGTAGGCTCTCCATACGGACCACAGAGAGCATAAGAAGGAACAAGAGTATTTCCTCTTGCATGGTCCTTCATCTTTGGAGCCAGCCTGGTCATCGCTGGATGCAGGGCTGGGGAGACTGCTGAGATGACACTGCTGCTGCTGATGGCATTAAGCTGCTAGGCAGCGTTTTCCCTTCCCTCTCTGTATTGCACGTTCTGCCCTCTTTTCTCATGTGCTGTCAGGTGGTTCTCTGCCACCAGGGGCGAGCCTCACAAGCACCGCTCTGTGCAGGGGAACCTCTCTCACTGCTCGTTGTTAATGATTCGACTGAGCCACCGATGCAGATCCATGTATTGACTCATGGCCTGGGAGTGGGCAACCGGATCCATCACCAGGTCATGGAAGAGGTTGCAGTGCCCAGCCATGACGACATCTGGGGGCAAACTGATCTCCTCAGGAAGCCTCTGGTTGCCTACAACGAAGTGATTGAGGTGTTTCATTTCTACACACACGCGCAGGCTCTCCCTGATATCCATCAGCCGCCTCACAAAATCTCTCCTGCGCCACTGTGACACGGGGGTGATGCTGAGGTGCATAACAATGGTCTTCATGGCATAGGTGGAAAAGCCTATGCCCAGCTGCAGACGGGTGAAGAACTGCAGGCATTTGAGGTGCAAGCTGTCAGGAGGGGCCTGCCTGGCGATGTACTTGAAGAACTTCACCTCGGCCACAGCGTACGTCTCCGGCCAGGTTGTGCTTGAGGTGTGGCCTGGCCTGGGCTCGCTGCTTACAAAGATGTCGGAGTTGTCCTGCTGCACCCCAAAGAGCATCTCCATCCGGTAGCTTTCTCTGCCATTGCTGACCTTGAACTGGCAGGAGCGTCGGGAGGGCAGCAGCACTAAATGCCAATTGTGTGCCTGAGGCAAAGCCGGCCAGACCGCTCTCACCAGTTGGCAGAACCAGCGAGCAGTTTTCTCCACATCGAGGTAGGAGTCCGTGCACAGGGTGTCAAGGAGGCTGGGATCCTGAGACGCCCTCAGTTCCTCTTCGGGGTGGTGCAGGAAGCACAGCATGTCGTTACCCTGCCGCTCGCTCGTGCAGGTGCACTCCTGCTGCACGCGGATGCGGAAGTCCCTGATGTGCCTCTGCCCTGCAGTGTCCAGCTCCAGGTGGAAGCTGTGCCCTCGGGGAGGAGTCATGGGTACGAGCACCTGGTACACAACATCCTGCTCACGGGGACTCCAACCTTCGAAGGCACTGCCCACCCCGATGGCTCGTTTCAGGACTGGGTAGAAGCTGTTGGCCAAGACGTGTCGAGAGAAAATCGTAAATTTGTTCATCAGGATGGTTGTCCACTGGCATCCTCCCTGCAGATCCTGCACAGGCCACTGGATGCGCTCCATTACCCTTCTTCCAATGATATCGGCAAGATCATGATTATTGACTTCATTTCCAGCCTCGTTGTTTGCTGGATTTGCAGCCTCAATGCCAACTTCATTTCCAACACCACCCTCTTCATTTGCAGCACCATTTTCTTCTTCGTGCTCCGCTCGCCTCAAGCTCCTTTTCCTCCACATATTCCACAGGGCCAAGAGAAGGAGCAGGAGCCCAGCCAGAGGCCAGAGCTGCCAGGGCTGCAAGGCAGACCAGAACAGGTCCCCCCAGCCCCCAACGCTCTGCTTCATCAGGGCCAGCTGCTCCACCTCCCGCTCCAGACGAGTCTTCTCCTCTTCCAGGAGCTTTGCACGTGCCTCCATTCGCAGACGTGTTGCCTCATCAAAGCCGTCGCCCACGGGCTGTGGGTACTGGAGTACATTTTGCAAAAGCAAGAACCACAAGAGCCAGGTCTCCATGGTCTGCAGGAGGAGGGAGAGAAGGCCTTGAGTGGTGCTGGGAGGGAGGCAGCTATCAGTGGGGACAGCAGGGGCGGCAATGCCAGGGATCTGGGGGCAGGAAGGACAGGGCCCCAGAGAGCTGGCAAGCAGCGAGGCCTGTCCCACATCCCAAGCAGCTGCTACAGCAACAGCAGCAGCAGCACGGTGCCCTGCCCAAGGCTCAGCCACGAGAGGCTGTCTCTGCATGCAGAGGGAGAACCCAACCCTGGGTGCAGCCTTTCTGCCCCGGCCCTTGTCCCCAGCCCAGCCTCCCCACCACGTGTGCACTCACCGCTTGCCCAAGCAATACGGGGCCAGCGTTACCTGCTGGGGCCTTTCATCGCTGCCCCCATTGTGACAGGTCCCCCGTGATGTCACAGGTGTCACAGTACACCACAGCCAGGCCAGCCCCGCCCTTTGTCCCCACCCCAGCTCAGCCAGTCAGAGTGGCAGCCTTGGAGTGAATCTTCTTCTATGAACTTCTCTCGGTCATTCTTTTGTCTTTCTCATCAGCTGCCCTGCCTTGGCAATCTCATAGATATCCATCTCGGAAGGCACCCTTGAGGATCATTCCATTTCAACCTTGACTCCATGCTGAGCTCCAGTTAAAGCTCTGAGTTGTCGAGCTTGGTTGGAAAAGACCCTGCAGATCACACACTCCAACTGCAAGCTTTGTACAGCCTACTCCACCAGTCACCTGGCTCCCCAAAGGCCACTTGCACATCACTTTGAAATCTCCCTGAGGCTGCTGACTCAGCCATTTCCCTGGGCAGCCTGTTCCCAAGACTGATACGCTTTTTGTTGAACGAGTCCAATCTAAAGCTCCAGGCTTGGCACAACTTGTGGTCATTTCCTCTGGTCATATAGTTTCTTCCATGGGCAAATATAATGACCCCAGCCTGGCCTTCAGGGAGCTGTAGAGAACTCTATGGTCCCCCATGAGGCACCTTTCCACTTTGCTAGACACCCACAGCTCCCTCAGCCCTTCTTCTTCAGACTTGTGCTCCAGACCCTTCCCCAGCTCCATTCCCCTTCTGTGCACACACTCAAGCACCTGCATGTCTTCCTTTTTGTGAGGGTCCAAAACCCAATGCTGCAGGATTTGAGTTGCAGCCTCACCGGTGCCCTGTGGCAGAGGGACAATCACTGCTCTGCTCCTGCTGGCCACACTGCTTCTGACAGAAGCAGGGATGCCCTTGGCTTCCTGCCAATTTCCAGCCCCTCTTCCCCCAGCCCAGAGGACTGCATGGGCTGGGAGAGGCCAAAGTGCAGCACCCAGCCTTTGGCCGCCTTCTGTCTCATACAGGTGGACTTGACCCATCAAGTACACCTGTCCAGATCCCTGAGTAGAGCCTCCCTACCCTCAGGCAGATCAACACTCCTGCCCTACTCATTTTCAGTTAGACTTAACTCCATTCACTGACTCTCACTCCAAACCCTGTCCCCATGTGCCAGGATGTCACATTGGTTAGCAAAATCCAGATTTGCCTGGCTTTTGCTAACCTGCAAGGCTGCACTGTCAAGATGGGATCCCTGCACCCCAGAAATGCCCTCTTGCTCTGGGCCTTCCATGGCACTGGCAGCGCAAGTGAGAGCCCTGCCTTGGCCTTTGCCTTCAGCAAGGGCCCAGTTTTGGCCAAGCCTTGTCATAAATGTTGTAAATAATTTGGTATTATTGTAAATATCTTTTGTAAAATCGTGTATGTGAAAACATAACTGTAACCTTCAAATCGAACTCACGAGCGCCTTGAAAGTCATGCCCTTCAAACCATGCCCAAAGCCACTCTTACAGATTGTGACATCGCTGCCAGCACCCAGGAAAACAACATTAGCAGACAAAAGAAGGGTGCAGCTGGGAGGAGATGGGCCCTCACCGTTGATGGGTCTACCAATGACCCAGCGAGTAACGACTGATATGAATCCTATCAGTATTCTCAAGGTGGTGAATCCCAATGCCAGGTTCCTGTAAATCCCCTCATGGGCATCTCCCTTCTCAGAAATCCACTCAAGAGACTGGGAGCAGGAAAACAAAGATACATGAATATGTATCTTGAACAAGGGATACAAAGGACTGAGATCAGGTACTGGACAGTGTATAAAACACTGTATAAAATTTGAAAAACTGTATATAATTCGGCTGCACAGTGCGACTTGGTGAACTGTGGCGGGCTCGGTGCAATAGAGGCCGTGTCTGAGGTTCACCCAGTGTTGATCCCGGGCTCAGCACTGACTTTCTTGTGGCTTTTCTCGATTGTTCTTTCTCAATTTCTCAATGAATTCTTTTATTGATAAATTGGCTGATTTCATTTATAACGAGCATCATAAGTGGAAGAAATATAAATAAGGAGAGTATTGGCCTGCCATGATGTGCACCTGGAGCCAATGACAGAAGGAAGCAGGCAGTGTGTGGGAGCTGAAAAGCATCCAGACATCAGTGCCCTGAGAGCTTTCTTGAGCTCCTGGTTCCTCAGGCTGCAGATGAGGAGGCTCAGGGCTGGAGACAGCACCAGGTACAGAACTGACAGGGCCAGATCCAGGGATGGGGAGGAGATGGAGGGGAGCTTCAGGTGAGCAAACATGACAGTGCTGAGGAACAGGGACACCACAGCCAGGTGAGAGAGGGAGGTGGAAAATGTTTTGTGCTGTCCCTGCTCAGGGGGAATCCTCAGCATGGCCCTGCAGATCTGCACATAGGAGAACATAATGAACACAAAACAACCAAATACCAAACAGGCACTAACAGCAATGAGCCCAAGTTCCCTGAGATAGGAGTTGGAGCAGGAGAGCTTGAGGATCTGGGGGATTTCACAGACAAACTGGCCCACAAACAGACACACAGGACATCACGCGTGGTGTATAAAGTGGGGAGAACAAGGAGGAAGGGGTGACTTTTGGAGTGAGGGGTTGTGTCTTCCCAGGTAACACTCAGGCAGGACAGGCCTCTGTTTCACCAGTGGGCAGTGTCAGCACCAAAGACACAGACACCAACGTGAGGAATTGTGTCATTTATAGAATGCAAAGTGGCAAAGAATGACAAAAAGATAAGCTCAGCAAAGCACAGAATCATCAGCAAAGAATTACAAAAGGAGCTCAGCAATGCATCCAGTCATTTCTACCAAAGATTGCCCCTATACTGATTTAGAAAGATCCATCAGCAGTTACTCTCAGACTTAACCATCATCTTGATCTACACATCAGCTGGGAGAAGCCAAGGACTGCAGAGCCACTCCCAGACACTGGGAATTCCTGCAGGTGTGTCCACCTTTGCAGGAAACAAGGCTTCCAACCTTGCTGGGAGAGGGCCTGGCTTTTACACTGGTAAACAAACAAGCTGACATCACTTCTAGTGTGGGAACATCTGGTTTCATTCTCCTGTTTGGCTTCTCCCAAAGCCTGGCCAGGGCTCCAGGAGGAACCAATGGAGTTGACTTGGATCCTTCACCAGCAAACAAGGCCAGATGGGGCCTTGAGTGGTTTTTAAACACAGAAATGTAAATCCACATTTCATCACTGATGAAATGATACAGAGATCATATTGGTAATAGTGCTTCATTCATGAGTGGATACAAAGATCACCTTTGGTTGGAAGGTTTATCCAGAGGTCAGCTTTGCCTCAGGGCCCCTTGTTCAGGCTTCAGTCAGGACCTGGTGTACAGACCTCAGTTTTTCCATTGCTCCTTTGACCTACAGATAAACTACAACCTTCATAACAATTCTTTCAAAACCAGAGTCTCAGATTTAAGTATTGGGCATAAAGGCCTCTTGTCTTCAATTAAGTGCTGCTCAAGTTCATTTCTCAGGACTATAATTTGCATTCCTTTATAAACATGCCTAATTAGATGCTATTCTCTGTTAGTTATGAAATCCCCCTTTTTGTTCTGGAGACTGTCTCTCTTTTTAGACAGTCTCAGCACTCCATTTCCCAGCACAAACAAAGTGTCACAACAACTCTAACATGGAATCATAACACACCAAGTGCTCACACTGCAATGATTACAGTCACTGCCACAAATACATTTCACAGCAGCCTCCAATTTCATGGCCATGAGGCCAATCCCACCAAGAGGAATTGTCTTCTTTCTGCCTCTCTTCTACTGCTCTTTCTATCCAGGTGATTCCTGACTGTTGGCCTTCAAACCCAGCACTGACAGAAGTGCAACATTCCTGTCCCATGACAGCCCAGGTTCCTCCTTGGCCAGCAGATAATCCAAGGCAATGCAGTTCTGTGCAGTCCCCATTCCTGTTGGTTGGAGCTCCTGGGATGTGCTGTTGGATCTTTTAACAGTATCATTTACAGGTATCTTTTAATAAACAATTTAGCTGCTTCATGTAAACTCCACAGGACGAGGCAGTGCACATGGGGCACAGCAGGAACCAGAATCTTTTGCTTTCTGACACCCAAGGCATTCTTTGGGGAGAAAAGGTTCTCCTGGCCCTAACTCTTCCTTGTGCTTGTTGCTGAAGGATTCTAAATCCCAGCACTCTGGCTGGGAGCGGTGTCACACTGACACAGAGCAGCTCCAGCACCCCGAGTTCCACTGACATTGTGAGTGATGTTAAAAGCACAGAAATCCTTTTACACTGTGGCCTCTAACTAATCTGTAAAACCATATCCTGTAACATCTACTTGTTCTCACACAGAACACGTGGCTGCAGGGACATCTTGCCATCGTTCCTGCCCAGGGTTCAGGATTCAAACAGCATTGTCTTTCCCTAGAGCTCTTCCTTCAGCTGGTTCAGGAGGGACATTTGGCCTCTGGACCCACACTCTGGCTTCATTATTAGCACTGGTGGATCCAAATCCTTTATTTCCACAAACAGTGCTGATTTGAGGTGGACCTCCTTCTTTCACAATTGCTTTTAAAACTGACAATATCAATAATCGTGCTACCCTGTCATGGGTTTGAAGAATCAAATCTTGTTCACTATTGCTTAAAAGAATTACTTCCATTTCCCCTTGATAATCTGCATCAATTCCTCCTCCCATGACATGAACACTTTGCAAGGCCAAGCTCCAGTGAGCAGTTATCAAACCAAAGTGTCCTGGAGGAATCTGAGTCCCTGTTTTGTTATTGCTAACTCTCGTTTGCCTCTGATTTATCCCAATTCATTTGAATGCATGAAGGTCCAGCCCTGCAGCCTCTGGGGTGGCCCTGTCAGGGGCCATCACACCAGACCCATTTCCCAGGAAGTCAGAGTCTCCCTGTCCATGGTTGTATTTGCAAACTGGGTGCAGCTGTGCACACCCAGGGGGTTTCCATTTCCCCAGTGGGCCCATTGTGAAGGGTCTGGAACACACCTGGGAGATGGGTTTTCCATTGGGACAGGTTCCCATCTCCTCACTTTTTAAACTGCTCTTTGAACAACCCTTTCATGCCTTCAACCAATCCTGCAGCTCGGGGATTGTCTGGGCTATGAAAAACCCAGCAGTCTTCATCACTGTGTTTTTCACAGTAACAGACAAAGCATTCTGCATCACAGGATCAGCAAACCCTACAAAAATACCCCATTTCATCCCTTCCTCCTTTTTCATTGTATACAGTCTCACAAAGTTTACCACTGACATTTGGGTCTGGCCAATGCTCCTCTGTAGGATATTTAGTGTCACATCCTTGAGCAGCCAAAGCTACCAAATTAGTATTCTTACTATTTCACACTATTATTATTTTATATGGAGGTAGAGATATATAGATATTGATATAGAAACATAGATAGATATATAGACATAGACATATGTCTATATTTTAAAACATATCTATAAAAAGTCTAACTGTCTTATAAATATGTATAGTTATTTTTTACATTAATATTATTTCCCTTGCACAAATGCATCTGAACTCAAGATTAAAACCTTTTTCTGTCACTCCATGTGGGAGCATTCCAACAATAGTTGTTCCCTCTGTTAGTGCTGTTTCCAATGTGCTCTTAACAAAATTCGGCTTTGTATTCCCAGACCCACAAGTTCTTTTCCTTTTTCCATATGCAATTTTTGGATGCATTTGAAGACATCCAGTGGTTCAGCTTCTTTTAACCAACTCCCCATTGTCTGCACAGTGCTCAGCCCTCGGCCCACTCCAGAGCCAGCAAAGCCTAGAGAAGGTCTTCCCATCCTGGAATTTCTGATGGGATTGATTTCTTACATTTACACTGAAAAAACAACATTTGGTTATGATCTGGCCAGACTGTGCCAATGTTGTTTTACCAGTGGGCAGGATCAGCACCAAGGACACAGACACCACCTGAAAAAATCAGGGTCATTTCCTGTAGTCCAAAGCAGCAAAGGAGCACAAAAGGAGCAGCTCAGCAATGCACCCAATCATCACTACCAAAGATTGCCCACAGTGATTAAGAAAGATCCATCACCAGTTTACCCTCAGACTTTCCCATCACCCACACCCACACCTCAGCTGGGGGAAGCTGTCACAGCCAAGGACTGCAGAGCCACTCCTGGACACTGGGAATTCCTGCAGGTGCCTCCAGCCCCAGGTGAGGCTCCAGCCTGGCTGGGAGAGGGCCCAGCTTTGATAGTGCTGGATAAACAAACTGACAGCACTTCCAGAGTGGGAACATCTGGATTCATCCTCCTCTTGGGTTCCTCCCAAAGCCTGGCCAGGGCTCAAGGATGGAACCAAGGGAGTTGACTTTGACCATACAGCCCCAAACAAGGCCAGATGTCAGATTTCATGGCCTTGTCCTGCTTCTAAATACAGAAAAGTCAATATATGTTTTACTAATGAGTGGATACTCATTAGATACAGTGAATTGTCATCTAACACAATGCTAATGATCATGCACATTTTGGTCATGAGCAGATACAAGGATAACCTGGGGTTGGCAGGTTCATCCAGAGGCCACCTTTGGCTCAGGGCCTGTTGTTCAGGCCTCAGTCAGGGCTGTTTTCCAGGCCTTGGTACTTCAGGGACATGGCTGAGTGGTGGGCTTGGCACTGCTGGGTGACTGGCTGCACTGGAGGAGCTCAGAGGCTTTTTCTAACAGAAAATCATGATTCCATGATTTCATCTACTGAATTCAGCTAGATCACGTTCGCAGCATTCATTTCCTCAGGAAGATTCCTCTTGCTCAGCTCTTGTGGCCTAAGGCTTCAGCTCCTTTAGCTGCTGGTGTTAAGCTGCTCATGCTGGATGAGACCACTCAGAGAGAAGAATACAGTCCATCCAATTCCTTCTGGGACACGGAGAGGGGAGGCTGTGAAAACAGCAGCATTGTTTGGTGTGGCCTTCTCTCTGCCCTTCAAGCCTTTCAGTGCTTTGAAACATCCAAGAGCTTTCTGCAAGAGGGCAAAGAAGCAGCTGTCCCTGCTGCCAGGTCTGGCTCTCTCCAGTCTCTGACCTTGCCTGGTGTTGTCCCTCCTGCTGTCCCCTCTGTTCCCCTGGGTCTCAGTGGCTGCTGCCCAGGACTGTGGAACTGGCACAGCTCCAGTGGTCGAGCCCCTCCTTTCTCTGCCCTTGGAGCTGCCTGCTCACAGCAGCCTTTTCCATCTGGGAGCTGCACATGGAGAGGGAGTCCCCACCTCTGTTCCTTGCACAACCTCCAGGAGCCCAGGGCTGCCATCTCAAGTCCCTGCTGGCCCTGAGGGCTCCCAGGTGCCTCAGGCTGCTGTGGCACCACTGCACACGGGAGGGAACAGTGGCAGTGGCTGTGCTGCAAGACAGCTCCATGTGCTGCTGCTGCTGCTGCTGCTGCTGTGGGGGTCATTTGTCCAGCCCTGCCCCAGAGTGAGGGATCAGGTGCAGGCACTGCTGCTGCTCCCTGGGGATCAGCCACAATTTGGTTGTTGCTGTCAGTGCCAGCAGAAGCGGTGGCTGCAGCAGTGGGCGCTGACAGTGCCCCAAGCCCCAGGGCCAGAGGGGTCTCTGGGCTGGCAGGGAGCTGCCCCTTGTTCTCCCTCTGCCCCACACAGAGCTGGGCTGGGCACAAGTGGGGCAGCACAGCAAAAAGGGAGCCTGGCAGTCCCTGCCAGCCCTGTCTGCTCACAGTTTGGGCCTTGGAGCTTCACGTGGACACAGACAGCTGCTTCTGCTCCCTCTGTGTGTCCCTGTGTTCAGCAGTGCTGCTCCATCAGTCTGTGCACAGCAACGAGGAAAAGCCTCAGCCCTGCAGGGCCAGGAGCTGCCTGAGCGGCTCAGCCAGCGGGAAGGGAGCTGCTCCACACAGGAACCAGCAGCAAAAGACATTCCTTTTACAGGACATGTGATCTCTGTCATAAAAATAAAAAAAAAAAATAAAAAAATAAAAAAAAAGAAAAGAAAAAATTGTACATAAAATGTGAAACACACAATCTAACCCCAAGTTTTCACTGGAATATCTTCTGTAACTTTGGATTAAGAGGTAACTGATCTTTTGAAAAAGAGAACTCGGTTATTTCCTTTGGAATGTGCTGATGACACAGCAGGAGGATCCATCCTACTGACCTCAGCAGTCTTTTTTAAAAGATTTCTGGATTTGTTTCCACCATTGTTGTTTTAAATTCTGATGAAAGCAATAGGAAATTGCTTGTGCCCTTCCTGCTCCAAGCAGGACTGGGAATCAAAACTCTGTTAAACCCCAATTCCTTTAGAAGGTGACTTTCCTTCTCACCCTGTGAATCAGCTGCACGTTCCCTTGGAAATTGTCAGGGCTTTCTTAAGGACAGAAAGTCCCACTTAGAGCTTTTTGCTCTGGGTTACGAGTGCAGAAGGGCAACTCTTCATCCCTGAATTCCAACCGCCCTGTCTCGGGAACACGGCCCACTCGCCAGGTGTGGCCCACTCCTGGCACTTCTAGAGGAGGAAGAAAGGGCAATTGCACAATTCCAACCCAAAGGAAATGAAGAGTGGGATAGATGGAACATCCTGTGGAGACACAGGAGTTCAGCTGGGACTGTGTACCATCTGGGTTCTTGCCAACTGGATGTGGATCCCTGCCTGCAATCTCTTGGCCTGCAGGAGAGTCTCACTCACCTGCAAAAGCAGAGAGCTCAGGCGCTGTGCTCGGAAAGGGCTCGTCTGGTGCAAAGCTGTCAGAGCAATGTGAGGGCAGAGCCAGCCCAGCCGTGCCCAGGGCTGAGCCCAGCAGAGCCCTGGCAGAGCCCAGAGCAGCCTCAGCAGGCGCAGAGCCCGGCTGCAAGGAGAGAACCCAGAAACCGCCCGTCAGCTGAAGGCTCCTGTGCCCTTGTCCCAGCCGCCCGCGGTGCCCAGGCCGTGCTGGCCGTGCTCAGAGCTGGGCCCAAAGCTGCCCATCATTGCTGCCTTGGGCAGCAGAGCAGGAGGGCAGGACAGCCCAGCCTGCAGCCACCCAGGGCAGATCCAGCCCTCAGCAGCCGCCCAGTGCAGGATGCTCCTGTGCTCGCTGCCTTTCCCAAAACCTCTTATCCCACCCGTGCCAAGAAGACACAGACACACCTCACACCATCTGCTGCCTCAAGACAAACTGCTCCCAAACGATGTCTTCAGCCTTCTCCAAGGGCATGGCCCATCCACGCCACAGCTGGTCCCAAGCACTTCCCAATCCAGTCTGGACACTTCCTAGAACGCTTCCTTTAGAAAAATAAACAACAAATTATTGAAAATAGATTACAGACAAAAAGGGGAAACAAGAAAAAAGGTCAAACATCTTATCTCTCTCAGGGGCTTGAGGAAGGCTCAACCCTTACATGCTGGGGAAAAACCCACCCACAGGTGAGGGAAGCCCGTGCTTTCTCCCATCCCCCCTGCACTGCCCCCCAAAATTATTGGTGATTCCAAAGCCAACAAGGGGAGTAGAGCAGCCCAAGCCCTTCCTTGCCTGCACAGCAAAGCAGCCCATGGACAGGTTCTGGAGTCCCACCTCTGCCCCTGCCATGGGGCTTTGTTTGTGTTGGGCTGGCTGCCCCAGCCCCAGCCCGGGCCACGGTGGGTGGTGGGGGCTGTTGGCAGGGCCAGGAGCCAACTCCCAGTTCATAACCACCCCAGCCCATCTCCCCAGCCCTGCCGAAAAGCAGCAGGGCAGCCGAGTGAAGAATTCATTGCATCCGCCCTAGGAAAGGGGGGAACCTTTGGTTCCTGGCCAGGCCCTGCAATGCCCAAATCTGGGAGCATCCCCTGTGTGTGCACTCATCTGCAAATTCGATGTGGAGCCTGTCTTTGAAGGACGTGCCAGAATCCAAGTCCCTCATCTTCAGCTGTCGGTGGCCACGTGGAGGAAGAGGTTGTCATCCTTGCTGTCATCCTCAATGTCTCCAGAGCAGCAACCTTGACCTGCTACAGCTTCTCCAGGGGCTCTTTCTCCTTCCCTGGCGGATGAGACCAGGCTGTCAGTGTTCTGCCCAGGGCCCCAGCTGTCAGTGAACCAGGACAAGCCAAACCAGCTTGGATGGTGGCCACCAGTGCTGGGAAGAGCAGCTCAGCTCCAGCACAAGGGCTGCGTATGTCCATCCCACGAGCCCTGCACACTGCTACAGGCAGGACAAAAAGTCTGGGTTGCTTTCCTTCTGATTGCCAAGGTCTGTGTGGAGCTGGAACTTACCAGGGTCCTGGATCAAAGTGTGCCTGTGGCTCTCTCCCTTCTTCTAGGGCAGATGAATATCCTGCATCCAAGGATCACAGAACAGGTCTTCTAATGAGGGCCTGTCCAAGGAGTGCAGGGATAAACACCACCTGATCAGAGTTTGGCAGTCTGGGGAGAGAAGCCAGAAGCCACCAGTCAGTTGGAGAAGGCTCCTGTCCCACTCTTTCCATGCCCAGGCCATGCTGCATGTGCTCAGAGCTGGGCCTAAGCTTTCCCATCAATTCCCTGTTTTGGAGGAGAGCAGAAAAGCAGGACATGTGCCACCTCCCCAGCAGCTGCCAGAGCGGGATGCTCACGAGCCTGCTGCTCTCTCCCAACACTGGTATTGCCCCGTGCCCAGAGATGAGGATCCACCTGGAGAGAGCCGTTGTGGCAGCGGGAGCTGGCCCCAGCTCAAGTTCCAGCCCCTCCTGAAAGGGTGCTTTCCACAGACCATCTGGTGCAGCAGGATGCCCAGGGACCAGATGGTTGCTGCCTCGCCGTGGTACCACCCAAAGTGGGTCCATTCTGGGGGGCTGTACGACGGTGTTCCTATGGAATACAGATGGAGTTCATCAGGGGGATCAGAGCTGCTGCTCCCAGAGCCTGGCCCCAGAATCCCTGGGCATGCAGGGGCTGCCCCAGTGGCACACAGGGTGACCTGCTGCCCTCTCAAAGCACCAGTGACTTGTGTACAAACTCAGGATTGGAAAAAAAGCCACTGGTGTCGGAAGTGGGCAGCGGAAGCCTTGGCAAGGCCTGACCATGACACGGAAAGGAAAAACCAACTCAGTACTAGGGAAGAACCATGCCCTCATCCTCCTTGCCTGCGCTGACCCAAAATCATTACAAAGCCAGGGCAAACAGGGGCAGTGGAGCTGTCCAAGCCCATTCTTGCCTGCACACCAAACCAGCTGGTGCACTGGTTCTGGGGCCCCTTCTCTGCTACCCCCACCCACGGGTGTTTTTGTCAGGCTGGCTGCCCCAGTGCCAGTCCTGGGCAGAGTGGTGGGCAAAGGCTGCCAGCAGGGCTGGAAGCTGGTTCCCCCCAGCACCCCCACTCTAAAGCAACTCAGCTGAAGACTTTCACCTGTGACTGGCAGCAAAAGGAAGAATCCCTGCTGCCACACCCAGGCTGGGCCATCAGATGCCTGGACCACAGCCCTGCGTGGGCTCACCTGCAAACTGAGTGTAAGCTGTCTCTTGCAGGTAGGTGCCACAGCCAAAGTCAATTAATTTTGTCTGCCCGGTGGCCAGGTCAACCAGGATGTTCTCTGGCTTGATGTCCCGGTGCAGCACCCCGCAGCTGGTGCAGTGCCGCACGGCTTCCAGGACCTGGCGGAACAGCCCCCGCGCCTCCTCCTCGGACAGGAAGCCCCGTGCCCGAATGAAGCGCAGGAGGTCCTGACACCGCTCCGGGCGCTCCAGCACCATCACGATGTTGTTGGAGAGCTCAAGCCACTCCAGCAGCTGGATGACACCAGGGAAGCCCGTGGACACCTTGTCCAGCAGCACAATCTCCATTGGTGCGCTGGTGCCGTCGGGCTGCGGGAGGACCACGATGCCGTCAGTGGGGCTGATGCCGTGCCAGGGCTGGGGAAGCCCTCACCCACACCGGGATGCTCTGTGTCCTCCGCTGGCCCCACTCTCGCTCCCTCTCCAGGCATCCTGGCAGCTTCCACCCTCCCGGGCCTCGGCTCATCCCCGCCCGGCACGCCCCGGCTTCTCCCGCTGGCCTCGCTCACTCACCAGCTCGCCCCAGTGCCGGATGCGGTTCCGTGGGACTCTTTTGATGGCCACCTGCAAGCCAAGGGGAGCAGCGGGTTCAGCTCGCCGCCCGCCCTGCCGAGCCCCCTCCTCCGTCCTCCTCCGCCCTCCTCCTCCTCCCTGCGCCCCCTCCTCCTGCGCCCGCCGCCGGCCCCGCCGCTCACCGGGGCGCCGTCCGAGAGCCGCGTCGCCGCGAAGACGCTGCCGAAGCCGCCGCGCCCCAGCAGCGAACCCACTCGGTAGCGCTGCTGCAGGGCCTCCTGTGCCTTCTCTGCCGGCGAGACGCGGCTGTCAGCGCTCGGCCCGGGGCCAGGAACGGCCCCCGAGCGCCCTTCAACCGCCCCGGGCCGGGCATCCCCCGGTGTTCGCTCCTCGGAACGGGACAGCGGCGGCTCGGGGCCGGCGGCCGCGCTGCCGAGCGGAGGAGCTCGGGCCGGGGAAGCCGCAGCGGAGGCGGCGAGAGCGGCCGCGCCGCGTGTGTCCTCCGCAGGGCCCGGGAGGAGCCGGGGCCGGGGCCGCGCTCGGGGACGGGCTCGGGGCTGGAGCCGGGGCCGGGCCCGGGACAGGCGCAGCCAAAGGGCGGCGATGCCGCCGCAGGCCCAGGCACTGATGCCCGCCCAGCAGCGCCACCGCCAGTACAGCCGGAGCCGGGCGGCGGCGAGAGCGCGGCGGGACGCCCGGGGGCGGGGACGGGGCGGCCCCGCTCGGGGCCGGGGGCGGGCCCGGGGCATGGCCCGGCCCGGCACGGGGAGAGAGAGGCCGGGAAAGGAGGGGGACACTGGGGACGGGACGCCGAGAGAGGCTGCGGGACCGCGGGAGAGGGAGAGAAGAAGCAGGGAAGAGTAGATAAACTCGGTTTGCTGCCGCTGCTGCTGCCGCTGCTGCTGCCGCTGCTGCTGCTGCTGCAACTGCTGCAACAACCGCTGCTGCAACTGCAGCTCCAGGGCCGTTTGTCCGCGTGTCCCTGGGTCCGTTCCCCCGTCTCCCCGGGCGAAGCTCCGCGTGCCCCAGGGACAGCCCCTGAGTGTGTCCAAACACGGGAACTTTGCCGTGTTGAGCCAAGACCCAGAGTCTTGACTCCTGCACAGCAGCACAGGAGTCCCCTCGGATGCTGCTGTGCATTGTCCCTGCTGAGGGTCAAACACTGTCGGGGCACATTCCTTGGCTGTAGGATTTGTACCTGACCCAAGGCCTGCACTTGTGTCTCCAGCACTGCTTCCCAGCAAAAACAGGGCAGGGCAAACTCTGTGCAGCTCATGGTATTTTACAGTGTGTAAAACTTGCTAAGTCATCCGTCTCAGAAGTCAGATCCATTTGGAATGAATGGCATGGAATTGTAGTGTGAGATGGAAAAGGGGAGCATAGAAATAAATAGAGGAAAATATCTTGGATTGTTCCTTTCTGTTTTCATGTCACTGCTGGAAAGCTGTTTCAGTTTTCCAAGAATCTTCTCCGCAGTCCTGTCTGTTCTTTCCAAGAACCTTTTGCGGAAAACAAGGTCGAGCTCCTGTCACAGGATGTGCCACCAAGTGCAGCTTCTCTTGCCTTTCCATGCTGTGTGTGCGGCACAACTTTTGCAGCAAAGCAGGTCAGATGTTTGGAGAACCTGACAACTTGTCCTTTCTTTTCCTGGAGGGCTGGGGAGCTGTGCCACTGGTGAGGTTTTCATTGTTCCTGTTGTAACCTAAAGGAAAACAGGAGGTGGTAGCAGGAGTTGTTAGGGAATGCAACCCTGACAGAATTCAGAGAAAGAATCTCTAGAGCCAGCACTGGAGAGTTGTGTGCTAGTCATTCACACATCTCCATGGACACCTGGAAAGTGACCTAGAACATTAAAATGGGCTGGCAGAGGCAGTTGGTTTCTGTGTTCAGTTCAGATGATTCTGCATCTCCTGTGCTGCTGTGAATCGAGAGTACAATAGGTTCATGATAAGCACCAGAACAAGCACAGCTGGTCTGTAGCTGGACATATGAATTTGGCCATAAATCAGAAACCCAATGTGGCTGGCTCCTCTAGTTTGTTCTAGAAGAGGAGTGAGCAAGTCCTTGGGTGAGCAATGGTAGGATAGATTTAAACTCAGCCAGGGCAGCCCAGGCAATCCCATTCAGCCCTGAATACAGACATATCCTTAGCCACGGAGCTGGGCAGTGCAGAGACCCCAACCCCAATCAGTTGTCCAAGCCTGACAATTTGAAACCCCTGAAAAAGGGGGCTCTGAACAATAAACCCTGCTGTGTGCCACGTGATCTCGGTGAGTGCTGGCATCTGTCTGTCTCCAACCTACGGCCATAATGTAATAAAACTGGACCTCCCAGAGTAGATCACAGAAAGAATGTGAAAAGAAGAAATGCAGGGAATTACTTGTGTGGACTTTGTCTGGAAGAAGGGGAAATTTTTCTAATCCTTTTTAGTCCATTCCCTCTGCTTTTATCCTTCTTACAAGGCCATTTGCATGGCCCAGCTTCCTCAAGCAATGAGGACCTTGAGCTTGTGGAACTGCATGAAAAATGCCCTGTTCCTCTGCAGGGACACTCGGGGTGAAACAGAAAGCAATTTGGAAGCAAATGTGTTAAAGAAAAAACAGTTCTTGAGCAGAGATTGATGTCACTCACCCAGACCAACAATCTCTTTGGCTCAGCCTCAAGCAGTGACCTTGAGGAGTGTCCCCACTGCAGGGAGGGATCTCTACAACTCCCCAGGGAGGGAAATGTCAGGTGACTCTGTGGTTAAAATTTGGGATGGGGCTTTTCTAGTCTGCTCTGTCAGTCAGATGTGCCCAGGCTGTGCCAGCTCAGCAGCTCTGCACAAGTTCTCAGTGGTGTCACTGGCTTGTTCCTTTTCCCAGGGATTTTACTGGCTCTGCCCCAGCTTCAGCTCCTTCTCAGGATGTTGAACTTTGGGATGGAGGAGTCAGGCTGGTTTAAACATGACTGACCCCAAAAAGCAGTGTGATCCCCTTTCTTCATTTCCCACGGCGGGCCTTGCAAAACAGGGCCTTGTTGGAGTTGTTTGAGCCCATTTCAGGCAGAGCCTCCTGCTCCAGCAGGAACTGCCTTTCCAGTGCCATGACCAGATCCCGCTGCAGGAAAAGCCCCAGGCTTTTCTCTACCACTTTCTGTGCCACTGAGGACAGAACTACCAGTACCAGATCCACGGGTGGGGATGAGATGGAGAGGGACTTCAGGTAGGAAACAAAGCCAGTGCTGATAAATAGGGAGACCACAGCCAGGTGAGGGAGGCAGGTGGAAAAGGCTTTGTGCCATCCCTGCTCAGAGGGGATCCTCAGCACAGCCCTGAAGATCTGCACACAGGAGAAAACAATGAACACAAAACATCCCAAGTCCTCAACAGGCACTAACAGCAATGAGCCCAAGGTCCCTGAAGCAGGCTGAGGCTTGGGAAATGGCTCAGCTCTGGCACTTCCCACATGCAGAACAGCCCATGATTTCTGTTTCCCTACATGCCCCAAAGCAGTCCAGTCTCCAGCCCCAGAGCAGTGTCCAGAGGGGAATATGCCCTGTGCTGCCTGTTCCTGTCACACCTGCAGCCTCCGTGCCATCACAGAGCACCTGGGTCCCACTCTGCTTCCCATGGGTGTTTCAGGGACCCCATCCCTAACAAAGCTCCCACTCCAGCAGTGTCCCAGCCTGGGACTTGCCCACAGCTCCACAGGGCCCTTGTCCCCACAGTGTCTCTTCCATGCCCTGGCCCTGGGCCCAGGCCAGCAGTGGCCCTAAGCAGGATGTGCGAATGCCAAGGGACAAGGGCAAGTCAGCACTTCTCCTAGAGCAGCCACTGGGAGCTCATTTGGGGAACAGAGATGCCCTGTGAGGAGGAGGGATGTTGGTCTCCTTCCAGCATCTCTGATAAGCCCTGTCTAAGAAGGGCCTGAAGCACCAGGAAGACATTTTCAATCGTGGGCTTCCAGGAAGGATAATCCATGGTGAAGTGGTTCCTGAGACACTTGCATGGCTGTGATTCCTGTTTGACGTTCTGGGGCATTACTGAAAGTTCTGCTTCTCTCTTTCCACAGGGACACTCTGGATCCATCAGAGACCTGGGGCAGCCCAGCTGGGAAAACATTCCAGGCCATTGCCTTGACTGTTTGCTCTGGAATTTGCCCCAAGGAGCTGCAGTGCCCACAGGGGAAGGTTTTCCTCTGGAATGTTGCTGCTTTGTGCCCTATTGATGAGAGAGCAGAGTGTCCCCCTGGGGGATTCTTGACCAGATGGACAAGGAGTGGGACATCATTGGTGTGTTGAGATCACCTTGGAGAGGAATTGAGGAAGTGTCTGCAGGGTCCTAACCGGGGGACTTTGGCCAAGGAGTGGTCCAGGCTTCCTTGGAGATCAGTGCCAGTCAGGGGGATGGTGTTGGGCAGCCACCAACCGTGTGCCAACAGCCCGGGGACAAGGAGCTGGACACACATGGAGGTTGCCGGGGCTGGTGGAGTGAGCCACTCTTTCAGGGAGCCCCACGGGAATGTCCCTTCCTCCCTGGGGGCTGTGTCTCAGCCCTGCAGAAACTTTCCCTGCGGGTGTACGTCCCTACCCTTGTGCCAGCCTGTCAGGACAAAGGAGTTTCCCCTCTCCTATCAACGGTGTCTTCTGTCTCAACAACTTGCAAGAGGGTTCTCAGCACAGGAGAGACTTGAGGAAGAAAAAGCTGGGGAATTCCTAATTAAAATGGGAAGCTGGACTGAGCAAGGCAGAACAAAAACCAATGTGGCTGAATCATGCATTTTCTCTCTTTATTCTTCCGGAATGGTGGGTTAAATACAGTTTCAGATAGTTTGCAGTTGGAAGTGTTTTCTAATTGACTTTCAGTGTGGAGGAAAATGCAAACAATTTCACACTTAAGGAAGCCACCATGATAATAGCAAAACTAACCTATCTAAAGCTTAAGCACACCTTAACCTAAATTTTTGACCTACGCCACAGGTCTGTCCACTTCTAGACAGGCGTGAAACTGAGGCCCAGTCTGGGATAGCTCAGATCTAATTTGCTACATCTCCCCCTTTTTTCTTTTGAAGGTAATTCAAAGGCACAGCTAATTAGTTTTGCATACATTACAACAAACAAAGCATAGAAACTAAAATAACTATAATAATAACAAACTTCACCATACCAAAATGGATTAAATCTTTGATCCACCCAATGAAACCCCATGAATCAAACCATTTATCAAATAAAATGTCAACAATTACAAATTTTTATGTTGCTTTTCAGCTATAAAAGCTGCTTATAAATCAATTAAAAAATATTCTAACAAATTCAATTAGAATACAATGAGAACTCAAAAAACAGCAAAGTGTTGCCATTTTTGGACTGCTTTTCTTTCATGGACAACAAACCGATTTCATGGCCAAGTGTCCAAATATTAAACAATATTTGCCTGGCACAGAACCCAAATGATTGAATTCTCAGGGCTCAGTACCAGTGGTTTTAAAATTTGGTGCAATGGCAACAGCTTGTGTCCTCAAAACATTCTCTGGGTTAATTTTGGCTTGAGTCCAAGCTTTGAACTCTTCCATGGAATTCACTGGGACTCCAATCAAACAAACACAAAAATGATTAAATGGTATAGTTATACCTTTTCCACCAAACCACTAATTAAAACAAACACTCCATCTAACTGGTTCTTACTTAACTCTAAATACTAAAAACAATTTAACACTAAACTTGATCTTACAACTGTAACTATATAACTATTTTTCTCTATTTTATAAAATCATTTTTCAGCAGTTTCAGGGTCGTCACAGAGTGTTCCAGGTAAGTCGCTGTTGTCACTGTCGTTATCACTGTCAGCTGTTATCTCTGACTGGAAACATGCATGGGTAAATTGACTTGGCACCAAACAGGTCCTGTTCCTCCTGCAAAAACACACATACAACTACAAACATTAAGCAACACAAGACTTGGTCCTTGTCATTCACCTGTTTGCATGTTCTTGTGATAAACATAAAGTCCTGGGATCGCCTGTGGTCTTCCTTTCTTCACTGCACGGTGATGGATCACAACTGCAGGTTCTTTTCTTCTTTCATCTCTTAGACATCATTCAAGGGAGTCCAAAGTGGTTGGTGCAGGCCCTAGCATGACATGGCCTGTTTCACCACACCGAAAACCAGGGATGTCAGGTAATGGATTTTCGTTGTCGCTGGGATAATTGATGTTGCCTCCTGACAGAGCAGCTGCAATGATGTGCTCTTGTTTCTGCATCGCATCTTTCATGGCCGCTGTGAACGCTGCTGTCTGGTCACTTTGTTCAGCTCTGGTTGCTGGCACCAGCATTTCATCAATTGCACAGCCTTGAGGGAGAGTGGCTAGGATGGTTCTGGTACATGAGTTGGCATTTTCAAAGGCAAGGGAACGAAACAGGTGATCTTGCACGTCTGTGGTTAGGTCTTGGGCATTCTTTAAAACAGCTGACAGTCTATCAATAAATAGTCCATATGGTTCTGTGGCCCCCTGCATGATGATAGCATATGGTGAAGGTTTCTTCTTGTCAGGAACCAAAAGCAAGGCTTTGTGGGCCAATGTTTGAGCCATCTGATGGATCTCAATGGGGTAGGTGAGCTGGACGTTGGTTGTAGCATATGGTCCTTGCCCTGTCAGCATATCGGGCTGAAGTCCATAAAAAGGATCCCCTACTACTTGGTGTTTATTTGCCTCTTCAATTGCCAAACGCCTCCACTCTCTTTCAAAAATGAGGAACTGTGAGGGTGTTAACAGTGGGGAAGCTGTACTTGAACAATCTGCAGGACAGAGTACATCTGCTGTAAAGATGTACTGAATTATATTTCTGGCTGCTTCTGATCTTATTCCATAGGTGGTAACTGTTTGCTTTACTGAACTTAACACCTTCCCTTCATGAGGCTCCCATCAAGCCGGGGCATTTTCTATAGGAACTGGACAAGCAATTGAGTTGGGTACATTCAAATCACCTTCAAGGACCGCATCTCTCAAGATGCTCGCCCAGTGCCTCTGTATCGGATTCTGTTGGGCGACTGGCAGCAGCATCTGCTGTGCAGAAGGTGGAAACGACGGAGCAGATTGTGCAGGTTGCAGAGCTGTGAGATTTTGCATGTTGTGTGGGGAAAACTGAGAAAGCACAGCTGTCTGTTTTTCTAATTGAGTTTGGCGGTTTGATAATTCAGCAAGCTTGACTCTTCTTTGCTGCAGTTCGTTTGCATGCTGTGATTTGTTCTGCAGTCGTGGCATGCCATGAAAATTGGGGTCGGGGCTTTCACCAACATCCGGATTTTATTTAACCCAGATTTTATTTCACAAGAACTGTGAGGGAGAGAGAGAGAAAGAAATAGGAGCGAGGACACAGAGAGAGAGAAAGAGCACCTACTATAATCAGATGGAACTCGATGGTTTTGAGGCCCTTCCCAACCCAAACTACACCATGACTCTAGAACATGTGTGGAGGTGTATTTTAGCTTGATATTTTTCATATTATCATCATCATCATTTGATTTATTTATATTTTTATTAAAACTATTTACTACTACTATTATTTCTTCTTCTTCTTCTTCTTCTTCTTCTTCTTCTTCTTCTTCTTCTTCTTCTTCTTCGTCTTCTTCTTCTTCTTCTTTTTCTTCATTTTCTTGTTACGGTAACTAATTCTTCTTACATGCTTCTTCTTCTTGTTCTTCTGCTTCAACGTTTTTCTTTTTCTTACTCTTCTTATGTTATTTACTACGACTATTTCTTCTACATCACTATACATTCTTATTCTAATTCTTATTCCTTTTCCTAATGCCTATTCTTATTCCTTTTCCAAATTCCTATTCTTATTCCTTTTCCTATCTCTTATTCTTATTTACTGCTACTGTTTCTTAATCTTCTACATTGTCTATTTCTTCTTATTCTAATTCTATTTCTTTTTATGTTCCTTTTGGAAGGTGGTTTTTTCTTTTTTGGTGCTTTTTGGTTTTTGGTTTTTTTTTAGGTGGGGGGCATTGTGTGATTTGGTTTTTTTTTTCCCTACTACTATTGTTTTAACACAGCTGTGATTTGTTTAGGAGGGCCTGCATTTGTCGTGGCCCTGCAGTGTGCAGTGGGGTCCTGATCAGGCCTAATCCTGGGGCTGTGGCGCCAGGCAGGGGAAGTGGAACAGGCTGCGCAGCGCCCGCAGCGCCCGCCTGAGCTGGGAGAGACGTTTCCTGCGGGGGGCCCGCTGCTGGCTGAGGCTGCCGCCCTCTGGCACCTGCTCCTGGAAGGCTGGAGAGGCCCTGTGTCCTCTGGGGGCCGGGGCTTCCACCTGGGGAGGCCAGGCACAGAGCAGCCCTCGGGGGCACGGCTCAGATGCCCCGGGCTCAACCCAAGCCTCGCGAGGGACAGGCACAGGGAACCCGCCTCCCGCCAGACCTGCCAGTCTTTGCTCTCTGTCTTGATCCTCAATGAGCTCCAGGACGCTGATTTCGTCCCACTCATCTTCCTCTTTCAGTAAGGCCTTGGCCCCGATGCTCCGTTCCCAGCTGTCCTGCACCAGGTCTTGGTCACTGTCATTCTCCCAGCTAGACTGCACCGAGGGTCTCTTTCCATTCCCTGCAGACACCTTCTGGGCAATGGAGTATTGCTCTTGACAAAGCTCTCGGGCAAGGGACTCTTCCCAATCTGACATTTCTTGGTAACTGCTGTCATCTTCATGGGACAGCTCATGCTCGCTGTCTTCTTCCCAGTCAGAAAGATTGTGGGAGCTCACGATTTGTCCTTGGGAAAGGCCTTGCTCGGAGCACTCTTCCCAGTCTGAAACTTCTTGGTAGCTCCCAACATCACCATGGGACAGCTCTTCCTCAGTGCATTCATCCCAGTCAGAGAGCACAGGGTAGCTACCAGCTTCTACTAGGGAGAGCTCCTGCTCAATGCAGGCTTCCCTTTGGGACCATCCATGGTAGCTGGATGTTTCTTCTGGGGGCAGCTCCTGCTCAGTGCAGGCTTCCCCTTGGGACCATTCATGGTAGCTGCTGGTTTCTGCTGGGAACAGCTCCTGATCAGTGCTGGCTTCCCCTAGGGACCATTCCTCGTAGCTGGGGGTTCCTTCTGTGGACAGGTCCTGCTCAGTGCAGGATTCCCCTTCAGACCATTCCTCTTGGTTATCATCATCTCCAGGGTACAGCCCCTGCTCAGCGCTGGTTTCCACATGGGAGCCTTCCTGGTACCCATTGGCTTCTGCCTGGGCAAGTTGCTGCTCAGTGCAGGGTTCCTCTTGGTCCGATTGTGAGAGCTCCTGGACCGTCTCACCTTCTCCCCAGTGGTCCATCCCCAGCTCCTGCTGTGTGCCATCTCCGCACTGGAGTCTCACAGCTGCCTCCCACAGATGCCACTCTTGGTGTCTCACAACTCCGCATGGGGAATCTTCCTGGACCTTCACTTCTTGCCCTTGGTAAAGCTCTTGGCCGGTAACATCCCCGCCCTGGGGGAGCTCTTGATCCGTGTCATATTCCCAGTCTTCCTCCATCATGGCCAAGGGCCCCTCCTCCTCAGTGTGCGACAGGGGCAGGCCTGAGCCTGCCAGCCAGCCGGGCAAGGGGCTGGGTGCCTGGGAGCCGGGGCTCACCTTGTCCTCCTCCATGTCAGATCGCCTGGAGCGCAGAGCGGGATCCCGGGAGCTGCTTCCTCCCGAGCCAGCGGCTCTCCTGGCACTGGGCAGAGCGGGGCCTGTGCACCTCACAAAGCCCCTGCAGGGCGTGGCTCTGCCGTGTCACAGAGGCCCCGGGGCACCGCAGTGTCCCACAGCAGCACCCAGGGCCCTGACACAAGGCGCCCGTGTCACAAAGGGCCACGCCCCGCACCCCTTCAGCAGCCAAACCCACTGCAAGTGGCACGGAGCAGCCCCCGCAGGGGTGGGCTTCTAGCCCCTTGTCATGATCTGCTCATTCAAATGATCAGAAATGCCTCTGCCGGAATTAGGGTGCAAATGAGAGACCAGATGCCAAAGACCAGAGTATGGGTTTAATTGAACAAGAAATGAGAGACCGACAGAGAGAAAGATAAAGAAATAAAAAGAGGAGTGGGGAGAGAAAGAGAGTGACAGAGACAGATGAAGTAGAAAACCTCCCCAGTCTGTGGATCCCAATGGCATCCCATGGTTGCTCTCCATCAGATCTCGGTGCTGAGGGTGCCCCGCACACACGGAGTTCAGAGGGTGGATACACAACCCTGGGGCTGGGAGGGAAGGCCCAGGTACCTCCCCTGGTGGGGACAAGTTTGACAGAGTGTCTTGCAGCAGGCTCTGGATCCATGTCAGCCCTTTGCATCACCAGCAGTGCTCTGCTGCAAGGCCTCAGCCATGGCTCTGGGGAGAGCTTTGGGGGTCTTTGATGGATCATGGCACCTCCTCAGCTGCCCCTCACGGGAATGTCCCATGGATGGGGCCTTTTCAGGGTGGGGATTTTACAGCTGAGCCAGTTTGTGTGAGGGAGGATGGGTGTTCAGTGCCTGTGAGCAGAGGTTACAGCACAGCCCTAGAACTCTCCTTCTCCCTTCCTGCTTGTGGGCACTCCATTCATCCAAGTTTCTTTCTCTCCTTTACAGAACTTGTGTGAGAAGCTGCAGGAAGAGCTGCAGAAAACTGAGGCTAGGATCAAGGCAACGCATGAGAGGCTGGAGGAAGAAATGAAAATTCAAAGAGAAAGAGAAGAGAAAATTCTTCTCCTCCTTGAGAAGCCGGAGGCTCTAGAAAAACAAGTGAGTGAAAGAGCAATAATCACTACAGTGGCCAAAGTGATGCTCTCCCTTTCCTCACAGGCCGTGACTCTGGGCTGACAGGGACAAGTTGTAGTCTCTGACTGCTTTGTTCTCTTTGACTTGAGGTGGGCGTGTGGACATCTGGCCTGGCAGCCTGCAAAGATTTCCAGCAAGGGACTGGCAACGAGGAGCCCCAAGATTCCTGCGAGGCACAGCAACTGTCCCAAGCAGAAGTGCTGCCAGTGGGGCACGTTCTGAAGATGCTGGAGGAAAAGAGGAGTCTGTGGGAGGAGGTAAAACATTTGAACAAGTACCTGCAAGTGTGTCTGCAGCTCTGGGAGGGGGAAAAGAGTCCTTGGGAGAAAGTGGAATGGTCATTTTGGCAGCCACTCTTCAGAAAATCCATGACAATGGATTTTGGAGAAAATGGAAAATGGATCTGGCCATGAGCTCGAGTAAAACCAGCCTTTGGGTTTGACCCATCCAGTTTGGGAAATGCACATCAGAAGAAAACCCCTGGCAGAGCCCTGCATGTGGCTGACAGCATCTTCCTGAGGGCTTGCATTTGCAATGGCATCTCAGACTCATCTCTGCAGCCACTTTTCTGACACAAACTCCTTTGTTGTCTCAGATCTGCACAGGCTCTTCTGTTGAACCTGCTGCTGGAGCAGCAGCAGCAGTGTCACCTAAAGGAGCCTTTGCTGCCCAAGCCAAGAAGTGGAGCCCGGGCAGTTTGTTCATCTCCAGCACTGACAGAGCTGCTGCTCAGCACCAGGAGATGGAGGATGACTCCCTGCAGCTCCTGAGTATGTCTGGTGTCTTTCTTTGAGGGACAGTGCATTGTGTGCTCATGTCAGCAGAGCTGCACCCAATGATCCTCCTCAGTTTGGTGTCACAGGGACATTGAGGAGTCCCCACAGGAAATGCTGTGCTCCAAGGCAGCAAGAGAGTGCTCTGGGTGTTCCTGCTGCCTCTGAGGGCAGCTTGGACGTGCTTGGGTTTGCCTGAGCTTCCCTATCTGCTAGAGGCAGAAGCAGGGATTGTTCTGGCATCAGCAGAAGGCTGTGACCTAGCAAATGATGCAGGCAAGTGCTGTGTGCTTGTGGCCAAACTGGACAGAATGGTTAGCTTCCTAAATTCTCCTTAGACTCCTGACTTCTCACCAGTCATCAGAGCAAAAAACCTTCACAGAGATTGATTGGTTTTGGTGTTCTGTCCTTTAATTGTGGTTGTGGTTTTAATTTGGGTATTTTTCTGGATTTTTTTTTGGTAGCTTTTTTCCTCCATCCTGAAGGAGCTCTGCTGTCCCATGTGTCTTACTGGTGTCATTTTTATGACTGTTCTTATTACCACCACCACATCCACAGGGGTTTTTTTATGAGAATATTATATTTTTATCAGTGAGTATTCCTTTGAAAGAATATCGGGTGGCAGCAGAAACAGAGAGCAAGAGGTGTTTTCATTGCCCTCCCAATGAAAAAAACATACTTTTATGACAATTTGTATTTAATATCCTCATTTTGTTCTTATAAAGATGTGTCCAAGAGACACATCAATGTTGTGTGATCAGATAAAACTGCACTGCAGGCATTTCTCAGGAGCCAGCCTCCAGCCCCTCTGCTGGATATTCCTCAGATCCACAGCACTTTTTCATCCCTGATTCCCACTCATTCCCATCACTGTTACAATCCCACCCACTGGCCCAAGCCCTGCTCAGATCAGTCCCTAGGAACACACATCAAGCCCTTGGTGAATCTGCAGCACAAGTCATTGAATCTGCTCCTTGCCCAGAACAGCTGCCAGTGCTGTGCTCTCAGATCAGACCTGGTGGGGCTGAGAACAGAGCCCAGCTGACTCTCTGTCTGCCATCCCCTGTTGGCACAAAAAGGGCATTGATCTGCACCTGGGTGTGTCTGACCTCAAAGCCAATCCTGTTGTGTCCTGAATGGGGGCACCAGCTTGGAAGGGGCTGGCTCTGGCTGTGCCTTCTTCCCATTGCTTGTCAGCGCTCATGCTTGGCCTTTGCCAGCTTTGTTGTGGTAGCTGCCCTGCCCCTGAGGGCTGGTGTGACTGCAGAGGCTGGAGCCTTCCTTAGCTGGGAGAGTCCTGCTGCCACCCAGCCGCTGCAGCACGGAGCTGCCCCGAGGCAGCAGCCCCTCTGTGGGAAATGCTAAAGGTAAGAAGGCTTTCAGAAAGCTGGGAAAGCAGGCCCCAGAAAGAGAAAGAGCAGAAGAACTTGGAATTAGCTGCAACTGCAAAGCTTGAAAGTAGGAAAAGTTACAAGACTACAGCAAGCAAGGACATGAAACAATGGTTTGAATTTTTCAGTTTGGCTAGGAGAGACCTTAAGACTGCAGAAAAATATGTTTACCAAGGTAGTAGAAGGTTTTAAGCTTAATAATGGAATTTTGTGTCTTGTTAATAGAAAGCATACAAGCAAGCATTGTTTGAAGCAGGTGTACATGTGCTTTTAGTGATTGGCTAGAACAATTGTCTGTAAGCTGTAGCAATATGCTATTGGCTTGAAAGTTTTTTAATTGCCCTGTAACAAAGAACTCATTGGCTGCTGCTGGCAGATGTGAGCTGTTGCCATCTTTCAATTGTCTCAACCTGTTCTCAGGCTGATGTGGCAATAAAGCCTCAAGGAACATCTCACATTTGTCCCATCCCATTCATGCACAAACCTCCAACACAGCCCTGGTCTGGGCCAGCTTCTGCTTGGCATGGGCTGGGCTCACCAGAGGGGCAGCATCTCCTCTGGGCAGCTGTCCGTGTCATGCCGGCCCCTGAGCAGCACTGCTGTCCTTGCTGCCCTTGCCCGCTGTGCCCAGCTGGGAAGATGGGCACGTGTGCGGGGCTGAGAGGGCGAGTGCAATGGCAGGGACTGATCCCTGCTGCCAGGGGGCAGAGAAGCAGTGTGGTTCTTCACATGGGGCACGGGCAAGGGCGTCTTCCAGCTCAGCCTGCCCATCAAGGGTGAGGGTCCTGATGCTGAAGGCCCCTTGGGACTGGTTATAGCATGAGCTGCTTTGGTTTACAAATGGAAAGGCATTTTTTGGCAAACTTCTGCAAGGTGGAGAAGATGTCCTCCTCTCCTGGGAATGCATCTCCCTGTGCTTTGTCATCCTGTCAAGAGATCTCACCAAAGGACTGTAGAAAATCAGTGTCTGTTCAGGCCATTTGTACTGCAGAGCTGCCTGTCTTCTTGTGGTTGTTGTTGTTACCCAGCTGAGCACGATGGACTCAGAGCCCCAGACAGTGGGGCTGCCTTTTGTATCTCTTGCATGCTGGGATCTCTGCTTTCAAGTGAGCATCTTGCATTTTGTTTCCCTCAGGGCAAATGGCGAGCGTGGAAAATCCCCAGATGAAATACATTGAACTGGAAAATCTTGGCAGTGGGTGAGTCCAACCACAGTTCCTCCTACACAATCATGGGGCAGGTGATTTGCTGCTGGAATATCATTGGAGTGTGAAGCCAGGCAAGCTGCAAACATATTCAGACAGTGGGGTTAGTCTGCCCCATCTCTCAGTACCGGCCAGAATTTGTAAGTGTGGTCAGAAGGCATTGTCCAAGACACTTCCATTTCCTTGCCAGAAACAGAAACCTACCCCCTATCAGAGCAGTGACATAGTTCTCAGGAACATTTCTTCCCAAGAGTTTGCTGAAGGAAAGAGTCTGAAGACAGGATAAAAACAGCCCAGTTTAGAAACTGAAATCCAAGATGAAAGAATAAACTGGCCTTTTGAGCTGAGGCAGTAAAGCCCAGTGCTTCAGGAACAGGCCCAATGCCCATGCACTTGAGAGGAAAATGCATCATCTGCCTTCAGGCAAACCCTTCCTGCATGCTGCAGCTTTGCGGCATTTCCAGCAGAGATCTCCTGGCTGGGCTGGCTTTCACTCCAAGATCTAAATGGCTTCTCCTTTCTTTGCTGCTCTTTTATTTCTAGGACTTTTGGAGATGTTTGTAGAGCAGTCGACACTGCCACAGGAGAGGAGGTAAATGTCAACAGCCCCTGCAGATTCTGCTGCTCTCCAGGGCTTTCCTCTCTTGTGTCAGCTGTGGCTGGAGCTTTGGGTAGAGCTGTGCTGCAAAGGCACAAGAAGCACAGACTGCTGCCAGCCTGCCAAGTGCATTTGGGACAGTCTTTGTCCTTCTCAGCTGCCAGAAGGAAGGCAAGGAGGGCAGTGGTTCCTTGCAGAGAAGGATGCTCTCCCTGGCTCTCAATTGCTCCAACAAAGGTGGTGCCTTAGAGCATCTCACTGCTCTCTGGGGCTGTTCTCCTGAATGAGTCCTGGATTCTCATTTCTGGCTGCCAGCAAATACATCTGAATGTTCCTGGCAGTTCCTTAGCCACTTGCAGTGCTGCACTTGGGAACTGCACGTAGGGAGGGATCTGCAAGGTGTCCCTGAAAGCTCTAAGCCCTGCTTAGAGCCCAGGATGTATCCACAGAGTACCAAGGCAGGGATTACTTCTTCTGAAGTACAGACAGAGCAACAGAGAGTGTGCTCAGAGCTTTGTGGGTGACAGTTGAGACACCATTGTTAACAAGTGGACAAGGCAAAACGTCAGTGGCCACATGTCCTGTAAGTGGCCCCCAGAGGAGCAGAGAAATGGGCTGTTGGGATGTCAGTTCCTAATTACTCCTTTGTCTGAGCACAAGGCACTTTGGCACTTTGGCTCAGCTGTGTCATTGCAAAATCACTCACTCCATGTGTGTTGTGGTCTTGTGCCACCAACTTCTCAAGTGACTGATTTTCTCTGTCATTCTAGGTGGCCATCAAGAAAATAAAGCTTCAAGGACTGAGTAGGAAGCAAGACATCATTACAGAAATCACGGTCATGAAGAGGAATAGGAGTCCCTGTGTTGTGAATTATTTAGACAGGTGTGTGGTCATGGTCTTATCCCATGAATGGTTGCTGACTTACTAAAAACATGTGAGGTTAAAAAGCCACTTTGGACACTGGCAGAAAAGTGAGTTGTTCATTATTGGTTAATTCTTATTTCTCTACTCATCTCCAATGGTTGGCAAGAGAGTGCATTTTTGTCTGCATGAGTCTTGCCTGGCTTTCAAACACATACTTTGAAAATTGTTCAAAAGCCTGGATCAACCCTACCATAGTGAGTCAATACCCTGTAACTTCAATGCCTCCATTGTTGCTTAGGAATTGATTTTTGAAGTTTCTTCAATGCTGATGAAGCATTCTAGAGAGGATTTGCCTTGGATTGTTGCCCCTCTTTTCCATGGCTGTCCATGCCAGGAGCACTCGGGGCTTATTTCCAGAAATAACATGTGTGACAGGCTTTTCATCATGGCTGTTACTAAACTGCACTTCTTGCTTGCTGGCCATCTATAACATCTCCTTTTTCACAGCTGTGCCATTCTCCTTGAGATTGCACAGACTGCAAACAAGGCACAGCCTAGAGGGAATGTCTATTCCTTTAATTCTGTCCTTATCACAAAGGGACCCAGAAACAAGAATGAAGCAGAAAACCAACGTAGCCATGCCTGTTCATCTGCATGGCCTTGTTTCCTTCTTTCAGCTACCTTGTGCATGAGGAACTCTGGCTGGTGATGGAGTACATGGATGGAGGCACTCTGAGCCATGTCATCAGAGAGACTGACATGTTGGAACACGAGATTGCAGTTGTCAGTCGGGAGGTGAGGGATCCCACCTGTGCTTGGGCAGGATTGTCTGGGAAAAGGGCTCAGAACAGGAGCAATTCCATGTGCCAGGCTTTGTTTCTGTGTTGCTGCTGTGCTCTGGGCAAGCAGGAGCATCTCAAGTGAACTGCCTGCCAGTGCCCCTGAACTCACTGCACTCTGTTCTTGTCCTCTTTGCTGCTGCTGTTCCATTCTCACTCTGTCTCTTGGACTTGCTGTTCTCCATCTTGCCTCTCTAAACTTTGGCCTGTCTGCACTGCATTCCTTGCCTGTAAAAGCAAAGATGGTGGTGGCAGGATTGGAAATGAAAAGCAAAGAAAAAAAGAGACTAATTTCTCTCAGTCCTCAGCTGGGAAGGTCAGCAGTGCAGCCAAAATGCTCTTTTCTTCTGAGCACATCCACTGCAGCAGCAGTCATTGTGGCTGGTTTGCAGGGGAGAGTCTACAAGAGCAGTTGCTGTTGCTCTTTGACAAGCTGACCTGCCTTTCTTTAGAAAGGTGCTGCTCTGCCAGTGTTGGAGCAGCAATCCCCTGCTCTCCATGGCACTCTGTTCTGCCAATACTCCCCATTCCCCTGGAGAGGGAATCTTTGAGAGATGTTTTTTTTCTTGTGTGATAAAATCACATCACAGATTTGTGCCCTCCTGTTTTTGTTTTCTCTCTCAGTGCCTGCAAGGACTGGATTTTCTTCACTCCAACCATGTGATGCACCGGGATGTGAAGAGCCTCAATATCCTGCTCAGAACCGATGGCTCTGTCAAGCTGGGTCAGTATATTCTTGGTCAGCTGCAGCGTTCCAGGGATATGTGGGGTGTGGGGCTGCTTTGGAGTGACTGCCAGCCCCCCAAAAATGGTGCTGCTGGCAGTGCAGGCACCACACGGTTGCCACGTGCACGGATGTATGGCAAGGAACAAGCAGTCCAGAGTGGCTGTGCTCTGCGTGTGTCCATTCCAGAGGGAGGGAGCTCCAAGTCTAAAGCTTCAGGGGAACAAAAGCCACTGCTGGAGGCAGTGTCAAAAATGGGGGGATTTTTTCAGTAGCCAATGCCATATTTTATTGGCTGAAGTCCTGAGGAAACAGAGCAGGGACACTGTCCAGGAGATCCAAACACACATTCTCCAGCTTCTAATGGGCAATTTTTTTTTGCTTGCTTTCCTACTTGCACAGTATTCAACTCAAAAGAGTCTTTTGCTTTCTCCCCAGCTGATTTTGGCCTCTCTGCTCAACTCACCCACGAGCAGAGTAGACGCAGCTCGGTGATCGGGACTTCTTGGTGGATGGCGCCTGAAGTGGCCAAAGGTCAACCCTATGGCCCCAAAGTGGACATCTGGTCTTTTGGAATTGTGGGCATTGAAATGGTGGAAGGAGAAGTCCCCTATGGCAATGAAAGTTCTCTCTTGGTAAGGTGTCAATACTCTCTAATCTCGCTGTCTTTCTGACCTGTCCCACCTTCTTTCTGTGTGCCCTTGGACAAAATCCCATTGCCATCTGCTGGAACTACTCCCACCACGGTCCCTTTCTAAAAAGGTCCCTGCAGCACAGGGTAGTTTGGATTGCATCATTGGGGATTGGGGACACTCAAGCCTTACCCCACACAAACAATCTCCATTCTCAGGCAACATTTTGCTTTGGCTTGGAAGTCGTTCCAGCTCTTTTGGCTGTGTGGATGGCCCTAAGAACAGGAAACAAACATCTGAGAACTGGTGTTATCTTTCCTGAAATGAAGGAAAGGAACCCAAACCCAACAAAATTTCTAAAAGAGTGGTTTGGAGAGAAGAAGTGCACTCCCATTCTTCTCACAGGGAAACTTGCCTGGAACATGGACATGAGGGTGTGAAGGCCACAGAGGCTCTTGTGCTTCTTGTGCAGTGCTGCTGAAACACTCAGTGACCATATTTCTTTCCTAAGCCAAGCCACTTTCTCCATGTCACCAGGCTGAAACCTGGCAATGTGGAGAGCCTGCCAAAACCACCCTTTTGTTTCCTGGCACTTTCTAGTATTGGCATACCATGGCTGCATCGGGGTTTGGGTTTTTTGTTGGTACAGGGCAGTCACCTCTGCCTCTGTGCCACAGCAGAAACAAACTGCCACTGCAGAGTGGAGCTGAAACAATGGGATCTGGGAGAGCAGTTACAGATATGAAAGAAGCAGGGGAGAGACTGGTGTTTCCTTTTTCTCCAGGCTCAACTCCTGATAGCCACAGAAGGCATCCCAGAGCTGCAGCAGCCCAGGCTCCTCTCACCTTGGCTGCGTGACTTCCTGAGCTGCTGCCTGCAGAGAGACGAGGAGTGGCGCTGGTCTGCCCAGGAGCTCCTGCAGGTAAAATGCCCAGGGGCTGCAGGTGGAACAGTGTCCCAGGGATGAGCTCCTCCTCCACTCAAGTGCAAGGCATCAGATGAGCCCCCATCCTCCTCACCTCCACTCCTGGTGCTGCTCACATGGAAACAGTCAGGAATCCTAGCCTGGGCTGGGCTGGCAGGGACCTGTCAAGGTCATCTGGTCCAAGTGCCCTGCAATGAGCAGGGAAATCATGAAAGAGATCACAATGCTCAGGCTGAATTATTTCCAGGGCTGTGGCACTCAGCAGCTCTTGCAGCAAGCTGTGCCATTGCTGCTCCACGCTCCTTAGACCTACTCTGACTCAATCCCCTTTTCATTTTAAAAATGTTACCCTGCCATTGAGGCTCTTAGCTTGGAAAGTAATCGTTCGTTGTTGATTTTTTTTCCTTTGTGCAGCATCCGTTTTTAACATCAGCCAAGCCTGCGTCCAGCCTGGTGCCACTTATCACATGTGTGAAGAAGTGGAAAAAACAGACAAGAATTTGAAAATAACTTTTGAACTTTTTACTCCATGACCAGCCCAGAGGAGAATTGTAGAGTAGTATTTTAGCTATGATCGTAGAGTAAGATTGTAGTTTAGGACTGTAGCATAGGATTGTAAATAAAGTTCCTGAAACCTTAACTTATTTTGAAGATTCCCCTCCTTCTGAGCCCGTGAGAAAGCTCAGCATTTCCTTCTGAACTGTCAGCTTCTTCTTAGAGGTGGGAAGTGACATTGTTGGCTTCTTTGGTATGGTTTGAAAGGGGGGAAGGCTCTTCTTCATTCATCCTCTCCAGACCACAGTGTCTTTGGAATATGGCCCACTGGCTGGGTTTTCCCCAGCTGTGGCACTTGTGTTTGAGGCAGAAAGGGCAGTGGCATTCACAGGCAGAACCTGCAAAGGAGGACTGGGGCAGCCCAAAGATCCTGTGCACATACAGCCTTGAGCTATGACTGGAGAGCATTGGGATTCTTGCCCCTGGGATTTGTATCCCTAAGTGCAATCTCTTTGGCTGAAGGAGAGTTTTGCTGAAGCGAGGAAGCAGAGAGCTCAGGGAGGCTGCTGGGAAAGCTGCAGAGCTGGTGCAGAGCTGTCAGCGACTGCCAGGTGAGACTGGGCCCCACCTTGTCCAGGCTGGAGCCCCAGCAGAGCCCTGGCAGAGCCCGGAGCAGCCTGAGCCTGGGCAGAGGAGGCTGCCATGAGGCCCTTGGAGCTGCAAGAGGCAGCAGCCCAGCCTTGGGTGCCTCTTGGTGGCCCCGGGTGAATCCTGGGCTCTCAGAGCCCAGCTGGCAGCTGGCTGCTCCCGAGGGGAAGCGCAGCCCTGCTGGGCACAGCACAGCCTGGGGGCATTGGCCATCTGCAGTCTGCACAGCAGGAGAGAAAGGCCAAGGACAGCCCAGGGCTGCAGGCCTGGCTGAGCATTCCTGCTCTTGTGCCGGCTGCCCTGTGACTCCTGGCCAAGGTGAGCAGTGTGTGCAGCACTCCGGGCACAGCGGGAGGGAGCCGGGCTGCTCCGCAGGCTCCAGCACAGGGCAGCGTCCTTCAGGCACGGCGCTTCTGCCAGGGGAACCCAGGGCAGCCTCAGGCAGGGACAGCTTGTCAGCTCACATCTGCAGCAGCCAGGGCCTCACACAGCTCTGGGAGGAAGTGCCTGCAGTCCTGGAGTTCTGCACTGAGCCAGAGCAAAGGGGTGAAATGCAGAGTGTTGTGCAGAAATCTTCAGGGGCACCAGGGCAGCCTGCTTTGTGCTGTCTGGCACACAGCAAGCACTGTGCAATACAGCCCTGAGCTGCTGGGAGAGAGGTGTTAGAAAGGAGCCAAGTTTTTAGATGAATTTCAATGGGGACAAAGTCATCCAAGCAAAAGGGAACTGTTTTGTAGTAAGGATTCATTTGAGCTGGGTGTGTATCTCACTCTCCCAAGAGCCAAACACACACACACACACACTCCAAGCAAATGCTGCTTTTTACTGCCTTTCCCAGCCCAGGGCGAACTGTGTCCCCTTTCCCTCTGGCTGGGCACTAGGGAACTTCTATTTCTATTCTCTCCCCACCGCCTACTTTTCTGTCTCCTCCCCTCTTACCCTACTTCCCTTTTGGTCTGGTCTTCAAGCTGCCCCTCTCCCAGCTCACAGCAACACCCAACAAATTAACTAGAACAAATCCAAACCCTAACAAACAATGCCTCGAACCAACAACTTCCATTCTTTTTTCTAATAATCTTTTGGCTGCAGCAAAATATTACCTCATATCTCACCAAGGGAATCAGGGATAAGCCTGTGACTTGTGCTTGAGCAGTGAATTGATTTGGAAGGGAGCAGAAGGTTTTCAGTAGGCAATTTGTGTTTTCTTTCTTAATTGCTCTTTTGAAGGAAAGACACAATGTGGCTTCAGTCAGCAAAAGTATTTTCAAGGTGCATTGACAAAATCCTTGTGGGCAATTCCGAAAGAAGGAAGGTGTTGAGAAAATGTTGAACTCTAGCAAATCATGAATTTCGTTAGCATTAACAGTGTGGAGCCCTCGATTCCCCCAGTGCAATGATTCATGTGTGCAAGTGGCTGCCTTAGCCTTGAGAACAGAGTAGTCCTCCTAAGAAGGTCGCTGGAATGCATTCAAGGGGAAGAGAGCGGTTGTAGGAGGCTCTTGAGCATCAGAGGAGAATTTGAGGAATGGGATGTTCCCCAAATGAACACCAGAGATCCTCAAGAGATTCCTATTCTCTTGTCAAGAACTTCCGAGAAGTGATTGAAGTAGGTCAAATAATTGGAGGGAATGTTTAGCCTGTGAATTTCAGCAGAGGAATGAGTCAGTCTTATTTTCATGGTTACAAATTAGTTGGTGAGATTTCTGAGTGAGTGCGTGTTACAAAAGTTTTCTGCCACTTTTCCCATCAAACTTCCCACACTTTTTTTCCCCTCATGTTTTCTGCCTTTGTCTGCCCTCTGGTTTCTCATTCTTTTCCTCTCAGGATTCTCACAATGTTCCCATCACCACATTTGGTGCCTGTTTCTCTCTCTTTGTCAGTAAAGTTTCTCACTCTCTTCCCCTCACATTTGCCTCCATTTCCCTCCCTCTTTCTCACCCTTTTCTGCTCATGTTTTTTAGAATTTTCCCATCATATTTTTCTACCTTTTCCTCCTCTCCCCTTCCTCTTCTGTTTCCACTCACATTTTTCACCCTTTTTCCCTCAGGTTTCTCACCCTTTCCCACTCAGCTTTCCTTCCCTCCCACTTCTGTCCTTTTTTCACTCCCATTTCTCTCACTTGTCACCTTACTTTGTCTGCCTTTTCCCCCCTCACATTTCTTAACCCACTGGTTCCTGTCAGTGACTGATCTTCTTCAATACTTGATGGGTTTCTCTTCCTTTTTTTTGTGCAATCCTCTATTCGAAAGAATGGGTGGCAGAGCAGCGCTCCATGAAGCCCCTGCCAACTTTGTGCTCCACTTGAAGAATTTCATGAAGAACAACCTAAATTGCACTGGACTTCATGCTGCAGTTATGGTTTGTATTTAAATTCTCTAGAGTCTTCCCAGTGTTCTAAAGAAACAGGTACCCTGAGGGATCCACATCGCAGGTGAGCAGCCACTGCACCCTGTGCCTCAGGCAGATCCCATCTCCATTTTCATCACCTCACAGCCACTGTGACTCCGGCCTGGACAAAACCACTTGTGATACTTCTTGGTGCTAAACCAAGAAGTCAATCTGCACAGGAAATGCCTTTGCTTCTTCTGGAAAAAAAATTAAAAGTTTTTATTTTAAAATGTTCAGTCCCTGGAGTTTCTGTTTTCACCTATTTGAATGAGCTTGAAATAAAAATACTGCCAGCCGGCCTTACAAACTGGCTGGTCTATGTTTGTGTGCGTAGAGCAAAGGTGCCACACCGTGTCTGTTTCCCGGGTATCTGTTAATGTCCATTTCAACAGATGGCGAAGGGGGGGCTCTGCCTGCCCCACGTGGCTCCGGGGCTGGGGCTGGGCTGGCAGGGGCTGCAGATTGCGCTGGGAGGCACAGCCTGGGCCCCAGCCACCATCTTGTGTGTGCCTGCCTCAGCCCCGGCCGCCATCTTGTGTGTGCCTGCCTCAGCCCTGGCCGCCATCTTGTGTGTGCCTGCCTCAGCCCCAGCCCCATCTTGTGCATCAAACCAGTCCAACTCTGAAGAGACTGTGTGTTGCGGCTTATTAAGCCATCATCTTGGTGGCTTGGGTTTCAATGAAGACACGACCGCCACGAGCTACAAGCGTGGGGTTCGGGCAATGACTCAGTAAAACACCAATGTGGCGAATCAGTCAAAATGCGTTTATTATCTAAAACACAGGGTTTAAGTACCTTCTGGGCTCTGCTACGTCATAGGGGGTCTTACTAGTTTCTTAAGGATAGTGAAAAAGTACTGGTATGTAAGGGAAGAGAGAGGGGTCTGTGACCTTGCGATAAGGGTTATCTTGGAGAGAGATGTGCCAGGCCCTGCTCCGTTACAGCTCGATTGTCTTCCGCAAACGCAATCTGTCCCTTCCAATTCACATTTCTCTCCACAACTGTGTTGCTATTTTGTTGGCAGTCAAGGTCAGCACCAAAGACACCAACACCAGCAGAAGAGTCTACAAGGAAGGGCACAGGTTTGGCTCAAAGCAGCCTGTCCTAACTTGTCACTGTCCTTTATCCAGGAACAGCTCCCCATGTGCAGCCACAGCAAACGTTCAACAGCAGCTCCATCAGCCACTTCCTCCTGCTGGCATTGGCAGACAGGCGGCAGCTGCAGCTCCTGCACTTCTGCCTCTTCCTGGGCATCTCCCTGGCTGCCCTCCTGGGCAATGGCCTCTTCATCAGCTCCATAGCCTGCGGCCACCACCTGCACAGCCCCATGTTCTTCTTCCTGTTCAGCCTGGCCCTCACCGACCTGGGCTCCACCTGCACCACTGTCCGCAAAGCCATGCACAATTCCTTCTGAGACACCAGACACGTCTCCTACACAGGATGTGCTGCTCAAGCCTTGTTGTTGCTTTCTGTGCTACAACAGAATTTTATCTCCTGACCATCATGTCCTATGACCGCTATGTGTCCATCTGCAAACCCCTGCACTACGAGACCCTTCTGGGCAGCAGAGCTTGTGCCCACATGGCCACAGCTGCCTGGGCCAGTGCCTTTCTCAATGATGTCATGCACGTGGCCAATACATTTTCCCTGCCCCTGTGCCAGGACAATGCCCTGGGCCAGTTCTTCTGTGAAATCCCACACATCCTCAAGCTCTCCTGCTCCAACTCCTGTCTCAAGGAACTTGGGCTCATTGCTGTTAGTGCCTGCTTGGTATTTGGTTGTTTTGTGTTCATTATGTTCTCCTTTGTGCAGATCTGCAGGGCCATGCTGAGGATCCCCTCTGAGCAGGGACAGCACAAAACATTTTCCACCTCCCTCCCTCACCTGGCTGTGGTCTCCCTGTTCATCAGCACTGTCATGTTTGCTCACCTGAAGCTCCCCTCCATCTCCTCCCCATCCCTGGATCTGGCCCTGTCAGTTCTGTCCCTGGTGCTGTCTCCAGCCCTGAACCCCCTCATCTGCAGCCTGAGGAACCAGGAGCTCAAGAAAGCTCTCAGGGCACTGATGTCTGGATGCTTTTCAGCTCCCACACAATGCCTGCTTCCTTCTGTCATTGAAACCCGGTGCACATCATGGCAGGCCAACACTCTCCTGATTTATATTTCTTCCACTTCTGATGCTTGTTATAAATGAAATCAGCCAATTGATTAATAAAAGAATTCATTGAGAAATTGAGAAAGAACAATTGAGAAATGCCACAAGCAAAGTCAGTGCCGAGCCCGGGATCAACACTGGGTGAACCTCAGACACGGCCTCTATTGCACCGAGCCCCCCACGGTTCACAAAGTCCGCACTGTGCAGCCGAATTATATACAGTTTTTCAAATTTTATACAGTGTTTTATACACTGTCCAGTACCTGATCTCAGTCCTTTGTATCCCTTGTTCGAGATACATATTCATGTATCTTTGTTTTCCTGCTCCCAGTATGTTGAGTGGATTTCTGAGAAGGGAGATGCCCATGAGTGGATTTAGGGGAACCTGGCATTGGGATTCACCACCTTGACGATACTGATAAGATTCATATCAGTCGTTACTCACTGGGTCATTGGTAGACCCATCAACAGTGAGGGCCCATCTCCTCCCAGCTGCACCCTTTCTTTTTTCTGCTAATGTTGTTTTTCGGGGTGTTGGCAGCAATGTCACAATCTGTAAGAGTGGCTTCGGGCATGGTTTGAAGGGCATGACTTTCAAGGCACTCGTGAGTTTGGTTTGAAGGTTACAGTTATGTTTTGACATACATGACTTTACAAAATATATTTACAATAAAACCAAATTATTTACAAGATTTACAACAAGGCTTGACCCAAACTGGGCCCTTGCTGAAGGCAAAGGCCAAGGCAGGGCTCTCACTTGCGCTCTCAGTGCCATGGAAGGCCCCAGAGCAAGAGAGCATTTCTGGGGTGCAGGGGTCCCATCTTGACAGTGCAGCCTTGCAGGTTAGCAAAAGCCAGACAAATCTGGATTTTGCTAACCAATGTGACATCCTGGCACATGGGGACAGGGTTTGGAGTGAGAGTCAGTGAATGGAGTTAAGTCTAACTGAAAATGAGTAGGGCAGGAGTGTTGATCTGCCTGAGGGTAGGGAGGCTCTACTCAGGGACCTGGACAGGTGTACTTGATGGGTCAAGTCCACCTGTATGAGACAGAAGGTGGCCAAAGGCTGGGGGCTGCACTTTGGCCTCTCCCAGCCCATGCAGTGCTCTGGGCTGGGGGAAGAGGGGCTGGAAATTGGCAGGGAGCCAAAGGCATCCCAGCTTCTGTCAGAAGCAGTGTGGCCAGCAGGAGCAGAGCAGTGATTGTCCCTCTGCCACAGGGCACCAGTAAGACTGTACCTCAAATCCTGCAGCATTGGGTTTTGGACCCTCACAAAAAGGAAGACATGCAGGTGCTTGAGTGTGTGCACAGAAGGGGAATGGAGCTGGGGAAGGGTCTGGAGCACAAGTCTGAAGAAGAAAGGCTGAGGGAGCTGTGGGTGTTTAGCAAGATGGAAAGGTGCCTCATGGGGGACCATACAGTTCTCTACAGCTCCCTGAAGGCCAGGCTGGGGTCATTATATTTGCCCGTGGAAGAAACTATATGACCAGAGGAAATGACCACAAGTTGTGCCAAGCCTGGAGCTTTAGATTGGACTCTTTCAACAAAAAGGGTATCAGTCTTGGGAACAGGCTGCCCAGGGAAATGGCTGAGTCACCAGCCTCAGGGAGATTTCAAAGTGATGTGCAAGTGGCCTTTGGGGGGCCAGGTGACTGGTGGAGTAGGCAGTGCAAAGCTTGCAGTTGGAGTGTGTGATCTGCAGGTTCTTTTCCAACCAAGCTCAACAACTCAGAGCTTTAACTGGAGCTCAGCATGGAGTCAAGGTTGAAATGGAATGATCCTCAAGGGTGCCTTCCAAGATGGATATCTATGAGATTGCCAAGGCAGGGCAGCTGATGAGAAAGACAAAAGAAAGACCAAGAGAAGTTCATTGAAGAAGATTTACTCCAAGGCTGCCACTCTGACTGGCTGAGCTGGGGTGGGGACAAAGGGCGGGGCTGGCCTGGCTGTGGTGTACTGTGACACCTGTGACATCACGGGGGACCTGTCACAATGGGGGCAGCTCTAAAAGGCCCCAGCAGGTAACGCTGGCCCCGTATTGCTTGGGCAAGCGGTGAGTGCACACGTGGTGGGGAGGCTGGGCTGGGGACAAGGGCCGGGGCAGAAAGGCTGCACCCAGGGTTGGGTTCTCCCTCTGCATGCAGAGACAGCCTCTCATGGCAGAGCCTTGGGCAGGACACCATGCTGCTGCTGCTGCTGCTGTAGCAGCTGCTTGGGATGTGGGACAGGCCTCGCTGCTTGCCAGCTCTCTGGGGCCCTGTCTTGGGTTGTGGAGCCGGGTTTTGTATATTCTATTTACATCTGTTTTGGGGCCTGATGACCCACCTTGATAGGCCATTGTTACCTTCCCCAGCCTGTGCGGTGCATTTGCATTTCTATACATCTCATGCCCTGGCGGTGGGGGGTGGGGGGGAGGGGGGGTGGCCGGGGGTTGGCGGTTCGGCCCTGCTGCAGGAGTGGTTCGGCCCTTCTGCAGGAGTGGTTCGGCCCTGCTGCAGGAGTGGTTCGCCCCTGTTGCAGGAGCGGGGTGCGCGGCGCTTCCTTCGCGGCGGTGTGGCAAGAGTTTTTTTTTGTCTCCTGTGCTCGCCATCCTGTCTCCCTCCTGGCCGTCCCTGAACCGGTTTCTTCGCAGAATCATCTCTGCTCCAACAGGATCACGTCTGCCACTCCAGAAGTGTTTGGACTGTTTACGTTTGGACTGTTATCAACATCCTGAATCACAGGGTCAGATTGAAACTCTGACTTTGTCAGGGTTTTCTTCTAAAATTATTGTTTATTTGTTTATTTGTTTGTTTGGTTGGGTGGTTTTGTTTCCTATCCCATTTGTATTGTTAATACCTCCTAGTAAAAAACTGTTATTCCTATTCCCAACATCTTTGCCTGAAAGCCCTTGATTGCAAAATTATAATTCGTCGGGGTGCGAGGGGTTGGTATTCTCCATCCTAGGGGAACCTCAGTTTCCCTGGCAGATACCTGTCTTTCCAAACCAAGACAAATTTTGGCGCCCAAGGGTGGGGCACGAGGGCATTGAGAGAGAGGAATAACAGTTCTTGCGTATTAGATAAAAGCCCACTGGCCAGAATAATGTGGTCTAGCTTTCCCTGGTTTGGGTGGCACGTGGTGGTGGCTGTATTTCTGCCATTTGCTACTCCTTATGTTAATATGGGTCCTATGACTAAGGCTACTGTGGCTGGCATTCAGTTTGTTTTGTGGATTAATAAGGTGAGAAATTCATGGATTTTTAACTTCCTCTGGAAAGCAAGCACATGGATTCATAGCTATCATAGGCTAACTCTGTGCTTCTGGGGTTACTTTAACAATGGTACCTATTGTAAGGAAATGGCACCGGGGGAAATTTTCTCCCAGCCCTTCACACAGTTTTTTGGGTCCACCCCACCAGTTTTTGAAGGGTTGAAATCTCTGAGTGCTAATGATATCATACAGTGGCTGGTGTTGCTGGTATGCCTGTTCTGTTTGGCATTCAGAGATAAGGGGAAATTGGCCTGGGTAAGCACCTTAATAAGTACCCCAGAGAATAAGAATGCAGCCCAAGAGTCCGCTCCTGCCCCACAGCCTGCCTCAGAGATAAACCACCCGGTTTGGGTGGGGGCTCTGATTAAGGAGATGCAAGAAAAGATGAGCCAGATGCTGAGGGAGTACATCTCCCCAGTTAGTGGGAAATCCTTCCCCTGCCCTGACAAAAGAGAGCCTGATGGTGCAGCAATGAAACCCACAGAGATTACAACTGCTCAGGTCCCAGCTGAACCACAGCGGCAGTCACAGCCAGCGGCAGTTGCCCCTGTGGAAACAAAGAAATCTAAGGTGAAAACAGCAAACCCAGACAATAAGAAAGGAGGGCCCTCACAACCTGCAGGGGAATCACATGTTCAGATCATCACCGAGTCCCTGTCGTATGAAAGTCTCCGTAACCTGCAAAAAGATATCGTACGGCGGGGGCGTGAGGCTTACACAGCCTGGCTACTTCGGGTTTGGGACCTCATGGGTACTGGTGTGCAATTGGACAGTGGTGAGGCAAGGAATTTGGGACCCTTGACCCAGGACTCAGGTATAAATCAGGTATTTGTAAGAGAGCCAGGACCCCTTTCCCTGTGGGAGCGGCTTTTAATGAGTGTGAGAGAGAGATTTATCCACAAAGAAAGAATGCAGGAGCACCACCATAGAATGCGCTGGAAAACTCTGGAGGAAGGGATCCAACAGCTGAGGGAAGTGGCGGTGCTGGAGGTACTTTTTGGGAGGAGTGGACAGCATGATAATGACCCTGACAAGGTTAAATGCACAGGGCAGATGTTGTGGAATCTGGCAAATCTGGGGCCATTTCAGTACACCACCTTTATTGCAACAATTAATGCTGAGGACAATCGAGAGACAGTGGGGTCTGTTGCCAATAAGCTTAGGAATTATGAAAGTATGATCAATGGCCCGATGCAGGCTCATATCTCTGCCGTGGTTAGAGAACTCAAAGAAGAGATAAGGGGGGTGAGGGAGGAGATGAGGACAAACAGTTCCAATGTGGCACCAGTGCGAGTCACAGGCCCCAGAGTTAGAGCCCAACGACCCCCAGCTCGAGAGAGAGGGTACACCCCAAGAGCTGACCTGTGGTTTTATCTGCGTGACCATGGGGAAGACATGGGAATGTGGGATGGGAAACCCACTTCTGTCCTGGCAGCACGGGTGCGTGAGCTCAAGGAGAGGAACAATCGCCAAGGGGAATCTACAAAAATGAAAGTAGCCTCAGCCTCCTATAACCAAGCTGCCAATGCTGTGTTGAATCCCCTTGAAGGAACCTCTAGTATGTATGCTCAGGAAGGGGATAACCAGTGCTAGAGGGGCCCTGCCTCTAGCCAGGTAGAGGAAAGGGATAATCGGATCTATTGGACTGTGTGGATCCGATGGCCTGGCACATCTGACCCACAAAAATACACGGCTTTGGTTGACACTGGTGCCCAATGTACCCTGATGCCATCAGGGTATGTAGGAACAGAACCCATTTCTATTTCTGGGGTGACAGGAGGGTCCCAGCAGCTGACTGTAGTGGAAGCCGAAGTGAGTTTAACTGGGAATGGGTGGCAGAAACACCCCATTGTGACTGGCCCAGAGGCCCCGTGCATCCTCGGCATAGACTATCTCAGAAATGGATATTTCAAAGACCCAAAAGGATATCGTTGGGCTTTTGGAGTAGCTGCTGTAGAGACGGAAGAGATCAAACAACTGAATACCTTGCCTGGTCTCTCAGATGACCCTTCTGCTGTGGGACTGCTAAGAGTTGAAGAACAACAGGTACCAATTGCCACAGCAACAGTGCACCGTCGGCAATACCGCACTGACAGAGACTCTGTGACCCCGATCCATGAGATGATTCGTAAACTGGAGAGCCAAGGGGTGGTCAGCAAGGCTCGCTCACCCTTCAACAGCCCCATCTGGCCTGTGCGTAAGCCCAGTGGGGAATGGAGACTGACTGTAGATTATCGTGGTCTGAATGAGGTCACGCCACCACTGAGTGCTGCTGTGCCAGACATGTTGGAGTTGCAGTATGAGCTGGAGTCCAAGGCAGCAAAGTGGTACGCGACCATTGACATTGCCAATGCCTTCTTCTCCATTCCTGTGGCAGCAGAGTGCAGACCCCAGTTTGCTTTCACCTGGAGGGGTGTGCAGTACACCTGGAATCGGCTGCCCCAGGGGTGGAAGCACAGTCCCACCATCTGCCATGGACTGATCCAGGATGCACTGGAAAAGGGTGAGGCTCCGGACCATCTACAGTACATAGATGACATCATTGTGTGGGGGAACACGGCAATGGAAGTCTTTGAGAAAGGAGAGAAGATCATCCAAATTCTCCTGGAAGCCGGTTTTGCCATCAAGAAGAGCAAAGTCAAGGGACCTGCCCAAGAGATCCAGTTCCTGGGAGTGAAGTGGCAAGATGGACGGCGTCAGATTCCCACTGAGGTCATCAATAAGATCACTGCCATGTCCCCACCAACCAACAAGAAGGAAACACAAGCTTTCCTAGGGGCCATTGGCTTTTGGAGGATGCACATCCCTGAGTACAGTCAGATTGTGAGCCCTCTCTACCTGGTTACCCGCAAGAAGAACGATTTCCACTGGGGCCCTGAACAGCAACACGCCTTTGCCCAGATCAAGCAGGAGATCGCTCATGCGGTAGCCCTTGGCCCAGTCAGGACGGGACCAGAGGTAAAGAACGTGCTCTACTCTGCAGCCGGGAGCCATGGTCTGTCCTGGAGCCTGTGGCAGAAGGTGCCAGGTGAGACTCGAGGCCGGCCACTGGGATTCTGGAGCCGAAGCTACAGAGGGTCTGAAGCCAACTACACTCCCACAGAGAAGGAGATCTTGGCCGCCTACGAAGGAGTTCAAGCTGCCTCAGAGGTGATTGGCACTGAAGCACAACTCCTCCTGGCACCCCGACTACCGGTGCTGGGGTGGATGTTTAAAGGAAAGGTTCCCTCCACCCACCATGCCACCGATGCTACATGGAGCAAATGGATCGCCCTCATCACTCAGCGCGCCCGTATTGGTAACCCGAATCGCCCTGGGATTTTGGAAGTAATCACCAACTGGCCAGAAGCTGAGAACTTCAGTCTCACTGACGAAGAAGAACAAGTAACCCGGGCTGAAGAAGCTCCACCATACAACCAACTGCCAGCAGAAGAAACACGCTACGCTCTTTTCACTGATGGTTCCTGTCGCATCGTAGGGATGAACCGGAAGTGGAAAGCAGCCGTATGGAGCCCCACACGACAGGTTGCACACGCCACTGAAGGAGAAGGTGGGTCAAGCCAGCTTGCTGAACTCAAAGCTGTTCAATTGGCCCTGGACATTGCTGAAAGAGAGAAGTGGCCGAAGCTCTACCTCTACACTGATTCGTGGATGGTGGCTAATGCTCTGTGGGGCTGGCTGGAAAGGTGGAAAAAAGCCAACTGGCAGCGTAGGGGAAAACCAATCTGGGCTGCTGATGAGTGGAAGGACATTGCCATCAGGGTAGGGAAACTACCTGTGAAAGTCCGTCATGTGGATGCCCATGTCCCCAAGAGTCGGGCTAATGAGGAGCACCGGAACAACGAGCAAGTAGATCAAGCTGCGAGGATAAAGGTATCCAAGGTAGACTTGGATTGGCAACACAAGGGAGAGTTGTTCCTAGCTCGGTGGGCCCATGATGCTTCAGGTCATCAGGGCAGAGATGCCACCTATAAGTGGGCACGAGACCGAGGGGTGGATCTAACCATGAACAGTATTTCACAGGTTATCCACGACTGTGAGACGTGTGCTGCCATCAAGCAGGCCAAGCGGGTGAAGCCCCTCTGGTACGGTGGACGGTGGTCCAAGTACAAGTATGGGGAGGCCTGGCAGATTGATTACATCACACTGCCCCAAACCCGCCAAGGCAAGCGCTACGTGCTGACCATGGTGGAAGCCACCACTGGGTGGCTGGAGACCTATCCTGTGCCTCATGCCACTGCCCGGAACACCATCCTGGGCCTGGAAAAACAAGTCCTGTGGAGACATGGCACCCCTGAGAGAATTGAGTCGGACAACGGGACTCATTTCAAGAACAGCCTCATAAACACCTGGGCTAAGGAACACGGCATTGAATGGATATATCACATCCCTTATCATGCACCAGTTGCCGGGAAAGTTGAACGGTGCAATGGACTGCTTAAGACCACCCTGAAAGCACTTGGCGGGGGGACCTTCAGAAATTGGGAAGTGAACTTAGCAAAGGCCACCTGGATGGTCAACACCCGAGGGTCTATTAATCGAGCTGGTCCTGCCCAGTCTACCCCTTTGCACACAGTGGATGGAGACAAAGTCCCTGTAGTACATATGAGAGGTATCTTAGGAAAGACTGTTTGGGTAAACCCCACCTTGGGCAAAGGTGAACCCACCCGTGGGATTGTTTTTGCTCAAGGACCTGGTAACACTTGGTGGGTGATGCAGAAAGATGGGAAAACCAGTTGTGTACCACAGGAAAACCTAATCCTAAGTGAGAACTGAGTGTGAGGGTTCATTCTGTATAGTGGAGTTTATTAATTTAGGTATGATACAGATGGTAATAGAATAAGGGGTGGAACGTTGTCTTGGGTTGTGGAGCTGGGTTTTGTGTATTCTATTTACATCTGTTTTGGGGCCTGATGACCCACCTTGATAGGCCATTGTTACCTTCCCCAGCCTGTGCGGTGCATTTGCATTTCTATACATCTCATGCCCTGGCGGTGGGGGGTGGGGGGGAGGGGGGGTGGCCGGGGGTTGGCGGTTCGGCCCTGCTGCAGGAGTGGTTCGGCCCTGCTGCAGGAGTGGTTCGGCCCTGCTGCAGGAGTGGTTCGCCCCTGTTGCAGGAGCGGGGTGCGCGGCGCTTCCTTCGCGGCGGTGTGGCAAGAGTTTTTTTTGTCTCCTGTGCTGGCCATCCTGTCTCCCTCCTGGCCGTCCCTGAACCGGTTTCTTCGCAGAATCATCTCTGCTCCAACAGGATCACGTCTGCCACTCCAGAAGTGTTTGGACTGTTTACGTTTGGACTGTTATCAACATCCTGAATCACAGGGTCAGATTGAAACTCTGACTTTGTCAGGGTTTTCTTCTAAAATTATTGTTTATTTGTTTATTTGTTTGTTTGGTTGGGTGGTTTTGTTTCCTATCCCATTTGTATTGTTAATACCTCCTAGTAAAAAACTGTTATTCCTATTCCCAACATCTTTGCCTGAAAGCCCTTGATTGCAAAATTATAATTCGTCGGGGTGCGAGGGGTTGGTATTCTCCATCCTAGGGGAACCTCAGTTTCCCTGGCAGATACCTGTCTTTCCAAACCAAGACAGGCCCTGTCCTTCCTGCCCCCACATCCCTGGCTTTGCCGCCCCTGCTGTCCCCACTGACAGCTCCCTCCCTCCCAGCACCACTCAAGGCCTTCTCTCCCTCCTCCTACAGACCATGGAGACCTGGCTCTTGTGGTTCTTGCTTTTGCAAAACGTACTCCAGTACCCACAGCCCGTGGGTGATGGCTTTGATGAGGCAATACGTCTGCGAATGGAGGCACGGGCAAAGCTCCTGGAAGAGGAGATGACTCGTCTGGAGCGGGAGGTGGAGCAGGTGGCCCTGATGAAGCAGAGCGTTGGGGGCTGGGGGGACCTGTTCTGGTCTGCCTTGCAGCCCTGGCAGCTCTGGCCTCTGGCTGGGCTCCTGCTCCTTCTCTTGGCCCTGTGGAATATGTGGAGGAGAAGGAGCCTGAGGAGAGCGGAGCACGAAGAAGAAAATGGTGCTGCAAATGAAGAGGGTGGTGTTGGAAATGAAGTTGGCATTGAGGCTGCAAATCCAGCAAACAACGAGGATGGAAATGAAGTCAATAATCAGGATCTTGCCGATATCATTGGAAGAAGGGTAATGGAGCGCATCCAGTGGCCTGTACAGGACCTGCAGGGAGGATGCCAGTGGACAACCATCCTGATGAACAAATTTACGATTTTCTCTCGACACGTCTTGGCCAACAGCTTCTACCCAGTCCTGAAACGAGCCATCGGGGTGGGCAGTGCCTTCGAAGGTTGGAGTCCCCGTGAGCAGGATGTTGTGTACCAGGTGCTCGTACCCATGACTCCTCCCCGAGGGCACAGCTTCCACCTGGAGCTGGACACTGCAGGGCAGAGGCACATGAGGGACTTCCGCATCCGCGTGCAGCAGGAGTGCACCTGCACGAGCGAGCGGCAGGGTAACGACATGCTGTGCTTCCTGCACCACCCCGAAGAGGAGCTGAGGGCGTCTCAGGATCCCAGCCTCCTTCACACCCTGTGCACGGGCTCCTACCTCGATGTGGAGAAAACTGCTCGCTGGTTCTGCCAACTGGTGAGAGCGGTCTGGCCGGCTTTGCCTCAGGCACACAATTGGCATTTAGTGCTGCTGCCCTCCAGACGCTCCTGCCAGTTCAAGGTGAGCAATGGCAGAGAAAGCTACCGGATCGAGATGCTCTTTGGGGTGCAGCAGGACAACTCCGACATCTTTGTAAGCAGCGAGCCCAGGCCAGGCCACACCTCAAGCACAACCTGGCCGGAGACGTACGCTGTGGCCGAGGTGAAGTTCTTCAAGTACATCGCCAGGCAGGCCCCTCCTGACAGCTTGCACCTCAAATGCCTGCAGTTCTTCACCCGTCTGCAGCTGGGCATAGGCTTTTCCACCTATGCCATAAAGACCATTGTTATGCACCTCCTGAGCATCACCCCCGTGTCACAGTGGCGCAGGAGAGATTTTGTGAGGCGGCTGATGGATATCAGGGAGTGCCTGCGCGTGTGTGTAGAAATGAAACACCTCAGTCACTTCATTGTAGGCAACCAGAGGCTTCCTGAGGAGATCAGTTTGCCCCCAGATGTCATGGCTGGGCGCTGCAATCTCTTCCATGACCTGGTGATGAATCCGGTTGCCCACTCCCAGGCCATGAGTCAATACCTGGATCTGCATCGGTGGCTCAGTCGAATCATTAACAACGAGCAGTGAGAGAGGTTCCCCTGCACAGAGCGGTGCTTGTGAGGCTCGCCCCTGGTGGCAGAGAACCACCTGACAGCACATGAGAAAAGAGTGCAGAACGAGCAATACAGAGAGGGAAGGGAAAACGCTGCCTAGCAGCTTAATGCCATCAGCAGCAGCAGTGTCATCTCAGCAGTCTCCCCAGCCCTGCATCCAGCGATGACCAGGTTGGCTCCAAAGGTGAAGGACCATGCAAGAGGAAATACTATTGTTCCTTCTTTTGCTCTCTGGGGTCCGTATGGAGAGCCTACAGCCCGGGGAGAAGCTGCCCCAGAGCGGAGCGTGCAGCACATGGAGAAGGCACGGCTCCATCGGCAGCGGCAGCTGCTGCCACGCCTTTCCTCTGGAGCAGAAGCACACCTGGGGAGTCCAGCCTGATGTACTGAAGAGGCCGTGGCCAGGGCACTTGTGAGGCAGAGTCCCGTTACCAGCAGAACTGGGACCGCCCCCACCTCTTTCTAGGAGCCCATTTTCCCTCTGAGAGCTTCACCTTGGGCCAAGATGCCGATCTCAGAGTCCCAGACGAGGGAATGTTGGAAAGGACCACGGGTGGGGTCATCTGCTTCTGGGCTGCTCCAGCAGGGCCTTCCTGATGTGCTTTGCAAAGGATTGGCTTTGGATGGGTCCTGACCATCTCTGCTCGGGGAGACTCCACCATCTCTGGGCAATGCCCGTGGTCACTCCATGGACGTTGTTGTCTCCATTGCCTGGGAAGGGAAACCTTTAGGTCAGCATTTTACAACTGTGTTGCAGCTGACCTGAAATGATGTAGATATAAAAATGTTGGGTTTTATTAATTTTTAAATTCATAAAAAATTTATAATTTTTATAAATTTTTATAAGTTTTTATAAATTCATATATTTATCCCTATTGTGTATACATATTTTATACTCTTAAGCTTATCAAGTATGGTATCAAAAAGTAAACTATAAAAAAGCCAATAGACTAATATAAATAATATCAAAGATACAAAAGATGTTGTTATTATTACAGCATTAGAGAAATGATCATAAAGAGTTGAATAGGTAATTATGCTTAAACATTACAATATAAAACATATTTAATGTCTCTATTTTTTGTGAGGCGTATTAGTTCCCTTAGTGCATTTATATCTGGAAAGATTTTTATGCAGTAGATCTATTTCTATCATATATATTTATGATTTATGTAACATTTATCTATCATATATACATATAGGTTATTATCTTTTTGTATACAAGTAAAGCCAGAGATTGTGTCTCTGTTTCTTGGGGGCACATAAGTATGTTCTGTAGTTTGAGCATTTACGAGTGGCAAGCTGCAAACTGCTTTGCCCTTGATTCAATAAACTACAATATTCCTGAACCTGGATTGTGCAAGACTTTATTGATCTCCAGCAGACCCAGAGTATTGGCAAACCTCACAAGGTGTGAAGCTGAGCTTGTGAACTCTGTCCTCGAACTCAGCCAGACTGACAGTGCTGAATTGGTTCTAAGCAGAAATTAAGCCCGGCTGCCCCAGGCCCCTGTGATGACAGAATGACAGAAGAGCTTGGCTTGGAGGGGTCCCTAGAAATCGTCGTTCTTCCAGCCCTGCTGCCATGGGCAGGGACACTTGGCCACGTTGCTCCGAGCCCCGTCCCAGCCGGCCTGGAAACACTGCCAGGGATCCAGGGGCAGCCACAGCTGCTGTGGGCAGCGTGGGCCAGGGCCTCAGCAGCCTCAGAGGCAGGAATTCCTTCCACATCTCAAGGCTCACCCTGCCCTCTGTCAGAGGGAAGCCACGGGCCCTGGTGCTGTCTCTGCAGCAGGACTGTGGTGTCACTGTGGGACACAATGAATGAGACACGGACTCGTGATTCAGAAGGCTGATGCTCCGAAAAAGGGGCAGGTTTATTCTCAGAACTTATTTTTATACTTCTTTACCATGTGCCCACCTAAGAGGTGGGATCTTTGCACTCATTGGCCACATCAAGGGTCAACAAGCAAAGTCCCTCCTTAAGAGAGGGAAAAGTAAAAAACAAGATAGTTTTCAGAGAGTAACCTTGTTTACCATCCTAAATCCCTGGGAAAGAATTTAAGAAAAACCCAAACAAGGCAAACAGTGACTACACTGTGAGACCTCCCAGCAGGCAGGGGCAAAACAGCTCCAGAGCAAAAAACCCTGCAGCACCACGAGAGGCATGGCAGGGGCTAGGCAGCAGCATCCCAAACACGGCAGGGAAAGGGCTCCCCAGGATTTCTCCCTGGTGCTGGCAGGAACCTGGGCCCGGGCTATGCAGAGGGGAGCGGCCCCCAGTGGGAAATGGGGTGTTCCCAGGTCCTGGCAGGCACACGTTGGCTCTGGGCTTTCTGACAGCAGAGGGGCAAAAAAAGCCAAGCTGGCAAGCTCAGTCACAGTGCCCAAGCAAAAGAAACCAAAAAGAAGCAGGCAAAGCCCACAGGAACAGCAGGATCCCTGAACAGAGATACCGGCCGTGTGTGTCCAGTCGGACAGGAAAGGGCTGCCTCTCATCCCGACCTCAGCTCCCTCTGGAAACCCTGGCTTGACTCCCATTCATCACGACAGCCCCAGAGCCAGGGAGGATGGGGAGTGGGGCAGGGACAGCCACCAGCCCTGGGCACAAAACAAAACCCCAGAATGGTATGGGATAATGAACCATCCCCAAGACACCGTGGTTTGCAGGGAGCTGCAGTGTGGCACGGCCCCGGCTGTGCCTGGGAGTGCTCACTTTGGAGAAGGTGTTGGTCCCGGCTGGCACAGGGAGCTGCAGCGTGTGGGGAATTATCCCTTCTGGCCTCCTGGCCCAGAGGGTCCCCCAGGTACCAGCCCTGCCTCACACTCGTGGTGCCGCTGTCACCTGCACATGAAAGGACTTGGGTGGAGAGGGAGAGGTGTTACCAAGTGTGTGTGAGGGAAGGAGAGAGAGGGGAGGCTGGTCTGGGTGTGGGGACAGAAGGGATGGTGGCACTATGAGCACGGTGTTCTTGTGGCCTCTCCTCTGGCTGCTGGGAGTGCAGGATCTCTGACCCACCCACCCATGGAACTGTGACCCTGCAGGGTCTTGTGTAACCAAGGATCCATTGTAACACTGCAGAACCTTGTGGAACCGAGGGGTCATTGTCACACTGCAGGGCCTCGTGGAACAAGGAGATCAGTGTGTTAGAAATGCATATTTTAGAGTTAGTGTTTTGGAAATATTGGAATGAGTGTTAAGCATATAATGTAAGAAAGTAGTACTGTATGTCCTTCTATTTGTAGAATTTAAAAATGTAATCACGGTATATTTCTTAATGGTAACAACGTAGAGATGGTTTGTAGTTTTTTCTTGTAACATCTAACAAGATAAAACCAGAAGACCCATCCTGCATTCCTGTGGAAGATAAAGAACAATGAACTTCTATGGTCAAAAAGGATTTATGACACCTAACCTGGCTAGAAGGTGCCTTGCACAGAGAAAGGACCTGCAATTTTGGGGACCCTTGAAACAGATAAAGAAAACAGATGTTTCAATATGCATTAGTCTCTTTTTGAATATGTAACACCAAGACTGATAAATGCCAAAGAATTTAGAATGGGGGGTGTGTTGCTTTGCACCCTCAGCTGAGATCTCCCTTATTCTGTCTCCTTAATTATCTATTTTTAATCTATTTTACTTTATTTTTTTTAAACTTATAAATTAATATAAAAAGGTGAAACATCATTTTTCACAAGTGTCATACTCCATTTGGTCATAAATCTGACAGGAATAAGCTTAATGTGTCTTTAAAAACTGGCTGTAGGAATCTCCTCGTGGATAAGACCAGATACTTGTCCATAGGAAATACTGAGAGAACCCATCTTGAAGATGATGAGATGATGGGGAGTGTCAGGTGGAGGAGAAGGCAGTTCTTACAATAGAATCATAGAACAGTTTGGGTTGGGAATATTCTTAAAGATAATCTCATTCCACCGCCTGCCATGGGCAGGGACACCTTCCACTAGACCAGGTTGCTCCAAGACCCCTCCAGCCTGGCCTTGAACACTCCCAGGGATGGGGTGCCAACAGCTCCTCTGCCAACTACTTCCTAATGGCTGAAGGACCTTGCAAGGACCCATCACACATCCCAAAGGAGATATTACAGGCCCACCAGCATTACTTGAGCCCCTGGGAAAGTTCTGGAGGATCTATCCTCTTGGGGACTATCAGAAGTCAGATGACACATGTGAGTGGGAAGAGCCAGCACAGCTTCACCAAAGGCAAATGGGGCTCGACAAACCTGATCACCTTCTGGGACAGTCCCCAGCTCAGCCGGTGTTGGGTGAGCAGTGGACATCATCAATCTGAGTATCTCAAAGCCTGTGATAGTTTCCCACAGCCTCCTCCTGGGGAAACTGATGCCTGAGAGTCTGGACAAGGGGTCTGTGCTGTGGGTGGGAAGTGGCTGGCAGGCAGTCCCCAGAGAGTGCTGGGAAAGGGACCCTTCTCAAACTGGGAGCCTGTCAGAGGTGGGGGCTCTCAGGGAGCCATATGGGGGCCAGCATTGTTTATCATCTCCATCACTGATTTATGTGTGAAAAATTCATGTTGCTAGAGGTCAGTGTCCACAAAGGAGACACAGGAGTCCTGTAGAAGTCCCTTTATTCATGAACAAAGGGATACGTCCAAGGCGGGGGGCGGTCTGTCTCACTTAGTTGAAGCAAGTAGTCTCCTTCTATTTTAATTTCACAGCCACATCACAATTTCTTCCTTTCCCCACTGGCTGAGGTATTTGGAAGGTGGCTGTCCCTGCCCCACTCCCCATCCTCCCTGGCTCTGGGGCTGTCATGATGAATGGGAGTCAAGCCAGGGTTTCCAGAGGGAGCTGAGGTTGGGGTGAGAGGCAGCCCTTTCCTGTCCGACTGGACACACACGGCCGGTATCTCTGTTCAGGGATCCTGCTGTTCCTGTGGGCTTTGCCTGCTTCTTTTTGGTTTCTTTTGCTTGGGCACTGTGACTGAGCTTGCCAGCTTGGCTTTTTTTGCCCCTCTGCTGTCAGAAAGCCCAGAGCCAACGTGTGCCTGCCAGGACCCGGGAACACCCCATTTCCCACTGGGGGCTGCTCCCCTCTGCATAGCCTGGGCCCAGGTTCCTGCCAGCACCAGGGAGAAATCCTGGGGAGCCCTTTCCCTGCCGTCTTTGGGAGCTGGGCTGCTGCTGCCTAGCCCCTGCCATGCCTCTCGTGCTGCTGCGGGGTTTTTGCTGCACTGGAGCTGTTTTGCCCCTGCCTGCTGGGAGGTCCCACAGTCCTGCTGCAGAGACAGCACCAGGGCCCGTGGCTTCCCTCTGACAGAGGGCAGGGTGAGCCTCGAGATGTGGAAGGAATTCCTGCCTCTGAGGCTGCTGAGGCCCTGGCCCACGCTGCCCACAGCAGCTGTGGCTGCCCCTGGATCCCTGGCAGTGTTTCCAGGCTGGCTGGGACGGGGCTCGGAGCAACGTGGCCAAGTGTCCCTGCCCTTGGCAGCAGGGCTGGAAGAATGACGATTTCTAGGGACCCCTCCAAGCCAAGCTCTTCTGTCATTCTGTCATCACAGGGGCCTGGGGCAGCCGGGCTTAATTTCTGCTTAGAACCAATTCAGCACTGTCAGTTTGGCTGAGATCAAGGACAGAGTTCACAAGCTCAGCTTCACACCTTGTGAGGTTTGCCAATACTTCGGGTCTGCTGGAGATCAATAAAGTCTTGCACAATCCAGATTTTGGAATAAAAAATTTTATTTAAAAAAAATTTAATTAAAAAAAAAAAATTGTAGTTTATTGAATAAAGGGCAAAGCAGTTTCCAGCTTGCCACTCATAAATGACCAAATTACAGAACATATTTAGGTGTCTCCAAAAGACAGAGACACAATACTTCACTTGTATACAACAAGATAATAACCTATATGTATATATTATAGATATATGTTACATACGTCATAAATATATATGATAGAAATAGATCTATTGCATAAAAATTTTTCCGGATATAAATGCACTAAAGGAATTAATATGTCTCACAACAAACAGAGACATTAAATATGTCCTATATTGTACTGTTTAAATATACTTACCTTTTCAACCTTTTATAATCATTAATGCTATAATAATAACAACATCTTTTGTATCTTTGATATTAGTCTATTGGCTTTTTTATAATTTACTTTTTGATATCATACTTGATAAGCTTTATAGTATAAAATATGTATACACAATAGGGATAAATATATGAAACCAAAATCTAGATTCTTATATCTACAACATTTCAGGTCAGCTGCAACACAGTTGTACAAATGCTGACCTAAAGGTTTCCCTTCCAAGGCAATGGAGACACAACGTCCATAGAGCGACCCCGGGCATTGCCCAGAGATGGTGGAGTCTCCCTGAGCAGAGATGGTCAGGACCCATCCAAAGCCAATCCTTTGCAAAGCACATCAGGAAGGCCCTGCTGGAGCAGCCCAGAAGCAGATGACCCCACCGGTGGTCCTTTCCAACATTCCCTCGTCTGGGACTCTGAGATCGGCATCTTGGCCCAAGGTGAAGCTCTCAGAGGGAAAATGGGCTCCTAGAAAGAGGTGGGGGCGGTCCCAGTGCTGCTGGTAACGGGACTCTGCCTCACAAGTGCCCTGGCCACGGCCTCTTCAGTACATCAGGCTGGACTCCCCAGGTGTGCTTCTGCTCCAGAGGAAAGGCGTGGCAGCAGCTGCCGCTGCCGATGGAGCCGTGCCTTCTCCATGTGCTGCACGCTCCGCTCTGGGTCAGCTTCTCCCCGGGCTGTAGGCTCTCCATACGGACCCCAGAGAGCAAAAGGAGGAACAAGAGTATTTCCTCTTGCATGGTCCTTCTTCTTTGGAGCCAACCTGGTCATCGCTGGATGCAGGGCTGGGGAGACTGCTGAGATGACACTGCTGCTGCTGATGGCATTAAGCTGCTAGGCAGCGTTTTCCCTTCCCTCTCTGTATGCCACGTTCTGCCCTCTTTTCTCATGTGCTGTCAGGTGGTCCTCTGCCACCAGGGACGAGCCTCACAAGCCCCGCTCTCTGCAGGGGAACCTCTCTCACTGCTCGTTGTTAATGATTCGATTGAGCCACCGATGCAGATCCAGGTATTGACTCATGGCCTGGGAGTGGGCAACCGGATCCATCACCAGGTCATGGAAGAGATTGCAGCGCCCAGCCATGACGACATCTGGGGGCAAACTGATCTCCTCAGGAAGCCTCTGGTTGCCTACAATGAAGTGATTGAGGTGTTTCATTTCTACACACACGCGCAGGCACTCCCTGATATCCATCAGCCGCCTCACAAAATCTCTCCTGCGCCATTGTGACACGGGGGTGATGCTCAGGAGGTGCATAACAATGGTCTTTATGGCATAGGTGGAAAAGCCTATGCCCAGCTGCAGACGGGTGAAGAACTGCAGGCATTTGAGGTGCAAGCTGTCAGGAGGGGCCTGCCTGGCGATGTACTTGAAGAACTTCACCTCGGCCACAGCGTACGTCTCCGGCCAGGTTGTGCTTGAGGTGTGGCCTGGCCTGGGCTCGCTGCTTACAAAGATGTCGGAGTTGTCCTGCTGCACCCCAAAGAGCATCTCCATCCGGTAGCTTTCTCTGCCATTGCTCACCTTGAACTGGCAGGAGCGTCGGGAGGGCAGCAGCACTAAATGCCAATTGTGTGCCTGAGGCAAAGCCGGCCAGACCGCTCTCACCAGTTGGCAGAACCAGAGAGCAGTTTTCTCCACATCGAGGTAGGAGCCCGTGCACAGAGTGTGAAGGAGGCTGGGATCCTGAGACGCCCTCAGCTCCTCTTCGGGGTGGTGCAGGAAGCACAGCATGTCGTTACCCTGCTGCTCGCTCGTGCAGGTGCACTCCTGCTGCACGCGGATGCGGAAGTCCCTCATGTGCCTCTGCCCTGCAGTGTCCAGCTCCAGGTGGAAGCTGTGCCCTCGGGGAGGAGTCATGGGTACGAGCACCTGGTACACAACATCCTGCTCACGGGGACTCCAACCTTCGAAGGCACTGCCCACCCCGATGGCTCGTTTCAGGACTGGGTAGAAGCTGTTGGCCAAGACGTGTCGAGAGAAAATCGTAAATTTGTTCATCAGGCTAGTTGTCCACTGGCATCCTCCCTGCAGATCCTGCACAGGTCACTGGATGCGCTCCATTACCCTTCTTCCAATGATATCGGCAAGATCATGATTATTGACTTCATTTCCAACCTCATTGTTGTTTGCTGGATTTGCAGCCTCAATGCCAACTTCATTTCCAACACCACCCTCTTCATTTGCAGCACCATTTTCTTCGTGCTCCGCTCTCCTCAAGCTCCTTCTCCTCCACATATTCCACAGGGCCAAGAGAAGGAGCAGGAGCCCAGCCAGAGGCCAGAGCTGCCAGGGCTGCAAGGCAGACCAGAACAGGTCCCCCCAGCCCCCAACGATCTGCTTCATCAGGGCCAGCTGCTCCACCTCCCGCTCCAGACGAGTCTTCTCCTCTTCCAGGAGCTTTGCCCGTGCCTCCATTCGCAGACGTGTTGCCTCATCAAAGCCATCACCCACGGGCTGTGGGTACTGGAGTACGTTTTGCAAAAGCAAGAACCACAAGAGCCAGGTCTCCATGGTCTGCAGGAGGAGGGAGAGAAGGCCTTGAGTGGTGCTGGGAGGGAGGCAGCTGTCAGTGGGGACAGCAGGGGCGGCAATGCCAGGGATCTGGGGGCAGGAAGGACAGGGCCCCAGAGAGCTGGCAAGCAGCGAGGCCTGTCCCACATCCCAAGCAGCTGCTACAGCAACAGCAGCAGCAGCACGGTGCCCTGCCCAAGGCTCAGCCATGAGAGGCTGTCTCTGCATGCAGAGGGAGAACCCAACCCTGGGTGCAGCCTTTCTGCCCCGGCCCTTGTCCCCAGCCCAGCCTCCCCACCACGTGTGCACTCACCGCTTGCCCAAGCAATACGGGGCCAGCGTTACCTGCTGGGGCCTTTTATCGCTGCCCCCATTGTGACAGGTCCCCCGTGATGTCACAGGTGTCACAGTACACCACAGCCAGGCCAGCCCCGCCCTTTGTCCCCACCCCAGCTCAGCCAGTCAGAGTGGCAGCCTTGGAGTGAATCTTCTTCAATGAACTTCTCTCGGTCATTCTTTTGACTTTCTCATCAGCTGCCCTGCCTTGGCAATCTCATAGATATCCATCTTGGAAGGCACCCTTGAGGATCATTCTATTTCAACCTTGACTCCATGCTGAGCTCCAGTTAAAGCTCTGAGTTGTCGAGCTTGGTTGGAAAAGAACCTGCAGATCACACACTCCAACTGCAAGCTTTGCACTGCCTACTCCACCAGTCACCTGGCTCCCCAAAGGCCACTTGCACATCACTTTGAAATCTCCCTGAAGCTGCTGACTCAGCCATTTCCCTGGGCAGCCTGTTCCCAAGACTGATACCCTTTCTGTTGAACGAGTCCAATCTAAAGCTCCAGGCTTGGCACAACTTGTGGTCATTTCCTCTGGTCATATAGTTTCTTCCATGGGCAAATATAATGACCCCAGCCTGGCCTTCAGGGAGCTGTAGAGAACTGTATGGTCCCCCATGAGGCACCTTTCCACTTTGCTAGACACCCACAGCTCCCTCAGCCCTTCTTCTTCAGACTTGTGCTCCAGACCCTTCCCCAGCTCCATTCCCCTTCTGTGCACACACTCAAGCACCTGCATGTCTTCCTTTTTGTGAGGGTCCGAAACCCAATGCTGCAGGCTTTGAGGTGCAGCCTCACCGGTGCCCTGTGGCAGAGGGACAATCACTGCTCTGCTCCTGCTGGCCACACTGCTTCTGACAGAAGCTGGGATGCCCTTGGCTTCCTGCCAATTTCCAGCCCCTCTTCCCCCAGCCCAGAGCACTGCATGGGCTGGGAGAGGCCAAAGTGCAGCACCCAGCCTTTGGCCACCTTCTGTCTCATACAGGTGGACTTGACCCATCAAGTACACCTGTCCAGATCCCTGAGTAGAGCCTCCCTACCCTCAGGCAGATCAACACTCCTGCCCTACTCATTTTCAGTTAGACTTAACTCCATTCACTGACTCTCACTCCAAACCCTGTCCCCATGTGCCAGGATGTCACATTGGTTAGCAAAATCCAGATTTGTCTGGCTTTTGCTAACCTGCAAGGCTGCACTGTCAAGATGGGATCCCTGCACCCCAGAAATGCCCTCTTGCTCTGGGCATTCCATGGCACTGGCAGCGCAAGTGAGAGCCCTGCCTTGGCCTTTGCCTTCAGCAAGGGCCCAGTTTGAGCAAAGCCTTGTGGTAAATGTTGTAAATAATTTGGTTTTATTGTAAATATGTTTTGTAAAATCATGTATGTCAAAACATAACTGTAACCTTCAAACCAAACTCACGAGCGCCTTGAAAGTCATGCCCTTCAAACCATGCCCGAAGCCACTCTTACAGATTGTGACATCACTGCCAGCACCCAGGAAAACAACATTAGCAGACAAAAGAAGGGTGCAGCTGGGAGGAGATGGGCCCTCACCGTTGATGGGTCTACCAATGACCCAGCGAGTAACAACTGATATGAATCTTATCAGTATTGTCAAGGTGGCGAATCCCAATGCCAGGTTCCCCTAAATCCACTCATGGGCATCTCCCTTCTCAGAAATCCACTCAAGAGACTGGGAGCAGGAAAACAAAGATACATGAATATGTATCTCGAACAAGGGATACAAAGGACTGAGATCAGGTACTGGACAGCGAAACACTGTATAAAAATCAGCTGCACAGTGCGGACTTTGTGAACTGTGGGGGGCTCGGTGCAATAGAGGCCATGTCTGAGGTTCATCCAGTGTTGATCCCCGGGCTCAGCACTGACTTTGCTTGTGGCTTTTCTCGATTGTTCTTTCTCAATTTCTCAATGAATTCTTTTATTAATAAATTGGCTGATTTCATTTATAACAAGCATCAGAAGTGGAAGAAATATAAATCAGGAGAGTATTGGCCTGCCATGATGTGCACTGGGAGCCAATGACAGAAGGAAGCAGGCAGTGTGTGGGAGCTGTAAAGCATCCAGACATCAGAGCCCTGAGAGCTTTCTTGAGCTCCTGGTTCCTCAGGCTGCAGATGAGGGGGATCAGGGCTGGAGACAGCACCAGGTACAGAAATGACAGGGCCAGATCCAGGGATGGGGAGGAGATGGAGGGGAGCTTCAGGTGAGCAAACATGACAGTGCTGAGGAACAGGGACACCACAGCCAGGTGAGGGAGGGAGGTGGAAAATGTTTTGTGCTGTCCCTGCTCAGGGGGAATCCTCAGCACAGCCCTGCAGATCTGCACACAGGAGAACATAATGAACACAAAACAACCAAATACCAAACAGGCACTAACAGCAATGAGCCCAAGTTCCCTGAGATAGGAGTTGGAGCAGGAGAGCTTGAGGATCTGGGGGATTTCACAGACAAACTGGCCCACAAACAGACACACAGGACATCACGCGCGGTGTATAAAGTGGGGAGAATAAGGAGGAAGGGGTGACTTTTGGAGTGAGGGGTTGTGTCTTCCCAGGTAACACTCAGGCAGGACAGGCCTCTGTTTCACCAGTGGGCAGTGTCAGCACCAAAGACACAGACACCAACGTGAGGAATTGTGTCATTTATAGAATGCAAAGTGGCAAAGAATGACAAAAAGATAAGCTCAGCAAAGCACAGAATCATCAGCAAAGAATTACAAAAGGAGCTCAGCAATGCATCCAGTCATTTCTACCAAAGATTGCCCCTATACTGATTTAGAAAGATCCATCAGCAGTTACTCTCAGACTTAACCATCATCTTGATCTACACACCAGCTGGGAGAAGCCAAGGACTGCAGAGCCACTCCCAGACACTGGGAATTCCTGCAGTGTGTCCACCTTTGCAGGAAACAAGGCTTCTAACCTTGCTGGGAGAGGGCCCAGCTTTTACACTGGTAAACAAACAAGCTGACATCACTTCTAGTGTGGGAACATCTGGTTTCATTCTCCTGTTTGGCTTCTCCCAAAGCCTGGCCAGGGCTCCAGGAGGAACCAAGGGAGTTGACTTGGATCCTTCACCAGCAAACAAGGCCAGATGGAGCCTTGTGTGGTTTTTAAACACAGGAATATAAATCCACATTTCGTCACTGATGAAATGATACAGAGATCATATTGGGAATAGTGCTTCATTCATGAGTGGATACAAAGATAACCTTTGGTTGGAAGGTTTATCCAGAGGTCAGCTTTGCCTCAGGGCCTGTTGTTCAGGCTTCAGTCAGGACCTGGTGCACAGGCCTCAGTTTTTCCATTGCTCCTTTGACCTACAGATAAACTACAACCTTCATAACAATTCTTTCAAAACCAGAGTCTCAGATTTAAGTATTGGGCATAAAGGCCTCTTGTCTTCAATTAAGTGCTGCTCAAGTTCATTACTCAGGGCTATAATTTGCATTCCTTTTAAAACATGCCTAATTAGATGCTATTCTCTGTTAGTTATGAAATCCCCCTTTTTGTTCTTGAGACTGTCTCTCTTTTTAGACAGTTTCAGCACTCCAATTCCCAGCACAAACAAAGTGTCACAACAACTCTAACATGGAATCATAACACACCAAGTGCTCACACTGCAATGATTACAGTCACTGCCACAAATACATTTCACAGCAGCCTCCAATTTCATGGCCATGAGGCCAATCCCACCAAGAGGAATTGTCTTCTTTCTGCCACTCTTCTACTGCTCTTTCTATCCAGGTGATTCCTGACTGTTGGCCTTCAAACCCAGCATTGACAGAAGTGCAACATTCCTGTCCCATGACAGCCCAGGTTCCTCCTTGGCCAGCAGATAATCCAAGGCAATGCAGTTCTGTGCAGTCCCCATTCGTTTTTGTTGGAGCTCCTGGGATGTGCTATTGGATCTTTTAACAGTATCATTTACATGTATCTTTTAATAAACAATTTAGCTGCTTCATGTAAACTCCACAGGACGAGGCAGTGCACATGGGGCACAGCGGGAACCAGAATCTTTTGCTTTCTGACACCCAAGGCACTCTTTGGGGAGAAAAGGTTCTCCTGGCCCTAACTCTTCCTTGTGCTTGTTGCTGAAGGATTCTAAATCCCAGCACTCTGGCTGGGAGCGGTGTCACACTGACACAGACCAGCTCCAGCACCCCGAGTTCCACTGACATTGTGAGTGATGTTAAAAGCACAGAAATCCTTTTACACTGTGGCCTCTAACTAATCTGTAAAACCATATCCTGTAACATCTACTTGTTCTCACACAGAACACTTGGCTGCAAGGACATCGTCCCATTGTTCCTGCCCAGGGTTCAGGATTCAAACAGCATTGTCTTTCCCCTGAGCTCTTCCTTCAGCTGGTTCAGGAGGGACATTTGGCCTCTGGACCCACACTCTGGCTTCATTATTAGCACTGGTGGATCCAAACCCTTTATCTCCACAAACAGTGCTGAAATGGACCTCCTTCTTTCACAACTGCTTTTAAAACTGACAATATCAATAATCATGCTACCCTGTCATGGGTTTGAAGAATCAAATCTTGTTCACTATTGCTTAAAAGAATTACTTCCATTTCTCCTTGATAATCTGCATCAATTCCTCCTCCCATGACATGAACACTTTGCAAGGCCAAGCTCCAGTGAGCAGTTATCAAACCAAAGTGTCCTGGAGGAATCTGAGTTCCTGTTTTGCTATTGCTAACTCTCGTTTGTCTCTGATTTATCCAAATTCATTTGAATGCATGAAGGTCCAGCCCTGCAGCCTCTGGGGTGGCCCTGTCAGGGGCCATCACACCAGACCCATTTCCCAGGAAGTCAGAGTCTCACTGTCCATGGTTGTATTTGCAAACTGGGTGCAGCTGTGCACACCCAGGGGGTTTCCATTTCCCCAGTGGGCCCATTGTGAAGGGTCTGGAGCACACCTGGGAGATGGGTTTTCCATCAGGACAGGTTCCCATCTCCTCACTTTTTAAACTGCTCTTTGAACAACCCTTTCATGCCTTCAACCAATCCTGCAGCTTGGGATTGTCTGGGCTATGAAAAACCCAGCAGTCATCATCACTGTATTTTTCACAGTAACAGACAAAGCATTCTGCATCACAGGATCAGCAAACCCCACAAAAATACCCCATTTCATCCCTTCCTCCTTTTTCATTGTATACAATCTCACAAAGTTTACCACCGACATTTGGGTCTGGCCAATGCTCCTCTGTAGGATATTTAGTGTCACATCCTTGAGCAGCCAAAGCTACCAAATTAGTATTCTTACTATTTCACACTATTATTATTTTATATGAAGGTATAGATATATAGATATTGATACACAAACATAGATAGATATATAGACATAGACATATGTCTATATTTTAAAATATATCTATAAAAAGTCTAACTATCTTATAAATATGTAGTTATTTTTTACATTAATATTATTTCCCTTTGCACAAATGCATCTGAACTCAAGATTAAAACCTTCTTCTGTCACTTCATGTGGGAGCATTCCAACAATAGTTGTTCCCTCTGTTAGTGCTGTTTCCAATGTGCTCTTAACAAAATTCAGCTTTGTCTTCCCAGACCCACAAGTTCTTTTCCTTTTTCCATATGCAATTTTTGGATGCATTTTAAGACATCCAGTGGTTCAGCTTCTTTTAACCAACTCCCCATTGTCTGCACAGTGCTCAGCCCTCAGCCCTTTCTAGAGCCAGCAAAGTCTAGAGAAGCTCTTCCCATCCCAGAATTTCTGATGGGATTGATTCCTTAGGTTTAAATTTAAAAAGTGACATTTTGGTGTCATCTGGCCAGACTGTGCCAGTGTTGTTTTACCAGTGGGCAGGATCAGCACCAAGGACACAGACACCACCTGAAAAAATCAGGGTCATTTCCTGTAGTCCAAAGCAGCAAAGGAGCACAAAAGGAGCAGCTCAGCAATGCACCCAATCATCACTACCAAAGATTGCCCACAGTGATTAAGAAAGATCCATCACCAGTTACCCTCAGACTTTCCCATCACCCACACCCACACCTCAGCTGGGGGAAGCTGTCACAGCCAAGGACTGCAGAGCCACTCCTGGACACTGGGAATTCCTGCAGGTGCCTCCAGCCACAGGTGAGGCTCCAACCTGGCTAGGAGAGGGCCCAGCTTTGATAGTGCTGGATAAACAAACTGACAGCACTTCCAGAGTGGGAACATCTGGATTCATCCTCCTCTTGGGCTCCTCCCAAAGCCTGGCCAGGGCTCAGGGAGGAACCAAGGGAGTTGACTTTGACCATACAGCCCCAAACAAGGCCAGGTGTCAGATTTCATGGCCTTGTCCTGCTTCTAAATACAGAAAAGTCAATATATGTTTTACTAATGAGTGGATACTCATTAGATACAGTGAATTGTGATCGAACACAATGCTAATGATCATGCACATTTTGGTCATGAGCAGATACAAGGATAACCTGGGGTTGGCAGGTTCATCCAGAGGCCACCTTTGGCTCAGGGCCTGTTGTTCAGGCCTCAGTCAGGGCTGTTTTCCAGGCCTTGGTACTTCAAGGACATGGCTGAGTGGTGGGCTTGGCACTGCTGGGTGACTGGCTGCACTGGAGGAGCTCAGAGGTCTTTCCAACAGAAAATCATGATTCCATGATTTCATCTGCTGAGTTCAGCTAAATCCACGTTAGCAGCATTCATTTCCTCAGGAAGTTTCCTCTTGCTCAGCTCTTGTGCCCTAAGGCGTCAGCTCCTTTAGCTGCTGGTGCTAAGCTGTTCATGCTGGATGAGACCACTCAGAGAGAAGAATACAGTCCATCCAATTCCTTCTGGGACACGGAGAGGGGAGGCTGTGGAAACAGCAGCATTGTTTGGTGTGGCCTCCTCTCTGCCCTTCAAGCCTTTCAGTGCTTTGAAACATCCAAGAGCTTTCTGCAAGAGGGCAAAGAAGCAGCTGTTCCTTCTCCCAGGTCTGGCTCTCTCCAGTCTCTGACCTTGCCTGGTGTTGTCCCTCCTGCTGTGCCCTCTGTTCCCCTGGGTCTCAGTGGCTGCTGCCCAGGACTGTGGAACTGGCACAGATCCAGTGGTCGAGCCCCTCCTTTCTCTGCCCTTGGAGCTGCCTGCTCACAGCAGCCTTTTCCATCTGGGAGCTGCACATGGAGAGGGAGTCCCCACCTCTGTTCCTTGCACAACCTCCAGGAGCCCAGGGCTGCCATCTCAAGTCCCTGCTGGCCCTGAGGGCTCCCAGGTGCCTCAGGCTGCTGTGGCACCACTGCACACGGGAGGGAACAGTGGCAGGGGCTGTGCTGCAAGACAGCTCCATGTGCTGCTGCTGCTGCTGCTGCTGCTGCTGCTGCGGGGGTCATTTGTCCAGCCCTGGCCCAGAGTGAGGGATCAGATGCAGGCACTGCTGCTGCTCCCTGGGGATCAGCCACAATTTGGTTGTTGCTGTCAGTGCCAGCAGAAGCGGTGGCTGCAGCAGTGGGTGCTGACAGTGCCCCAAGCCCTGGGGCCAGAGGGGTCTCTGGGCTGGCAGGGAGCTGCCCCTTGTTCTCCCTCTGCCCCACACAGAGCTGGGCCGGGCACAAGTGGGGCAGCAGAGCAAACAGGGAGCCTGCCAGTCTCTGCCAGCCCTGTCTGCTCACAGTTTGGGCCTTGGAGACAGCAGCAAAGGACATTCCTTTTACAGGACATGTGATCTCTGTCATAAAAAAAAAAAAAATTGTACATAAAATGTGAAACACACAATCAAACCCCAAGTTTTCACTGGAATATCTTCTGTGACTTTGGATTAAGAGGTAACTGATCTTTTGAAAAAGAGAACTCGGTTATTTACTTTGTGAATGTGCTGATGACACAGCAGGAGGATCCATCCTACTGACCTCAGCAGTCTTTTCTAAAAGATTTTGGGATTTGTTTCCACCATTGTTGTTTTAAATTCTGATTAAAGCAATAGGAAATTGCTTGTGCCCTTCCAGCTCCAAGCAGGACTGGGAATCTAAACTCTGTTAAACCCCAATTCCTTTAGAAGGTGACTTTCCTTCTCACCCTGTGAATGAGCTGCATGTTCCCATGGAAATTGTCAGGGCTTTCTTAAGGACAGAAAGTCCCACTTAGAGCTTTTTGCTCTGGGTTACAAGTGCAGAAGGGCAACTCTTCATCCCTCAACTCCAGACCGCCCTGTCTCGGGAACACGGCCCACTCGCCAGGTGTGGCCCACTCCTGGCACTTCTAGAGGAGGAAGAAAGGGCAATTGCACAATTCCAACCCAAAGGAAATGAAGAGTGGGACAGACAAAACATCCTGTGGAGATACAGGAGTTCAGCTGGGACTGTGTACCATCTGGGTTCTTGCCAACTGGATGTGGATCCCTGCCTGCAATCTCTTGGACTGCAGGAGAGTCTCACTCACCTGCAAAAGCAGAGAGCTCAGGCGCTGTGCTCGGAAAGGGCTCGTCTGGTGCAAAGCTGTCAGAGCAATGTGAGGGCACAGCCAGCCCAGCCGTGCCCAGGGCTGAGCCCAGCAGAGCCCTGGCAGAGCCCAGAGCAGCCTCAGCAGGCGCAGAGCCCGGCTGCAAGGAGAGAACCCAGAAAACGCCCGTCAGCTGAAGGCTCCTGTGCCCTTGTCCCAGCTGCCCGCGGTGCCCAGGCCGTGCTGGCCGTGCTCAGAGTTGGGCCCAAAGCTGCCCATCATTGCTGCCTTGGGCAGCAGAGCAGGAGGGCAGGACAGCCCAGCCTGCAGCCAGCCAGGGCAGATCCAGCCCCTCAGCAGCCGCCCAGTGCAGGATGCTCCTGTGCTCGCTGCCTTTCCCAAAACCTCTTATCCCACCCGTGCCAAGAAGACACGGACACACCTCACACCATCTGCTGCCTCAAGAAAAACTGCTCCCAAACGATGTCCTCGGCCTTCTCCAAGGGCACGGCCCATCCACGCCACAGCTGGTCCCAAGCACTTCCCAATCCAGTCTGGACACTTCCTAGAACGCTTCCTTTAGAAAAATAAACAACAAATTATTGAAAATAGATTACAGACAAAAAGGGGAAACAAGAAAAAAGGTCAAACATCTTATCTCTCTCAGGGGCTTGAGGAAGGCTCAACCCTTACATGCTGGGGAAAAACCCACCCACAGGTGAGGGAAGCCCGTGCTTTCTCCCATCCCCCCTGCACTGCCCCCCAAAATTATTGGTGATTCCAAAGCCAACAAGGGGAGTAGAGCAGCCCAAGCCCTTCCTTGCCTGCACAGCAAAGCAGCCCATGGACAGGTTGTGGAGTCCCACCTCTGCCCCTGCCATGGGGCTTTGTTTGTGTTGGGCTGGCTGCCCCAGCCCCAGCCCGGGCCACGGTGGGTGGTGGGGGCTGTTGGCAGGGCCAGGAGCCAACTCCCAGTTCATAACCACCCCAGCCCATCTCCCCAGCCCTGCCAAAAAGCAGCAGGGCAGCCGAGTGAAGAATTCATTGCATCCGCCCTAGGAAAGGGGGGAACCTTTGGTTCCTGGCCAGGCCCTGCAATGCCCAAATCTTGGAGCATCCCCCTGTGTGTGCACTCATCTGCAAATTCGATGTGGAGCCTGTCTTTGAAGGACGTGCCAGAATCCAAGTCCCTCATCTTCAGCTGTCGGTGGCCAGGTGGAGGAAGAGGTTGTCATCCTTGCTGTCATCCTCAATGTCTCCAGAGCAGCAACCTTGACCTGCTACAGCTTCTCCAGGGGCTCTTTCTCCTTCCCTGGCGGATGAGACCAGGCTGTCAGTGTTCTGCCCAGGGCCCCAGCTGTCAGTGAACCAGGACAAGCCAAACCAGCTTGGATGGTGGCCACCAGTGCTGGGAAGAGCAGCTCAGCTCCAGCACAAGGGCTGCGTGTGTCCATCCCACGAGCCCTGCACACTGCTACAGGCAGGACAAAAAGTCTGGGTTGCTTTGCTTCTGATTGCCAAGGTCTGTGTGGAGCTGGAACTTACCAGGGCCCTGGATCAAAGTGTGCCTGTGGCTCTCTCCCTTCTTCTAGGGCAGATGAATATCCTGCATCCAAGGATCACAGAACAGGTCTTCTAATGAGGGCCTGTCCAAGGAGTGCAGGGATAAACACCACCTGATCAGAGTTTGGCAGTCTGGGGAGAGAAGCCAGAAGCCACCAGTCAGTTGGAGAAGGCTCCTGTCCCACTCTTCCCATGCCCAGGCCATGCTGCATGTGCTCAGAGCTGGGCCTAAGCTTTCCCATCAATTCCCTGTTTTGGAGGAGAGCAGAAAAGCAGGACATGTGCCACCTCCCCAGCATCTGCCAGAGCGGGATGCTCACGAGCCTGCTGCTGTCTCTCCCAACACTGGTATTGCCCCGTGCCCAGAGACGAGGATCCACCTGGAGAGAGCCGTTGTGGCAGCGGGAGCTGGCCCCAGCTGAAGTTCCAGCCCCTCCTGAAAGGGTGCTTTCCACAGACCATCTGGTGCAGCAGGATGCCCAGGGACCAGATGGTTGCTGCCTCGCCGTGGTACCACCCAAAGTGGGTCCATTCTGGGGGGCTGTACGACGGTGTTCCTATGGAATACAGATGGAGTTCATCAGGGGGATCAGAGCTGCTGCTCCCAGAGCCTGGCCCCAGCATCCCTGGGCATGCAGGGGCTGCCCCAGTGGCACACAGGGTGACCTGCTGCCCTCTCAACAGCACCAGTGACTTGTGTACAAACTCAGGCTTGGAAAAAAAGCCACTGGTACCGGAAGTGGGCAGCGGAAGCCTTGGCAAGGCCTGACCATGACACGGAAAGGAAAAACCAACTCAGTACTAGGGAAGAACCATGCCCTCATCCTCCTTGCCTGCGCTGACCCAAAATCATTACAAAGCCAGGGCAAACAGGGGCAGTGGAGCTGTCCAAGCCCATTCTTGCCTGCACACCAAACCAGCTGGTGCACTGGTTCTGGGGCCCCTTCTCTGCTACCCCCACCCACGGGTGTTTTTGTCAGGCTGGCTGCCTCAGTGCCAGTCCTGGGCAGAGTGGTGGGCAAAAGCTGCCAGCAGGGCTGGAAGCTGGTTCCCCCCAGCACCCCCACTCTAAAGCAACTCAGCTGAAGACTTTCACCTGTGACTGGCAGCAAACGGAAGAATCCCTGCTGCCACACCCAGGCTGGGCCATCAGATGCCTGGACCACAGCCCTGCCTGGGCTCACCTGCAAAGTGAGTGTAGGCTGTCTCTTGCAGGTAGGTGCTACAGCCAAAGTCAATTAATTTTGTCTGCCCGGTGGCCAGGTCAACCAGGATGTTCTCTGGCTTGATGTCCCGGTGCAGCACCCCGCAGCTGGTGCAGTGCCGCACGGCTTCCAGGACCTGGCGGAACAGCCCCCGCGCCTCCTCCTCGGACAGGAAGCCCTGTGCCCGAATGAAGCGCAGGAGGTCCTGACACCGCTCCGGGCGCTCCAGCACCATCACGATGTTGTTGGAGAGCTCAAGCCACTCCAGCAGCTGGATGACACCAGGGAAGCCCGTGGACACCTTGTCCAGCAGCACGATCTCCAGTGGTGCGCTGGTGCCGTCGGGCTGCGGGAGGACCACGATGCCGTCAGTGGGGCTGATGCCGTGCCAGGGCTGGGGAAGCCCTCACCCACACCGGGATGCTCTGTGTCCTCCGCTGGCCCCACTCTCGCTCCCTCTCCAGGCATCCTGGCAGCTTCCACCCTCCCAGGCCTCGGCTCATCCCCGCCCGGCACGCCCCGGCTTCTCCCACTGGCCACCGCTCACTCACCAGCTCGCCCCAGTGCCGGATGCGGTTCCGTGGGACTCTTTTGATGGCCACCTGCAAGCCAAGGGGAGCAGCGGGCTCAGCTCGCCGCCCGCCCTGCCAAACCCCCTCCTCCGTCCTCCTCCGCCCTCCTCCTCCTCCCTGCGCCCCCTCCTCCTGCGCCCGCCGCCGGCCCCGCCGCTCACCGGGGCGCCGTCCGAGAGCCGCGTCGCCGCGAAGACGCTGCCGAAGCCGCCGCGCCCCAGCAGCGAACCCACTCGGTAGCGCTGCTGCAGGGCCTCCTGCGCCTTCTCTGCCGGCGAGACGCGGCTGTCAGCGCTCGGCCCGGGGCCAGGAACGGCCCCCGAGCGCCCTTCAACCGCCCCGGGCCGGGCATCCCCCGGCGTTCGCTGCTCGGAACGGGACAGCGGCGGCTCGGGGCCGGCGGCCGCGCTGCCGAGCGGAGGAGCTCGGGCCGGGGAAGCCGCAGCGGAGGCGGCGAGAGCGGCCGCGCCGCGTGTGTCCTCCGCAGGGCCCGGGAGGAGCCGGGGCCGGGGCCGCGCTCGGGGACGGGCTCGGGGCTGGAGCCGGGGCCGGGCCCGGGACAGGCGCAGCCAAAGGGCGGCGATGCCGCCGCAGGCCCAGGCACTGATGCCCGCCCAGCAGCGCCACCGCCAGTACAGCCGGAGCCGGGCGGCGGCGAGAGCGCGGCGGGACGCCCGGGGGCGGGGACGGGGCGGCCCCGCTCGGGGCCGGGGGCGGGCCCGGGGCATGGCCCGGCCCGGCACGGGGAGAGAGAGGCCGGGAAAGGAGGGGGACACTGGGGACGGGACGCCGAGAGAGGCTGCGGGACCGCGGGAGAGGGAGAGGAGAAGCAGGGAAGAGTAGGTAAACTCGATTTTCTGCTGCCACTGCTGCTGCCGCTGCTGCTGCTGCTGCCGCTGCCGCTGCAACTGCTGCAACTGCTGCAACAACCGCTGCTGCTGCTGCAACTGCAGCTCCAGGGCCGTTTGTCCGCGTGTCCCTGGGTCCGTTCCCCCGTCTCCCCGGGCGAAGCCCCGCGTGCCCCAGGGACAGCCCCTGAGTGTGTCCAAACACGGGAACTTTGCCGTGTTGAGCCAAGACCCAGAGTCTTGACTCCTGCACAACGGCACAGGAGTTCCCTCTGATGCTGCTGTGCATTGTCCCTGCTGAGGGTCAAACACTGTTGGGGCACATTCCCTGGCTGTAGGATTTGTACCTGACCCAAGGCCTGCACTTGTGCCTCCAGCACTGCTTCCCAGCAAAAACAGGGCAAGGCAAACTCTGTGCAGCTCATGGTATTTTACAGTGTGTAAAACTTGCTAAGTCATCCATCTCAGAAGTGAGATCCATTTGGAATGAATGGGATGGAGATGTAGTGTGAGATGGAGAAGGGTAGCATAGAAATAAATAGAGGAAAACATCTTGGATTGTTCCTTTCCGTTTTCATTTCACTGCTGGAAAGCTGTTTCAGTTTTCCAAGAATCTTCTCCACAGTCCTGTCTGTTCTTTCCAAGAACCTTTTGCGGAAAACAAGGTCAAGCTCCTGTCACAGGATCCCGCTGCAGGAAAAGCCCCAGGCTTTTCCATACCACTTTCTGTGCCACTGAGGACAGAACTGCCAGTGCCAGATCCACGGGTGGGGATGAGATGGAGAGGGACTTCAGGTAGGAAAAAAAGCCAGTGCTGATAAACAGGGAGACCACAGCCAGGTGAGGGAGGCAGGTGGAAAAGGCTTTGTGCCGTCCCTGCTCAGAGGGGATCCTCAGCACAGCCCTGAAGATCTGCACACAGGAGAAAACAATGAACACAAAACATCCCGAGTCCTCAACAGGTACTAACAGCAATGAGGCCAAGTTCCCTGAAGCAGGCTGAGGCTTGGGAAATGGCTCAGCTCTGGCACTTCCCACATGCAGAACAGCCCATGATTTCTGTTTCCCTACAAGGCCCAAAGCAGTCCAGTCTCCAGCCCCAGAGCAGTGTCCAGAGGGGAATATGCCCTGTCCTGCCTGTTCCTGTCACACCTGCAGCCTCCGTGCCATCACAGAGCACCTGGGTCCCACTCAGCTTCCCATGGGTGTTTCAGGGACCCCATCCCTAACAAAGCTCCCACTCCAGCAGTGTCCCAGCCTGGGACTTGCCCACAGCTGCACAGGGCCCTTGTCCCCATAGTGTCTCTTCCATGCCCTGGCCCTGGGCCCAGGCCAGCAGTGGCCCTAAGCAGGATGTGCCCATGCCAAGGGACAAGGGCAAGTCAGCACTTCTCCTAGAGCAGCCACTGGGAGCTCATTTGGGGAACAGAGATGCCCTGTGAGGAGGAGGGATGTTGGTCTCCTTCCAGCATCTCTGATAAGCCCTGATAAGTCTACCAAGGGCCTGAAGCACCAGGAAGACATTTGCAATCCTGGGCTTCCAGGAAGGATAATCCATGGTGAGGTGGTTCCTGAGACACTTGCATGGCTGTGATTCCTGTTTGACGTTCTGGGGCATTGCAGAAAGTTCTGCTTCTCTCTTTCCACAGGGACACTGTGGATCCATCAGAGACCTGGGGCAGCCCAGCTGGGAAAACATTCCAGGCCATTGCCTTGACTGTTTGCTCTGGAATTTGCCCCAAGGAGCCGCAGTGCCCAGTGGGGAAGGATTTCCTCTGGAATGTTGCTGCTTTGTGCCCTATTGATGAGAGAGCAGAGTGTCCCCCTGGGGGATTCTTGACCAGATGGACAAGGAGTGGGACATCATTGGTGTGTTGAGATCACCTTGGAGAGGAATTGAGGAAGTGTCTGCAGGGTCCTAATGGGGGAACTTTGTCCAAGGAGTGGTCCAGGCTTCCTTGGAGATCAGTGCCAGTCAGGGGGATGGTGTTGGGCAGCCACCAACCGTGTGCCAACAGCCTGGGGACAACGAGCTGGACACACATGGAGGTTGCTGGGGCTGGTGGAGTGAGCCACTCTTTCAGGGAGCCCCATGGGAATGTCCCTTCCTCCCTGGGGGCTGTGTCTCAGCCCTGCAGAAACTGTCCCTGCGGGTGTACGTCCCTACCCTTGTGCCAGCCTTTCAGGACAAAGGAGTTTCCCCTCTCCTATCAACGGTGTCTTCTGTCTCAACAACTTGCAAGAGGGTTCTCAGCACAGGAGAGACTTGAGGAAGAAAAAGCTGGGGAACTCCTAATTAAAATGGGAAGCTGGACTGAGCAAGGCAGAACAAAAACCAATGTGGCTGAATCATGCGTTTTCTCCCTTTATTCTTCCGGAATGGTGGGTTAAATACAGTTTCAGATAGTTTGCAGTTGCAAGTGTTTTCTAATTGACATTCAGTGTGGAGGAAAATGCAAACAATTTCACACTTAAGGAAGCCACCATGATAATAGCAAAACTAACCTATCTAAAGCTTAAGCACACCTTAACCTAAATTTTTGACCTATGCCACAGGTCTGTCCACTTCTAGACAGGCGTGAAACTGAGGCCCAGTCTGGGATAGCTCAGATCTAATTTGCTACATCTCCCCCTTTTTTCTTTTGAAGGTAATTCAAAGGCACAGCTAATTAGTTTTGCATACATTACAACAAACAAAGCATAGAAACTAAAATAACTATAATAATAACAAACTTCACCATACCAAAATGGATTAAATCTTTGATCCACCCAATGAAACCCCATGAATCAAACCATTTATCAAATAAAATGTCAACAATTACAAATTTTTATGTTGCTTTTCAGCTATAACAGCTGCTTATAAATCAATTAAAAATATTCTAGCAAATTCAATTAGAATACAATGAGAACTCAAAAAACAGCTAAGTGTTGCCATTTTTGGACTGCTTTTCTTTCATGGACAACAAACCGATTTCATGGCCAAGTGTCCAAATATTAAACAATATTTGCCTGGCACAGAACCCAAATGATTGAATTCTCAGGGCTCAGTACCAGTGGTTTTAAAATTTGGTGCAATGGCAACAGCTTGTGTCCTCAAAACATTCTCTGGGCTAATTTTGGCTTGAGTCCAAGCTTTGAACTCTTCCATGGAATTCACTGGGACTCCAATCAAACAAACACAAAAAGGATTAAATGGTAAAGTATACCTTTTCCACCAAACCACTAATTAAAACAAACACTCCATCTAACTGGTTCTTACTTAACTCTAAATACTAAAAACAATTTAACACTAAACTTGATCTTACAACTGTAACTATATAACTATTTTTCTCTATTTTATAAAATCATTTTTCAGCAGTTTCAGGGTCGTCACAGGGTGTTCCAGGTAAGTCGCTGTTGTCACTGTCGTTATCACTGTCAGCTGTTATCTCTGACTGGAAACATGCATGGGTAAATTGACTTGGCACCAAACAGGTCCTGTTCCTCCTGCAAAAACACACATACAACTACAAACATTAAGCAACACAAGACTTGGTCCTTGTCATTCACCTGTTTGCATGTTCTTGTGATAAACATAAAGTCCTGGGATCGCCTGTGGTCTTCCTTTCTTCACTGCACGGTGATGGATCACAACTGCAGGTTCTTTTCTTCTTTCATCTCTTAGACATCATTCAAGGGAGTCCAAAGTGGTTGATGCAGGCCCTAGCATGACATGGCTGTTTCACCACACCGAAAACCAGGGATGTCAGGTAATGGATTTTCGTTGTCGCTGGGATAATTGATGTTGCCTCCTGACAGAGCAGCTGCAATCATGTGCTCTTGTTTCTGCATCGCATCTTTCATGGCCGCTGTGAACGCTGCTGTCTGGTCACTTTGTTCAGCTCTGGTTGCTCACACCAGCATTTCATCAATTGCACAGCCTTGAGGGAGAGTGGCTAGGATGGTTCTGGTACATGAGTTGGCATTTTCAAAGGCAAGGGAACGAAACAGGTGATCTTGCACGTCTGTGGTTAGGTCTTGGGCATTCTTTAAAACAGCTGACAGTCTATCAATAAATAGTCCATATGGTTCTGTGGCCCCCTGCATGATGATAGCATATGGTGAAGGTTTCTTCTTGTCAGGAACCAAAAGCAAGGCTTTGTGGGCCAATGTTTGAGCCATCTGATGGATCTCAATGGGGTAGGTGAGCTGGACGTTGGTTGTAGCATATGGTCCTTACCCTGTCAGCATATCAGGCTGAAGTCCATAAAAAGGATCCCCTACTACTTGGTGTTTATTTGCCTCTTCAATTGCCAAACGCCCCCACTCTCTTTCAAAAATGAGGAACTGGTGAGGTTGTTAACAGCGGGGAAGCTGTACGTGAACAATCTGCAGGACAGAGTACATCTGCTGTAAAGATGTACTGAATTATATTTCTGGCTGCTTCTGATCTTATTCCATAGGTGGTAACTGTTTGCTTTGCTGAACTTAACACCTTCCCTTCATGAGGCTCCCATCAAGCCTGGGCATTTTCTATAGGAACTGGACAAGCAATTGAGTTGGGTACATTCAAATCACCTTCAAGGACCGCATCTCTCAAGACGCTCGCCCAGCGCCTCTGTATCGGATTCTGTTGGGCGACTGGCAGCACCACCTGCTGTGCAGAAGGTGGAAACGACAGAGCAGATTGTGCAGGTTGCAGAGCTGTGAGATTTTGCATGTTGTGTGGGGAAAACTGAGAAAGCACAGCTGTCTGCTTTTCTAATTGAGTTTGGCGGTTTGATAATTCAGCAAGCTTGACTCTTCTTTGCTGCAGTTCGTTTGCATGCTGTGATTTGTTCTGCAGTCGTGGCATGCCATGAAAATTGGGGTCGGGGCTTTCACCAACATCCGGATTTTATTTAACCCAGATTATATTTCACAAGAACTGTGAGGGAGAGAGAGAGAAAGAAATAGGAGCGAGGACACAGAGAGAGAGAAAGAGCACCTACGATAATCAGATGGAACTCGATGGTTTTTGAGGCCCTTCCCAACCCAAACTACACCATGACTCTAGAACATGTGTGGAGGTGTATTTTAGCTTGATATTTTTCATATTATCATCATCATCATTTGATTTATTTATATTTTTATTAAAACTATTTACTACTACTATTATTTCTTCTTCTTCTTCTTCTTCTTCTTCTTCTTCTTCTTCTTCTTCATCTTCTTCTTCTTCTTCTTCTTTTTCTTCATTTTCTTGTTACGGTAACTAATTCTTACATGCTTCTTCTTCTTGTTCTTCTGCTTCAACGTTTTTCTTTTTCTTACTCTTCTTATGTTATTTACTACGACTATTTCTTCTACATCACTATACATTCTTATTCTAATTCTTATTCCTTTTCCTAATGCCTATTCTTATTCCTTTTCCAAATTCCTATTCTTATTCCTTTTCCTATCTCTTATTCTTATTTACTGCTACTGTTTCTTCATCTTCTACATTGTCTATTTCTTCTTATTCTAATTCTATTTCTTTTTATGTTCCTTTTGGAAGGTTTTTTCTTTTTTGGTGCTTTTTGGTTTTTGGTTTTTTTTTAGGTGGGGGGCATTGTGTGATTTGGTTTTTTTTTTCCCTACTACTATTGTTTTAACACAGCTGTGATTTGTTTAGGAAGGCCTGCATTTGTCGTGGCCCTGCAGTGTGCAGTGGAGTCCTGATCAGGCCTAATCCTGGGGCTGTGGCGCCAGGCAGGGGAAGCGGAACAGGCTGCGCAGCGCGGGCAGCGCCCGCCTGAGCTGGGAGAGACGTTTCCTGCGGGGGGCCCGCTGCTGGCTGAGGCTGCCGGCCTCTGGCACCTGCTCCTGGAAGGCTGGAGAGGCCCTGTGTCCTCTGGGGGCCGGGGCTTCCACCTGGGGGGGCCAGGCACAGAGCGGCCCTCGGGGGCACGGCTCAGATGCCCCGGGCTCAACCCAAGCCTCGCGAGGGACAGGCACGGGGAACCCGCCTCCCACCACACCTGCCAGTCTTTGCTCTCTGTCTTGATCCTCAATGAGCTCCAGGACGCTGATTTCGTCCCACTCATCCTCCTCTTTCAGTAAGGCCTTCGCCCCGATGCTCCGTTCCCAGCTGTCCTGCACCAGGTCTTGGTCACTGTCATTCTCCCAGCTAGACTGCACCGAGGGTCTCTTTCCATTCCCTGCAGACACCTTCTGGGCAATGGAGTATTGCTCTTGACAAAGCTCTCGGGCAAGGGACTCTTCCCAATCTGACATTTCTTCGTAACTGCTGTCATCTTCATGGGACAGCTCATGCTCGCTGTCTTCTTCCCAGTCAGAAAGATTGTGGGAGCTCACGATTTGTCCTTGGGAAAGGCCTTGCACAGAGCACTCTTCCCAGTCTGAAACTTCTTGGTAGCTCCCAACATCACCATGGGACAGCTCTTCCTCAGTGCCTTCATCCCAGTCAGAGAGCATGTGGTAGCTACCAGCTTCTACTAGGGAGAGCTCCTGCTCAATGCAGGCTTCCCTTTGGGACCATCCATGGTAGCTGGATGTTTCTTCTGGGGGCAGCTCCTGCTCAGTGCAGGCTTTCCCTTGGGACCATTCATGGTAGCTGCTGGTTTCTGCTGGGAACATCTCCTGATCAGTGCTGGCTTCCCCTAGGGACCATTCCTCGTAGCTGGGGGTTCCTTCTGTGGACAGGTCCTGCTCAGTGCAGGATTCCCCTTCAGACCATTCCTCTTGGTTATCATCATCTCCAGGGTACAGCCCCTGCTCAGCGCTGGTTTCCACATGGGAGCCTTCCTGATACCCATCGGCTTCTGCCTGGCCAAGTTGCTGCTCAGTGCAGGGTTCCTCTTGGTCCGATTGTGAGAGCTCCTGGACCGTCTCACCTTCTCCCCAGTGGTCCATCCCCAGCTCCTGCTGTGTGCCATCTCCGCACTGGAGTCTCACAGCCGCCTCCCACAGATGCCACTCTTGGTGTCTCACAACTCCGCATGGGGAATCTTCCTGGACCTTCACTTCTTGGCTTTGGTAAAGCTCTTGGCCGGTAACATCCCCGCCCTGGGGGAGCTCTTGATCCGTGTCATATTCCCAGTCTTCCTCCATCATGGCCAAGGGCCCCTCCTCCTCAGTGTGCGACAGGGGCAGGCCTGAGCCTGCCAGCCAGCCGGGCAAGGGGCTGGGTGCCTGGGAGCCGGGGCTCACCTTGTCCTCCTCCATGTCAGATCGCCTGGAGCGCAGAGCGGGATCCCGGGAGCTGCTTCCTCCCGAGCCAGCGGCTCTCCTGGCACTGGGCAGAGCGGGGCCTGTGCACCTCACAAAGCCCCTGCAGGGCGTGGCTCTGCCGTGTCACAGAGGCCCCGGGGCACCGCAGTGTCCCACAGCAGCACCCAGGGCCCTGACACAAGGCGCCCGTGTCACAAAGGGCCACGCCCCGCACCCCTTCAGCAGCCAAACCCACTGCAAGTGGCACGGAGCAGCCCCCGCAGTGGTGGGCTTCTAGCCCCTTGTCATGATCTGCTCATTCAAATGATCAGAAATGCCTCTGCCGGAATTAGGGTGCAAATGAGAGACCAGATGCCAAAGACCAGAGTATGAGTTTAATTGAACAAGAAATGAGAGACCGACAGAGAGAAAGATAAAGAAATAAAAAGAGGAGTGGGAAGAGAAAGAGAGTGACAGAGACAGATGAAGTAGAAAACCTCCCCAGTCTGTGGATCCCAATGGCATCCCATGGTTGCTCTCCATCAGATCTCGGTGCTGAGGGTGCCCCGCACACACGGAGTTCAGAGGGTGGATACACAACCCTGGGGCTGGGAGGGAAGGCCCAGGTACCTCCCCTGGTGGGGACAAGTTTGACAGAGTGTCTTGCAGCAGGCTCTGGATCCATGTCAGCCCTTTGCATCACCAGCAGTGCTCTGCTGCAAGGCCTCAGCCATGGCTCTGGGGAGAGCTTTGGGGGTCTTTGATGGATCATGGCACCTCCTCAGCTGCCCCTCACGGGAATGTCCCATGGATGGGGCCTTTTCAGGGTGGGGATTTTACAGCTGAGCCAGTTTGTGTGAGGGAGGATGGGTGTTCAGTGCCTGTGAGCAGAGGTTACAGCACAGCGCCAGAACTCTCCTCCTCCCTTCCTGCTTGTGGGCACTCCACTCATCCAAGTTTCTTTCTCTCCTTTACAGAACTTGTGTGAGAAGCTGCAAGAAAAGCTGCAGAAAACTGAGGCTAGGATCAAGGCAACGCATGAGAGGCTGGAGGAAGAAATGAAAATTCAAAGAGAAAGAGAAGAGAAAATTCTTCTCCTCCTTGAGAAGCTGGAGGCTCTAGAAAAACAAGTGAGTGAAAGAGCAATAATCACTGCAGTGGCCAAAGTGATGCTCTCCCTTTCCTCACAGTCCATGACTCTTGGCTGACAGGGACAAGTTGTAGTCTCTGACTGCTTTGTTCTCTTTGACTTGAGGTGGATGTGTTGACATCTTACCTGGCAGACTGCAAAGATTTCCAGCAAGTGACAGGCAACGAGGAGCCCCAAGATTCCTGTGAGGCACAGCAACTGTCCCAAGCAGAAGTGCTGCCAGTGGGGCATGTTCTGAAGATGCTGGAGGAAAAGAGGAGTCCGTGGGAGGAGGTAAAACATTTGAACAAGCACCTGCAAGTGTGTCTGCAGCTCTGGGAGGGGGAAAAGAGTCCTTGGGAGAAAGTGGAATGGTCATTTTGGCAGCCACTCTTCAGAAAATCCATGACAATGGATTTTGGAGGAAATGGAAAATGGATCTGGCCATGAGCTCAAGTAAAACCAGCCTTTGGGTTTGACCCATCCAGTTTGAGAAGTGCACATCAGAAAAAAACCCTGGCAGAGCCCTGCATGTGGCTGACAGCATCTTCCTGAGGGCTTTCATTTGCAATGGGATCTCAGACTCATCTCTGCAGCCACTTTTCTGACACAAACTCCTTTGTTGTCTCAGATCTGCACAGGCTCTTCTATTGAACCTGCTGGAGCAGCAGTGTCACCTAAAGGAGCCTTTGCTGCCCAAGCCAAGAAGTGGAGCCTGGGCAGTTTGTTCATCTCCAGCACTGGCAGAGCTGCTGCTCAGCACCAGGAGATGGAGGATGACTCCCTACAGCTCCTGAGTACGTCTGGTGTCTTTCTTCTCTGAGGGACAGTGCATTGTGTGCTCGTGTCAGCAGAGCTGCACCCAATGATCCTCCTCAGTTTGGTGTCACAGGGACATTGAGGAGTCCCCACAGGAAATGCTGTGCTCCAAGGCAGCAAGAGAGTGCTCTGGCTGTTCCTGCTGCCTTTGAGGGCAGCTTGGACGTGCTTGGGTTTGCCTGAGCTTCCCTATCTGCTAGAGGCAGAAGCAGGGATTGTTCTTGCATCAGCACAAGGCTGTGACCTAGCAAATGATATAGGCAAGTGCTGTGTGCTCGTGGACAAAGTGGATAGAATGGTTAGCTTCCTAAATTCTCCTTAGACTCCTGACTTCTCACCAGTCATCAGAGCAAAAAACCTTCACAGAAATTGATTTGTTTTGGTGTTTTGTCCTTTAATTGGTTGTGGTTTTAATTTGGGTATTTTTCTGTATTTTTTTGGTAGCTTTTTTTTCTCCATCCTGAAGGAGCTCTGCTGTCCCATGAGTCTTACTGGTGTCATTTTTATGACTGTTCTTATTACCACCACCACATCTACAGGGTTTTTTTTAATGAGAATATTATATTTTTGTCAGTGAGTATTCCTTTGAAAGAACATCGGGTGGCAGCAGAAACAGAGAGCAAAGAGGTGTTTTCATTGGGCTCCCAATGAAAAAACATACTTTTATAACAATTTGTATTTAATATCCTCATTTTGTTTATATAAAGATGTGTCCAAGAGACACATCAATGTTGTGTGATCACATAAAACTGCACTGCAGGCATTTCTCAGGAGCCAGCCTCCAGCCCCTCTGCTGGATATTCCTCAGATCCACGGCACTTTTTCATCCCTGATTCCCACTCATTCCCATGACTGTTACAATCCCACCCACTGGCCCAAGCCCTGCTCAGATCAGTCCCTAGGAACACACATCAAGCCCTGGGTGATTCTGCAGCACAAGTCATTGAATCTGCTCCTTGCCCAGAACAGCTGCCAGTGCTGTGCTCTCAGATCAGACCTGGTGGGGCTGAGAGCAGAGCCCAGCTGACTCTCTGTCTGCCATCCCCTGTTGGCACAAAAAGGGCATTGATCTGCACCTGGGTGTGTCTGACCTCAAAGCCAATCCTGTTGTGTCCTGAATGGGGGCACCAGCTTGGAAGGGGCTGGCTCTGGCTGTGCCTTCTTCCCATTGCTTGTCAGTGCTCGTGCTTGGCCTTTGCCAGTTTTGTTGTGGTGGCTGCCCTGCCCCTGAGGGCTGGTGTGACTGCAGAGGCTGGAGCCTTCCTTAGCTGGGAGAGTCCTGCTGCCACCCAGCCGCTGCAGCACGGAGCTGCCCCGAGGCAGCAGCCCCTCAGTGGGAAATGCTAAAGGTAAGAAGGCTTTCAGAAAGCTGTGGAAGCAGGCCCCAGAAAGAGAAAGAGCAGAAGAACTTGGAATTAGCTGCAACTGCAAAGCTTGAAAGTAGGAAAAGTTACAAGAGTACAGCAAGCAAGAACATGAAACAATGGTTTGAGTTTTTCAGTTTGGCTAGGAGAGACCTTAAGACTGCAGAAAAAATATGCTTAGCAAAATAGTAGAAGGTTTTAAATTTATAATGGAATTTTGTGTCTTGTTAATAGAAAGCATACAAGCAAGCATTGTTTGAAGCAGGTGTACATGTGCTTTTAGTGATTCCTAGAGCAATTGTCTATAAGCTGTAGCAATATGCTATTGGCTAGAAAGTTTTTTAAATGCCCTGTAACAAAGAACTCGTTGGCTGCTGCTGGCAGATGTGAGCTGTTGCCATCTTTCAATTGTCTCAACCTGTTCTCAGGCTGAGGTGGCAATAAAGGCTCGAGGAACATCTCACATTTGTCCCGTCCCATTCATGCACAAACTTCCAACACAGCCCTGGTCTGGGCCAGCTTCTGCTTGGCATGGGCTGGGCTCACCAGAGGGGCAGCATCTCCTCTGGGCAGCTGTCCGTGTCATGCCGGCCCCTGAGCAGCACTGCTGTCCTTGCTGCCCTTGCCCGCTGTGCCCAGCTGGGAAGATGGGCACGTGTGCGGGGCTGAGAGGGCGAGTGCAATGGCAGGGACTGATCCCTGCTGCCAGGGGGCAGAGAAGCAGTGTGGTTCTTCACATGGGGCACGGGCAAGGGCGTCTTCCAGCTCAGCCTGTTCATCAAGGGTGAGTGTCCTGATGCTGAAGGCTCCCTTGGGATTGATTATAGCAAGAGCTGCTTTGGTTTACAAATGGAAAGGCATTCTTTTGGCAAAGTGCTGCAAGGTGGAGAAGATGCCCTCCTCTCCTGGGAATGCATCTCCCTGTGCTTTGTCGCCCTGTCAAGAGATCTCTCCAAAGGACTGTAGAAAATCAGTCTCTGTGCTGACCATTTGTACTGCAGAGCTGCCTGTCTTCTTGCGGTTGTTGTTGTTACCCAGCTGACCAGGATGGACTCAGAGCCCCAGACAGTGGGGCTGCCTTTTGTATCTCTTGCATGCTGGGATCTCTGCTTTCAAGTGAGCACCTTGCATTTTGTTTCCCTCAGGGCAAATGGTGAGTGTGGAAAATCCCCGCATGAAATACATTGAACTGGAAAATCTTGGCAGTGGGTGAGTCCAACCACAGTTACTCCTACACAATCATGGGGCAGGTGATTTGCTGCTGGAATATCTATGGAGTGTGAAGCCAGGCAAGCTGCAAACATATTCAGACACTGGGGTTAGTCTGCCCCATCTCTCACTACCAGCCAGAATTTGTAAGTGTGGTCAGAAGGCATTGTCCAAGACACTTCTATTTCCTTGCCAGAAACAGCAACCTACCCCCTATCACAGCAGTGACATAGTTCTCAGGAACATTTCTTCCCAAGTGTTTGCTGAAGGAAATAGTCTGGTGTCAGGATAAAAACAGCCCAGTTTAGAAACTGAAATCCAAGATGAAAGAATAAACTGGCCTTTTGAGCTGAGGCAGTAAAGCCCAGTGCTTCAGGAACAGGCCCAATGCCCCAAGCACTTGAGAGGAAAAGGCATCATCTGCCTTCAGACAAACCCTTCCTGCATGCTGCAGCTTTGAGGCATTTCCAGCAGAGATCTCCTGGCTGGGCTGGCTTTCACTCCAAGATCTAAATGGCTTCTCCTTTCTTTGTTGCTCTTTTGTTTCTAGGACGTTTGGAGATGTTTGTAGAGCCATTGACACTGCCACAGGAGCAGAGGTAAATGTCAACAGCTCCTGCAGATTCTGCTGCTCTCCAGGGCTTTCCTCTTGTGTCAGCTGTGGCTGGAGCTTTGGCTAGAGCTGTGCTGCAAAGGCACAAGAAGCACAGCCTGGGGCCAGCCTGCCAAGTGCATTTGGGACAGTCTTTGTCCTTCTCAGCTGCCAGAAGGAAGGCAAGGAGGGCAGCGGTTCCTTGCAGAGAAGGACGCTCTCCCTGGCTCTCAATTGCTCCACCAAAGGTGGTGCCTTAGAGCATCTCACTGCTCTCTGGGGCTGTTCTCCTGAATGAGTCCTGAATTCTCATTTCTGGCTGCCAGCAAATACATCTGAATGTTCCTGGCAGTTCCTTAGCCACCTGCAGTGCTGCACTTGGGAACTGCACGTAGGAAGGGATCTGCAAGGTGTCCCTGAAAGCCCTAAGCCCTGCTTAGAGCCCAAGGTGTATCCACAGAGTACCAAGGCAGGGATTCCTTCTTCTGAGTACAGACAGAGCAACAGAGAGTGTGCTCAGAGCTTTGTGGGTGACAGTTGAGACACCCTTGTTAACAAGTGGACAAGGCAAAACGGCAGTGGCCACATGTCCTGTAACTGGCCCCCAAAAGACCAGAGAAATGGGCTGTTGGGATGTCAGTTCCTAATTACTCCTTTGTCTGAGCACAAGGCACTTTGGCACTTTGGCTTGGCTGTGTCATTGCAAAATCACTTGCTCCATGTGTGTTGTGGTCTTGTGCCACCAACTTGTCAAGTGACTGATTTTCTCTGTCATTCTAGGTGGCCATCAAGAAAATAAAGCTTCAAGGACTGAGTAGGAAGCAAGACATCATTACAGAAATCACAGTCATGAAGAAGAATAGGAGTCCCTGTGTTGTGAATTATTTAGACAGGTGAGAGCAGTCATGGTCTTATCCCATGAATGGTTGCTGACTTACTAAAAATATGTGAGGTTAAAAAGCCACTTTGGACACTGGCAGAAAAGAGAGTTGTTCATTATTGGTTAATTCTTATTTCTCTACTCATCTCCAATGGTTGGCAAGAGAGTGCATTTTGTCTGCATGAGTCTTGCCTGGCTTTCAAACACATAGTTTGAAAATTATTCAAAAGCCTGGATCACCCTACCATAGTAAGTCAATACTCTGTAACTTCAATGCCTCCATTGTTGTTTAGGAATTGATTTTTTGAAGTTTCTTCAATGCTGATGAAGCATCCTGGAGAGGATGTGCCTTGGATTGTTGCCCCTCTTTTCCATGGCTGTCCATGCCAGGAGCACTAGGGGCTTATTTCCAGAATAAACATGTGTGACAGGCTTTTCATCATGGTTGTTACTAAACTGCACTTCTTGCTTGCTGGCCATCTAAGACATCTCCTTTTTCACAGCTGTGCCATTCTCCTTGAGACTGCACAGACTGCAGACAAAGCACAGCCTAGAGGGAATGTCTATTCCTTTAACTCTGTCAGTGTCACAAAGGGACCCAGAAACAAGAATCAAGCACAAAACCAGCATAGCCATGCCTGTTCATCTGCACGGCCTTGTTTCCTTCTTTCAGCTACCTTGTGCATGAGGAACTCTGGCTGGTGATGGAGTACATGGATGGAGGCACTCTGAGCCATGTCATCCGAGAGACTGACATGTTGGAACACGAGATTGCAGTTGTCAGTCGGGAGGTGAGGGATCCCACCTGTGCTTGGGCAGGATTGTCTGGGAAAAGGGCTCAGAACAGGAGCAATTCCATGTGCCAGGCTTTGTTTCTGTGTTGCTGCTGTGCTCTGGGCAAGCAGGAGCATCTCAAGTGAACTGCCTGCCAGTGCCCCTGCACTCACTGCACTCTGTTCTTGTCCTCTTTGCTGCTGCTGCATTCTCACTCTGTCTCTTGGACTTGCTGTTCTCCATCTTGCCTCTCTAAACTTTGGCCTGTCTGCACTGCATTCCTTGCTTGTAAAAGCAAAGATGGTGGTGGCAGGATTGGAAATGAACAGCAAAGGAAAAAGAGACTCATTTCTCTCAGTCCTCAGCTGGGAAGGTCAGCAGTGCAGCTGAAATGCTCTTTTCTTCTGAGCACATCCACTGCAGCAGCAGTAATTGTGGCTGGTTTGCAGGGGAGAGTCTACAAGAGCACTTGCTCTTGCTCTTTGCAAAGCTGATATGCCTTTCTTTAGAAAGGTGCTGCTCTGCCAGTGTTGGAGCAGCAAGCTCCTGCTCTCCATGGCACTGTGTTCTGCCAATACTCCCCATTCCCCTGGAGAGGGAATCTTTGAGAGATGTTTTTTTTCTTGTGTGATAAAATCACATCACAGATTTGTGCCCTCCTGTTTGTGTTTTCTCTCTCAGTGCCTGCAAGGACTGGATTTTCTTCACTCAAACCATGTGATGCACCGGGATGTGAAGAGCCTCAACATCCTGCTCAGAACCGATGGCTCTGTCAAGCTGGGTCAGTATATTCTTGGTCAGCTGCAGCATTCCAGGGATATGTGGGGTGTGGGGCTGCTTTGGAGTGACTGCCAGCCCCCCAAAAATGGTGCTGGTGGCAGTGCAGGGTCCACACGGTTGCCACGTGTACGGATGTATGGCAAGGAACAAGCAGTCCAGAGTGGCTGTGCTCTGTGTGTGTCTCTTCCCAAGGGAGGGAGCTCCAAGTCTAAAGCTTCAGGGGAACAAAAGCCACTGCTGGAGGCAGTGTCAAAAATGGGGGGATTTTTTCAGTAGCCAATGCCATATTGCCTTGGCTGAAGTCCTGAGGAAACAGAGCAGGGACACTTGTCCAGGAGATTCAAGAGCACATTCTCCAACTTCTACTGGGCAATTCTTTTGCTTGCTTTCCCAATTGCACAGTATTCAACTCAAAACAGTCTTTTGCTTTCTCCCCAGCTGATTTTGGCCTCTCTGCTCAACTCACCCACGAGCAGAGCAGACGCAGCTCAGTGATTGGCACTGCATGGTAGATGGCGCCTGAAGTGGCCAAAGGTCAACCCTATGGCCCCAAAGTGGACATCTGGTCTTTTGGAATTGTGGGCATTGAAATGGTGGAAGGAGAAGTCCCCTATGGCAATGAAAGTTCTCTCTCGGTAAGGTGTCAATACTCTCTGGTCCCATTGTCTTTCTCACCTGTCTCATGTTCTTTCTGTGTGCCCTTGGACAAAATCCCATTGGCATCTGCTGGAACTACTCCCACCACGGTCCCTTTCTAAAAATGTCCCTGCAGCACATCAGCATCTGCTGTAGTTTGGGTTGCATCATTGGGGATTGGGGCCACTCAAGCCTTACCCCACACAAACAATCTCCATTCTCAGGCAACATTTTGCTTTGGCTTAGAAGTCGTTCCAGCTCTTTTGGCTGTGTGGACGGCCCTAAGAACAGGAAACAAACATCTGAGAACTGGTGTTATCTTTCCTGAAATGAAGGAAAGGAACCCAAACCCAACAAAGTTTCTAAAAGAGTGGTTTGGAGAGAAGAAGTGCACCCCCATTCTTCTCACAGGGAAACTTGCCTGGAACATGGACATGAGGGTGTGAAGGCCACAGAGTCTCTTGTACTTCTTGTGCAGTGCTGCTGAAACACTCAGTGACCATATTTCTTTCCTAACCCAAGCCACTTTCTCCATGTCACCAGGCTGAAGCCTGGCAATGTGGAGAGCCTGCCAAAACCACCCCTTTGTTTCCTGGCACTTTCTAGTATTGGCATACCATGGCTGCATCGGGGTTTGGGTTTTTTGTTGGTACAGGAAATTCACCTCTGCCTCTGTGCCACGGCAGAAACAAACTGCCACTGCAGAGTGGAGCTTGAACAATGGGATCTGGGAGAGCAGTTACAGACATGAAAGAAGCAGGGGAGAGACTGGTGTTTCCTTTTTCTCCAGGCTCAACTCCTGATAGCCACAGAAGGCATCCCAGAGCTGCAGCAGCCCAGGCTCCTCTCACCTTGGCTGCGTGACTTCCTGAGCTGCTGCCTGCAGAGAGACGAGGAGCGGCGCTGGTCTGCCCAGGAGCTCCTGCAGGTAAAATGCCCAGGGGCTGCAGGTGGAACAGTGTCCCAGGGATGAGCTCCTCCTCCACTCAAGTGCAAGGCATCAGATGAGCCCCCCTCCTCCTCATCTCCACTCCTGGTGCTGTTCACATGGAAACAGTCAGGAATCCTAGCCTGGGCTGGGCTGGCAGGGACCTGTCAAGGTCATCTGCTCCAAGTGCCCTGCAATGAGCAGGGAAATCATGAAAGAGATCACAATGCTCAGGCTGAATTATTTCCAGGGCTGGGGCACTCAGCATCTCTTGCAGCAAGCTGTGCCATTGCTGCTCCATGCTCCTTAGACCTACTCTGACTCAATCCCCTTTTCATTTTAAAAATGTTACCCTGCCATTGAGGCTCTTAGCTTGGAAAGCAATCGTTCATTGTTGATTTTTTTTCCTTTGTGCAGCATCCGTTTTTAACATCAGCCAAGCCTGCATCCAGCCTGGTGCCACTTATCACATGTGTGAAGAAGTGGAAAGAGCAAACAAGAATTTGAAAATCACTTTTAAACTGTTCACTCCATGACCAGCTCAGAGGAGAATTGTAGAGTAGGATTTTAGCTATGACTGTAGAGTAAGATTGTAGTTTAGGACTGTAGCATAGGATTGTAAATAAAGTTCCTGAAACCTCAAATTATTTTGAAGATTCCCCTCCTTCTGAGCCTGTGAGAAAGCTCAGCATTTCCTTCTGAACTGTCAGCTTTTTCTTAGAAGGGGAAAGTGACATTGATGGTTTCTTTGGTATGGTTTGAAAGGGAGGAAGGCTCTTCTTCATTCATCCTCTCCAGACCACAGTGTCTTTGGAATATGGCCCACTGGCTGGGTTTTCCCCAGCTGTGGCACTTGTGTTTGAGGCAGAAAGGGCAGTGGCATTCACAGGCAGAACCTGCAAAGGAGGAGTGGGGCAGCCCAAAGATCCTGTGCACATACAGCCTTGAGCTATGACTGGAGAGCATTGGGATTCTTGCCCCTGGGATTTGTATCCCTAAGTGCAATGTCTTTGGCTGAAGGAGAGTTTTGCTGAAGCGAGGAAGCAGAGAGCTCAGGGAGGCTGCAGGGAAAGGTGCAGAGCTGGTGCAGAGCTGTCAGCGACTGCCAGGTGAGACTGGGCCCCACCTTGTCTAGGCTGGAGCCCCAGCAGAGCCCTGGCAGAGCCCGGAGCAGCCTGAGCCTGGGCAGAGGAGGCTGCCATGAGGCCCTTGGAGCTGCAAGAGGCAGCAGCCCAGCCCTGGGTGCCTCTTGGTGGCCCCGGGTGAATCCTGGGCTCTCAGAGCCCAGCTGGCAGCTGGCTGCTCCCGAGGGGAAGCGCAGCCCTGCTGGGCACAGCACAGTCTGGGGGCATTGGCCATCTGCAGTCTGCACAGCAGGAGAGAAAGGCCAAGGACAGCCCAGGGCTGCAGGCCTGGCTGAGCATTCCTGCTCTTGTGCCGGCTGCCCTGTGACTCCTGGCCAAGGTGAGCAGTGTGTGCAGCACTCCGGGCACAGCGGGAGGGAGCCGGGCTGCTCCGCAGGCTCCAGCACAGGGCAGCGTCCTTCAGGCACGGCGCTTCTGCCAGGGGAACCCAGGGCAGCCTCAGGCAGGGACAGCTTGTCAGCTCACATCTGCAGCAGCCAGGGCCTCACACAGCTCTGGGAGGAAGTGCCTGCAGTCCTGGAGTTCTGCACTGAGCCAGAGCACAGGTGTGAAATGCAGAGTGTTGTGCAGAAATCTTCAGGGGCACCAGGCCAGCCTGCTTTGTGCTGTCTGGCACACAGCAAGCACTGTGCAATACAGCCCTGAGCTGCTGGGTGAAAGGTGTTAGAAAGGAGCCAAGTCTTTAGATGAAATTCAATGGGGACAAAGTCATTAAAGCAAAAGAGAACTGTTTTGTAGTAAGGATTCACCTGAGCTGGGTGTGTATCTCACTCTCCCAAGAGCCAAACACACACACACACTCCAAGAAAATGCTGCTTTTTACTGCCTTTCCCAGCCCAGGGCAAACTGTGTCCCCTTTCCCTCTGGCTGGGCACTGGGGAACTTCTATTTCTATTTTCTGCTCACCGCTTACTTTTCTGTCTCCTCCCCTCTTGCCCTACTTCCCTTTTGGTCTGGTCTTCAAGCTGCCCCCTGTCTCAGCTCACAGCAACACCCAACAAATTAACTAGAACAAATCCAAACCCTAACAAACAATGCCTCGAACCAACAACTTCCATTCTTTTTTCTAACAATCTTTTGGCTGCAGCAAAATATTACCACATATCTCACCGAGGGAATCAGGGATGAGCCTGTGGCTTGTGCTTGAGCAGTGAGTTGATTTGGAAGGGAGCAGAAGGTTTTCAGTAGGCAATTTGTGTTTTCTTTCCTAATTGCTCTTTGAAGGAAAGACACAATGTGGCTTCAGTCAGCAAAAGCATTTTCAAGGTGCATTGACAAAATGCTTGTGGGCAATTCCGAAAGAAGGAAGGTGTTGAGAAAATGTTTAACTGTAGCAAATCATGAATTTCGTTAGCATTAACAGTGTGGAGCCCTTGATTCCCGCAGTGCAGTGATTGATGTGTGCAAGTGGCTGCCTTAGCCTTGAGGACAGAGTAGTCCTCCTAAGAAGGTGGCTAGAATGCATTCAAGGGGAAGAGAGCGATTGTAGGAGGCTCTTGAGCATCAGAGGAGAATTTGAGGAATGGGATGTTCCCCAAATGACCACCAGAGACCCTCAAGAGACCCCTACTCTCCCATCAATAACTTCCCAGAAGTGATTGAAGTATGTCAAATAATTGGAGGGAATGTTTAGCCTGTGAGTTTCAGCAAAGGAATGAGTCAGTCTTATTTCCATGGTTACAAATTAGTTGGTGAGATTTCTGAGTGAGCATGTGTTAGAAAAGTTTTCTGCCACTTTTCCCATCAAACTTCCCACTGTTTTTCCCCTCATGTTTTCTGCCTTTGTCTGCCCTCTTGTTTCTCATTCTTTTCCCCTCAGGATTCTCACAATGTGTCCTTCACATATTTGCGGGCTGATTCTCTCTCTTTGCCAGTAAAGTTTTTCACTCTCTTCCCCTCACATTTGCCTCCATTTTCGCCCCTATGTTTCTCACCCTTTTCTATTCAGGTTTCTTAGAATTTTCCCATCATATTTTTCTGCCTTTTCCTCCTCTCCCCTTCCTCTTCTATTTTCACTCACATTTTTCACCATTTTCCCCTCAGGTTTCTCCCCCTATTCCCATGCAGGTTTCCTACTCTTTTCTCCTCTCACACGTCTCCCCTTTTTTCACTCCCATTTCTCACACTTGTCACCTCACGTTTTCTGCCTTTTTTCCCCTCACATGTCTTAATCCACTGGTTCCTGTCAGTGACTGATCCTCTTCAATACTTGATGGACTTCTCTTCTTTTTTTCCTGCAATCCCCTATTCAAAAGAATGGGTGCCAGAGCAGCGCTCCAAGAAGCCCCTGCGTGTGCGTCTGCTGAACGCAATGTCTGTGCTCAGCTTGAAGAATCTCATGAAAAACAACCTAAACTGCACTGGACTTCCTGCTGCAGTTATGGTTTGTATTTTAATTCTATACATTCTTACTAGTGTTCTAAAGAAACAGGTACCCTGAGGGATCCACATCACAGGTGAGCAGCCACTGCACCCTGCGCCGCAAGCAGATCCCATCTCTGTTTTCATCACCTCACAGCCACTATGACTCCTGCCTGGACAAAACCACTTGTGATACTTCTTGATGCTAAACCAAGTCCATCTGCACAGGAAATGCCTTTGCTTCCTCTGGAAAAAAAATTAAAAGTTTTTATTTTAAAATGTTCAGTCCCTTGAGTTTTTGTTTTCACCTATTAAAATTACCTTGACATCAAAATACTGCCAGCCGTCCTTAAAAACTGGCTGGTCTATGTTTGTGTGCACAGAGCAAAGGTGCCACACCGTGTTTGTTTCCCGGGTGTCTGTTAATGTACATTTCAACAGATGGCTGAAGGGGGGGCTCTGCCTGCCCCACGTGGCTCCGGGGCTGGGGCTGGGCTGGCAGGGGCTGCAGATTGCGCTGGGAGGCGCAGCCTGGGCCCCATCCGCCATCTTGTGTGTGCCTGCCTCAGCCCCGGCCGCCATCTTGTGTGTGCCTGCCTCAGCCCCGGCCGCCATCTTGTGTGTGCCTGCCTCAGCCCCGGCCGCCATCTTGTGTCTGCCTGCCTCAGCCCCGGCCGCCATCTTGTGTGTGCCTGCCTCAGCCCCGGCCGCCATCTTGTGTGTGCCTGCCTCAGCCCCGGCCCCATTTGTGCATCAACCCAGTCCAACTCTGAAGAGACTGTGTTGCTATTTTGTTGGCAGTCAAGGTCAGCACCAAAGACACCAACACCAGCAGAAGAGTCTACAGGGAAGGGCACAGGTTTGGCTCAAAGCAGCTTGTCTTAACTTGTCACTGTCCTTTATCCAGGAACACCTCCCCATGTGCAGCCACAGCAAATGTTCAACAGCAGATCCATCAGTCACTTGCTCCTGCTGGCATTGACAGACACGCAGCAGCTGCAGCTCCTGCACTTCTGCCTCTTCCTGGGCATCTCCCTGGCTGCCCTCCTGGGCAATGGCCTCATCATCAGCTCCATAGCCTGCGGCCACCACCTGCACAGCCCCATGTTCTTCTTCCTGCTTAACAAGGCCCTCAACGACCTGGCCTCCATCTGCACCAATGTCCCCAAAGCCATGCACAATTCCCTCTGGGACACCAGGCACATCTCCTACACAGGATGTACTGCTCAGGTTTTTTGTTGTTTTCTGCCCAACAGAGTTTTATCTCCTGACCATCATGTGCTACGACTGCTACATGTCCATCTGCAAACCCCAGCCCTACGAGACCCTCCTGGGCAGCAGAGCTTGTGCCCACATGGCTGCAGCTGTCTGGGCCACTGCCTTTCTCAATGCTCTCATGGACACGGCCAATACATCTTCCCTGCCCCTGTGCCAGGCCAATGCCCTGGGCCAGTTTGTCTGTGAAATCCCACACATCCTCAAGCTCTCCTGCTCCAATTCCTGTCTCAGGGAACTTGGGCTCATTGTTGTTAGTGCCTGTTTGGTATTTGGTTGTTTTGTGTTCATTGTGTTCTCCTATGTGCAGATCTTCAGGGCTGTGCTGAGGATCCCCTCTGAGCAGGGACAGCACAAAGCCTTTTCCACCTGCCTCCCTCCCTCACCTGGTCATGGTTTCCCTGTTCCTCAGCACTGTCATGTTTGCTCACCTGAAGCTCCCCTCCATCTCCTCCCCATCCCTGGATCTGGCCCTGTCAGTTCTGTACCTGGTGCTGTCTCCAGCCCTGAACCTCCTCATCTGCAGCCTGAGGAACCAAGAGCTCAAGAAAGCTCTCAGGGCACTGATGTCTGGATGCTTTTCAGCTCCCACACACTGCCTGCTTCCTTCTGTCATTGGCTCCCAGTGCACATCATGGCAGGCCAACACTCTCCTGATTTATATTTCTTCCACTTCTGATGCTTGTTATAAATGAAATCACCCAATTGATTAATAAAAGTATTCATTGAGAAATTGAGAAAGAACAATCGAGAAAAGCCACAAGCAAAGTCAGTGCTGAGCCCGGGATCAACACTGGATGAACCTCAGACATGGCCTCTATTGCACCGAGCCCCCCACAGTACACAAAGTCCGCACTGTGCAGCTGATTTTTATACAGTGTTTCGCTGTCCAGTACCTGATCTCAGTCCTTTGTATCCCTTGTTCGAGATACATATTCATGTATCATTGTTTTTCTGCTCCCAGTCTGTTGAGTGGATTTCTGAGAAGGGAGATGCCCATGAGTGGATTTACAGGAAACTGGCATTGGGATTCACCACCTTGACAATACTGATAAGATTCATATCAGTCGTTACTCGCTGGGTCATTGGTAGACCCATCGACGGTGAGGGCCCATCTCCTCCCAGCTGCACCCTTCTTTCTTCTGCTAATGTTGTTTTCCTGGGTGCTGGCAGCGATGTCACAATCTGTAAGAGTGGCTTCGGGCATGGTTTGAAGGGCATGACTTTCAAGGCGCTCGTGAGTTTGGTTTGAAGGTTACAGTTATGTTTTGACATGCATGATTTTACAAAACATATTTACAATAAAACCAAATTATTTACAACATTTACCATGAGGCCTTGCCCAAACTGGGCCCTTTCTGAAGGCAAAGGCCAAGGCAGGGCTCTCAGTTGCACTGCCAGTGCCATGGAAGGCCCCAGAGCAAGAGGGCATTTCTGGGGTGCAGGGATCCCATCTTGACAGTGCGGCCTTGCAGCTTAGCAAAAGCCAGACAAATCTGGATTTTGCTAACCAATGTGACATCCTGGCACATGGGGACAGGGTTTGGAGTGAGAGTCAGTGAATGGAGTTAAGTCTAACTGAAAATGAGTAGGGCAGGAGTGTTGATCTGCCTGAGGGTAGGGAGGCTCTACTCAGGGATCTGGACAGGTGTACTTGATGGGTCAAGTCCACCTGTATGAGACAGAAGGCGGCCAAAGGCTGGGTGCTGCACTTTGGCCTCTCCCAGCCCATGCAGTGCTCTGGGCTGCGGGAAGAGGGGCTGGAAATTGGCAGGAAGCCAAGGGCATCCCAGCTTCTGTCAGAAGCAGTGTGGCCAGCAGGAGCAGAGCAGTGATTGTCCCTCTGCCACAGGGCACCGGTGAGGCTGTACCTCAAATCCTGCAGCATTGGGTTTTGGACCCTCACAAAAAGGAAGACATGCAGGTGCTTGAGTGTGTGCACAGAAGGGGAATGGAGCTGGGGAAGGGTATGGAGCACAAGTCTGAAGAAGAAGGGCTGAGGGAGCTGTGGGTGTTTAGCAAAGTGGGAAGGTGCCTCATGGGGGACCATACAGTTCTCTACAGCTCCCTGAAGGCCAGGCTGGGGTCATTATATTTGCCCATGGAAGAAACTATATGACCAGAGGAAATGACCACAAGTTGTGCCAAACCTGGAGCTTTAGACTGGACTCTTTCAACAAAAAGGGTATCAGTCTTGGGAACAGGCTGCCCAGGGAAATGGCTGAGTCAGCAGCCTCAGGGAGATTTCAAAGTGATGTGCAAGTGGCCTTTGGGGAGCCAGGTGGCTGGTGGAGTAGGCAGTGCAAAGCTTGCAGTTGGAGTGTTTGATCTGCAGGGTCTTTTCCAACCAAGCTCGACAACTCAGAGCTTTAACTGGAGCTCAGGATGGAGTCAAGGTTGAAATGGAATGATCCTCAAGGGTGCGTTCCAAGATGGATATCTATGAGATTGCCAAGGCAGGGCAGCTGATGAGAAAGACAAAAGAAAGACCAAGAGAAGTTGATTGAAGAAGATTCACTCCAAGGCTGCCACTCTGACTGGCTGAGCTGGGGTGGGGACAAAGGGCGGGGCTGGCCTGGCTGTGGTGTACTGTGACACCTGTGACATCACGGGGGACCTGTCACAATGGGGGCAGCTATAAAAGGCCCCAGCAGGTAACGCTGGCCCCGTATTGCTTGGGCAAGCGGAGAGTGCACACGTGGTGGGGAGGCTGGGCTGGGGACAAGGGCCGGGGCAGAAAGGCTGCACCCAGGGTTGGGTTCTCCCTCTGCATGCAGAGACAGCCTCTCATGGCAGAGCCTTGGGCAGGGCACCGTGCTGCTGCTGCTGCTGTAGCAGCTGCTTGGGATGTGGGACAGGCCTCGCTGCTTGCCAGCTCTCTGGGGCCCTGTCCTTCCTGCCCCCAGATCCCTGGCATTGCCGCCCCTGCTGTCCCCACTGACAGCTGCCTCCCTCCCAGCACCACTCAAGGCCTTCTCTCCCTCCTCCTGCAGACCATGGAGACCTGGCTCTTGTGGTTCTTGCTTTTGCAAAATGTACTCCAGTACCCACAGCCCGTGGGTGATGGCTTTGATGAGGCAACACGTCTGCGAATGGAGGCACGTGCAAAGCTGCTGGAAGAGGAGAAGACTCATCTGGAGCGGGAGGTGGAGCAGCTGGCCCTGATGAAGCAGAGCCTTGGGGGCTGGGGGGACCTGTTCTGGTCTGCCTTGCAGCCCTGGCAGCTCTGGCCTCTGGCTGGGCTCCTGCTCCTTCTCTTGGCCCTGTGGAATATGTGGAGGAAAAGGAGCTTGAGGAGAGCGGAGCACGAAGAAGAAAATGGTGCTGCAAATGAAGAGGGTGGTGTTGGAAATGAAGTTGGCATTGAGGCTGCAAATCCAGCAAACAACGAGGCTGGAAATGAAGTCAATAATCAGGATCTTGCCGATATCATTGGAAGAATGGTAATGGACCGCATCCAGTGGCCTGTGGGTGACTGGCTGCACTGGAGGAGCTCAGAGGTCTTTCCAACAGAAAATCATGATTCCATGATTTCATCTGCTGAGTTCAGCCAGATCCACGTTAGCAGCATTCATTTCCTCAGGAAGTTTCCTCTTGCTCAGCTCTTGTGCCCTAAGGCTTCAGATCCTTTAGGTGCTGGTGTTAAGCTGCTCATGCTGGATGAGACCACTCAGAGAGAAGAATACAGTCCATCCAATTCCTTCTGGGACATGGAGAGGGGAGGCTGTGGAAACAGCAGCATTGTTTGGTGTGGCCTCCTCTCTGCCCTTCAAGCCTTTCAGTGCTTTGAAACATCCAAGAGCTTTTTCCAAGAGGGCAAAGAAGCAGCTGTTCCTTCTCCCATGTCTGGCTCTCTCCAGTCTCTGACCTTGCCTGGTGTTGTCCCTCCTGCTGTGCCCTCTGTTCCCCTGGGTCTCAGTGGCTGCTGCCCAGGACTGTGGAACTGGCACAGCTCCAGTGGTCGAGCCCCTCCTTTCTCTGCCCTTGGAGCTGCCTGCTCACAGCAGCCTTTTCCATCTGGGAGCTGCACATGGAGAGGGAGTCCCCACTTCTGTTCCTTGCACAACCTCCAGGAGCCCAGGGCTGCCATCTCAAGTCCCTGCTGGCCCTGAGGGCTCCCAGGTGCCTCAGGCTGCTGTGGCACCACTGCACACAGGAGGGAACAGTGGCAGGGGCTGTGCTGCAAGACAGCTCCATGTGCTGCTGCTGCTGCTGCTGCTGCTGCTGCTGCTGCTGTGGGGATCATTTGTCCAGCCCTGGCCCAGAGTGAGGGATCAGATGCAGGCACTGCTGCTGCTCCCTGGGGATCAGCCACAATTTGGTTGTTGTTGTCAGTGCCAGCAGAAGCGGTGGCTGCAGCAGTAGGTGCTGACAGTGCCCCAAGCCCCAGGGCCAGAGGGGTCTCTGGGCTGGCAGGGAGCTGCCCCTTGTTCTCCCTCTGCCCCACACAGAGCTGGGCCGGGCACAAGTGGGGCAGCACAGCAAACAGGGAGCCTGCCAGTCTCTGCCAGCCCTGTCTGCTCACAGTTTGGGCCTTGGAGCCAGCAGCAAAGGACATTCCTTTTACAGGACATGTGATCTCTGTCATAAAAAAAAAAAAAATTGTACATAAAATGTGAAACACACAATCAAACCCCAAGTTTTCACTGGAATATCTTCTGTGACTTTGGATTAAGAGGTAACTGATCTTTTGAAAAAGAGAACTCGGTTATTTACTTTGTGAATGTGCTGATGACACAGCAGGAGGATCCATCCTACTGACCTCAGCAGTCTTTTTTAAAAGATTTGGGGATTTGTTTCCACCATTGTTGTTTTAAATTCTGATTAAAGCAATAGGAAATTGCTTGTGCCCTTCCAGCTCCAAGCAGGACTGGGAATCTAAACTCTATTAAACCCCAATTACTTTAGAAGGTGACTTTCCTTCTCACCCTGTGAATGAGCTGCACGTTCCCTTGGAAATTGTCAGGGCTTTCTTAAGGAGACAAAGTCCCACTTACAGCTCTTTGCTCTGGGTTACAAGTGCAGAAGGGCAACTCTTCATCCCTCAACTCCAGACCGCCCTGTCTCGGGAACACGGCCCACTCGCCAGGTGTGGCCCACTCCTGGCACTTCTAGAGGAGGAAGAAAGGGCAATTGCACAATTCCAACCCAAAGGAAATGAAGAGTGGGACAGATAAACATCCTGTGGGGATATAGGAGTTCAGCTGGGACTGTGTACCATCTGGGTTCTTGCCAACTGGATGTGGATCCCTGCCTGCAATCTCTTGGCCTGCAGGAGAGTCTCACTCACCTGCAAAAGCAGAGAGCTCAGGCGCTGTGCTCGGAAAGGGCTCGTCTGGTGCAAAGCTGTCAGAGCAATGTGAGGGCACAGCCAGCCCAGCCGTGCCCAGGGCTGAGCCCAGCAGAGCCCTGGCAGAGCCCAGAGCAGCCTCAGCAGGCGCAGAGCCCGGCTGCAAGGAGAGAACCCAGAAACCGCCCGTCAGCTGAAGGCTCCTGTGCCCTTGTCCCAGCTGCCCGCGGTGCCCAGGCCGTGCTGGCCGTGCTCAGAGCTGGGCCCAAAGCTGCCCATCATTGCTGCCTTGGGCAGCAGAGCAGGAGGGCAGGACAGCCCAGCCTGCAGCCAGCCAGGGCAGATCCAGCCCTCAGCAGCTGCCCAGTGCAGGATGCTCCTGTGCTCACTGCCGTTCCCCAAAACCTCTTATCCCACCCGTGCCAAGAAGACACGGACACACCTCACACCATCTGCTGCCTCAAGAAAAACTGCTCCCAAACGATGTCCTCAGCCTTCTCCAAGGGCACGACCCATCCACGCCACAGGTGGTCCCAAGCACTTCCCAATCCAGTCTGAACACTCCCTAGAACGCTTCCTTTAGGAAAACAAACAATAAATTATTGAAAATAGATTACAGACAAAAAGGGGAAACAAGAAAAAAGGTCAAACATCTTATCTCTCTCAGGGGCTTGAGGAAGGCTCAACCCTTACATGCTGGGGAAAACCCCACCCATCCCCCCTGCACTGCCCCCCAAAAGTATTGGCATTCAGCCGAATGTGGACTCATCTGCAAATTGGCTGTGGAGCCTGGCTTTGAAGGAAGTGCCAGAATCAAAGTCCCTCATCTTCAGCCGTCGGTGGCCAGGTGGAGGAAGAGGTTGTCATCCTTGCTGTCATCCTCGATGTCTCCAGAGCAGCAACCCGACCTGGTACAGCCTCTCCAGGGGCTCTTTCTCCTTCCCTGGGGGATGAGACCAGGCTGTCAGTGTTCTGCCCAGGGCCCCAGCTGTCAGTGAATCAGGACAAGCCAAACCAGCTTGGATGGTGGCCACCAGTGCTGGGAAGAGCAGCTCAGCTCCAGCACAAGGGCTGCGTGTGTCCATCCCACGAGCCCTGCACACTGCTACAGGCAGGACAAAAAGTCTGGGTTGCTTTGCTTCTGATTGCCAAGGTCTGTGTGGAGCTGGAACTTACCAGGGTCCTGGATCAAAGTGTGCCTGTGGCTCTCTCCCTTCTTCTAGGGCAGATGAATATCCTGCATCCAAGGATCACAGAACAGGTCTTCTAATGAGGGCCTGTCCAAGGAGTGCAGGGATAAACACCACCTGATCAGAGTTTGGCAGTCTGGGGAGAGAAGCCAGAAGACACCAGTCAGTTGGAGAAGGCTCCTGTCCCACTCTTCCCATGCCCAGGCCATGCTGCACGTGCACAGAGCTGGGCCTAAACTTTCCCATCAATTCCCTCTTTTGGAGGAGAGCAGAAAAGCAGGACATGTGCCACCTCCCCAGCAGCTGCCAGAGCGGGATGCTCACGAGCCTGCTGCTGTCTCTCCCAGCACTGGTATTGCCCCGTGCCCAGAGATGAGGATCCACCTGGAGAGAGCCGTTGTGGCAGCGGGAGCTGGCCCCAGCTCAAGTTCCAGCCCCTCCTGAAAGGGTGCTTTCCACAGACCATCTGGTGCAGCATGATGCCCAGGGACCAGATGGTTGCTGCCTCGCCGTGGTACCACCCAAAGTGGGTCCATTCTGGGGGGCTGTACGAAGGTGTTCCTATGGAATACAGATGGAGTTCATCGGGGGGATCAGAGCTGCTGCTCCCAGAGCCTGGCCCCAGCATCCCTGGGCGTGCAGGGGCTGCCCCAGTGGCACACAGGGTGACCTGCTGCCCTCTCAACAGCACCAGTGACTTGTGTACAAACTCAGGATTGGAAAAAAAGCCACTGGTATCGGAAGTGGGCAGCGGAAGCCTTGGCAAGGCCTGACCATGACATGGAAAAGAAAAACCAACTCAGTGCTGGGGAAGAACCATGCCCTCATCCTCCCTGCCTGCACTGACCCAAAATCATTATGAAGCCAGGGCAAACAGGAGCAGTGGAGCTGTCCAAGCCCATTCTTGCCTGCACACCAAACCGGCTGGTGCACTGGTTCTGGGGCCCCTTCTCTGCTACCCCCACCCACGGGTGTTTTTGTCGGGCTGGCTGCCCCAGTGCCAGTCCTGGGCAGAGTGGTGAGCAAAGGCTGCCAGCAGGGCTGGAAGCTGGTCCCCCCCAGCACCCCCACTCTAAAGCAACTCGGCTGAAGACTTTCACCAGTGACTGGCAGCAAAAGGGAGAATCCCTGCTGCCACAGCCAGGTTGGGCCATCAGATGCTGGGACCGGGATCACAGCCCTGCGTGGGCTCACCTGCAAAGTGAGCGTAGGCTGTCTCTTGCAGGTAGGTGCCACAGCCAAAGTCAATCAATTTGGCCTGCCCGGTGGCCAGGTCAACCAGGATGTTCTCTGGCTTGATGTCCCGGTGCAGCACCCCGCAGCTGGTGCAGTGCCGCACGGCTTCCAGGACCTGGTGGAACAGCCCCCGCGCCTCCTCCTCGGACAGGAAGCCCCGTGCCCGAATGAAGCGCAGGAGGTCCTGACACCGCTCCGGGCGCTCCAGCACCATCACGATGTTGTTGGTGAGTTCAAGCCACTCCAGCAGCTGGATGACACCAGGGAAGCCCGTGGACACCTTGTCCAGCAGCACGATCTCCAGTGGTGCGCTGGTGCCGTCGGGCTGCGGGAGGACCACGATGCCGTCAGTGGGGCTGATGCCGTGCCAGGGCTGGGGAAGCCCTCAGCCACACTGGGATGCTCTGTGTCCTCCGCTGGCCCCACTCTCGCTCCCTCTCCAGGCATCCTGGCAGCTTCCACCCTCCCGGGCCTCGGCTCATCCCCGCCCGGCACGCCCCGGCTTCTCCCGCTGGCCACCGCTCACTCACCAGCTCGCCCCAATGCCGGATGCGGTTCCGTGGGACTCTTTTGATGGCCACCTGCAAGTCAAGGGGAGCAGCGGGCTCAGCTCGCCGCCCGCCCTGCCGAGCCCCCTCCTCCGCCCTCCTCCTCCTCCCTGCGCCCCCTCCTCCTGCGCCCGCCGCCGGCCCCGCCGCTCACCGGGGCGCCGTCCGAGAGCCGCGTCGCCGCGAAGACGCTGCCGAAGCCGCCGCGTCCCAGCAGCGAACCCACTCGGTAGCACTGCTGCAGGGCCTCCTGCGCCTTCTCTGCCGGCGAGACGCGGCTGTCAGCGCTCGGCCCGGGGCCAGGAACGGCCCCCGAGCGCCCTTCAACCGCCCCGGGCCGGGCATCCTCCGGCGTTCGCTCCTCGGAACGGGACAGCGGCGGCTCGGGGCCGGCGGCCGCGCTGCCGAGCGGAGGAGCTCGGGCCGGGGAAGCCGCAGCGGAGGCGGCGAGAGCGGCCGCGCCGCCTGTGTCCTCCGCAGGGCCCGGGAGGAGCCGGGGCCGGGGCCGCGCTCGGGGACGGGCTCGGGGCTGGAGCCGGGGCCGGGCCCGGGACAGGCGCAGCCAAAGGGCGGCGATGCCGCCGCAGGCCCAGGCACTGATGCCCGCCCAGCAGCGCCACCGCCAGTACAGCCGGAGCCGGGCGGCGGCGAGAGCGCGGCGGGACGCCCGGGGGCGGGGACGGGGCGGCCCCGCTCGGGGCCGGGGGCGGGCCCGGGGCATGGCCCGGCCCGGCCCGGGGAGAGAGAGGCCGGGAAAGGAGGGGGACACTGGGGACGGGATGCCGAGAGAGGCTGCGGGACCGCGGGAGAGGGAGAGGTGAAGCAGGGAAGAGTAGGTAAACTCGATTTTCTGCTGCCGCTGCTGCTGCCGCTGCTGCTGCTGCCGCTGCTGCTGCTGCAACTGCTGCAACAACCGCTGCCGCTGCTGCAACTGCAGCTCCAGGGCCGTTTGTCCGCGTGTCCCTGGGTCCGTTCCCCCATCTCCCCGGGCGAAGCTCCGCGTGCCCCAGGGACAGCCCCTGAGTGTGTCCAAACACGGGAACTTTGCCGTGTTGAGCCAAGACCCAGAGTCTTGACTCCTGCACAGCGGCACAGGAGTCCCCTCGGATGCTGCTGTGCATTGTCCCTGCTGAGGGTCAAACACTGTCGGGGCACATTTCCTGGCTGTAGGATTTTCACCTGACCCAAGGCCTGCACTTGTGCCTCCAGCACTGCTTCCCAGCAAAAACAGGGCAGGGCAAACTCTGTGCAGCTCATGGTATTTTACAGTGTGTAAAACTTGCTAAGTCATCCATCTCAGAAGTCAGATCCATTTGGAATGAATGGGATGGAATTGTAGCGTGAGATGGAAAAGGGGAGCATAGAAATAAATAGAGGAAAATATCTTGGATTGTTCCTTTCTGTTTTCATGTCACTGCTGGAAAGCTGTTTCAGTTTTCCAAGAATCTTCTCCACAGTCCTGTCTGTTCTTTCCAAGAAACTTTTGTGGAAAACAAGGTCGAGCTCCTGTCTCAGGATGCACCACCAAGTGCAGCTTCTCTTGCCTTTCCATGCTGTGTGTGCGGCACAACTTTTGCAGCAAAGCAGGTCAGATGTTTGGAGAACCTGACAACTTGTCCTTTCTTTTCCTGGAGGGCTGGGGAGCTGTGCCACTGGTGAGGTTTTCATTGTTCCTGTTGTAACCTAAGGAAAACAGGAGGTGGTAGCAGGAGTTGTTAGGGAATGCAACCCTGACAGAATTCAGAGAAAGAATCTCTAGAGCCTGCAGCCAGCAATGGAGAGTTGTGTGCTAGTCATTCACACATCTCCACGGACACCTGGAAAGTGACCTAGAACATTAAAATGGGCTGGCAGAGGCAGTTGGTTTCTGTGTTCAGTTCAGATGATTCTGCATCTCCTGTGCTGCTGTAAATCGAGAGCACAGTCGGTTCATGATAAGCACCAGAACAAGCACAGCTGGTCTGTAGCTGCACATATGAATTTGGCCATAAATCAGAAACCCAATGTGGCTGGCTCCTCTAGTTTGTTCTAGATGAGGAGTGAGCAAGTCCTTGGGTGAGCAATGGTAGGATAGATTTTAACTCAACCAGGACAGCCCAGTCAATCCCATTCAGCCCTGAATACAGACATATCCTTAGCCACGGAGCTGGGCAGTGCAGAGACCCCGACCAATCAGTTGTCCAAGCCTGACAATTTGAAACCCCTGAAAAAGGGGGCTCTGAACAATAAACCCTGCTGTGTGCCACGTATTCTCGGTGAGTGCTGGCATCTGTCTGTCTCCAACCTACGGCCGTAATGTAATAAAACTGGACCTCCCAGAGTAGAGACAGAAAGAATGTGAAAAGGAGAAATGCAGGGAATGACTTGGTGGACTTTGTCTGGAAGAAGGGGAAATTTTTCTAATCCTTTTTAGTCCGTTCCCTCTGCTTTTATCCTTCTTACAAGGCCACTTGCATGGCCCAGCTTCCTCAAGGAATGAGGACCTTGAGCTTGTGGAACTGCATGAAAAATGCCCTGTTCCTCTGCAGGGACACTCGGGGTGAAACAGAAAGCAATTTGGAAGCAAATGTATTAAAGAAAAACCAGTTCTTGAGCAGATATTGGTGTCACTCACCTAGACCAACAATCTCTTTGGCTCAGCCTCAAGCAGTGACCTTGAGGAGTGTCCCCACTGCAGGGAGGAATCTCTACACCTCCCCAGGGAGGGAAATGTCAAGTGACTCTGCGGTTAAAATTTGGGATGGGGCCTTTCTAGTCTGCTCTGTCAGTCAGATGTGCCCAGGCTGTGCCAGCTCAGCAGCTCTGCACAAGTTCTCAGTGGTGTCACTGGGTTTTTCCTTTTCCCAGGGATTTTACTGGCTCTGCCCCAGCTTCAGCTCCTACTCAGGATGTTGAACTTTGGGATGGAGGAGTCAGGCTGGTTTAAACATGACTGACCCCAAAAGCAGTGTGACCCCCTTTCTTCATTTCCCACGGTGGGCCTTGCAAAACAGTGCCTTGTTGGAGCTGTTTGAGCCCATTCCAGGCAGAGCCTCCTGCTCCAGCAGGAACTGCCTTTCCTGTGCTATGACCAGATCCCGCTGCAGGAAAAGCCCCAGGCTTTTCTCTACTACTTTCTCTGCCACTGAGGACAGAACTGCCAGTGCCAGATCCACAGGGACGAGATGGAGAGGGACTTCAGGTAGGTAACAAAGCCAGTGGTGATAAACAGGGAGACCACAGACAGGTGAGGGAGGCAGGTGGAAAAGGCTTTGTGCCATCCCTGCTCAGAGGGGATCCTCAGCACAGCCCTGAAGATCTGCACACAGGAGAAAACAATGAACACAAAACATCCCGAGTCCTCAACAGGCACTAACAGCAATGAGGCCAAGGTCCCTGAAGCAGGCTGAGGCTTGGGAAATGGCTCAGCTCTGGCACTTCCCACATGCAGAACAGCCCATGATTTCTGTTTCCCTACAAGCCCCAAACCAGTCCAGTCTCCAGCCCCAGAGCAGTGTCCAGAGGGGAATATGCCCTGTCCTGCCTGTTCCTGTCACACCTGCAACCTCCGTGCCATCACAGAGCACCTGGGTCCCACTCTGCTTCCCATGGGTGTTTCAGGGACCCCATCCCTAACAAAGCTCCCACTCCAGCAGTGTCCCAGCCTGGGACTTGCCCACAGCTGCACAAGGCTCTTGTCCCCACAGTGTCTCGTCAATGCCCTGGCCCTGGGCCCAGGCCAGCAGTGCTCCTCAGCAGGATGTGCCCATGCCAAGGGACAAGGGCAAGTCAGCACTTCTCCTAGAGCAGCCACTGGGAGCTCATTTGGGGAACAGAGATGCCCTGTGAGGAGGGGGGATGTTGGTCTCCTTCCAGCATCTCTGATAAGCCCTGTCTACCAAGGGCCTGAAGCACCAGGAAGACATTTGCAATCCTGGGCTTCCGGGAAGGATAATCCATGGTGAAGTGGTTCCTGAGACACTTGCATGGCTGTGATGCCTGTTTGACGTTCTGGGGCATTACTGAAAGTTCTGCTTCTCTCTTTCCACGGGGACACTGTGGATCCATCAGAGATCTGGGGCAGCCCAGCTGGGAAAACATTCCAGGCCATTGCCTTGACTGTTTGCTCTGGCATTTGCCCCAAGGAGCCGCAGTGCCCAGTGGGGAAGGTTTTCCTCTGGAATGTTGCTGCTTTGTGCCCTATTGATGAGAGAGCAGAGTGTCCCCCTGGGGGATTCTTGACCAGATGGACAAGGAGTGGGACATCATTGGTGTGTTGAGATCACCTTGGAGAGGAATTGAGGAAGTGTCTGCAGCGTCCTAAGTGGGGGACTTTGTCCAAGGAGTGGTCCAGGCTTCCTTGGAGATCAGTGCCACTCAGGGGGATGGTGCTGGGCAGCCACCGACCATGTGCCCGGGGACAACGAGCTGGACACACATGGAGGTTGCCGGGGCTGGTGGAGTGAGCCACTCTTTCAGGGAGCCCCATGGGAATGTCCCTTCCTCCCTGGGGGCTGTGTCTCAGCCCTGCAGAAACTGTCCCTGCGGGTGTACGTCCCTACCCTTGTGCCAGCCTTTCAGGACAAAGGAGTTTCCCCTCTCCTATCAACGGTGTCTTCTGTCTCAACAACTTGCAAGAGGGTTCTCAGCACTGGAGAGACTTCAGGAAGAAAAAGCCGGGGAATTCCTAATTAAAATGGGAAGCTGGACTGAGCAAGGCAGAACAAAAACCAATGTGGCTGAATCATGCGTTTTCTCCCTTTATTCTTCCGGAATGGTGGGTTAAATACAGTTTCAGATAGTTTGCAGTTGCAAGTGTTTTCTAATTGGCATTCAGTGTGAAGGAAAATGCAAACAATTTCACACTTAAGGAAGCCACCATAAAAACACAATAACTAACCTATCTAAAGCTTAAGCACACCTTAACCTAAATTTTAAGTACGCCACAGGTCTGTCTAGTTCTAGACAGGTCTGAAACTGAGGCCCAGATTGGGGTAGTTCAAATCTCATTCCAAAACACATCATGCCCACATTCCCTAAGAAATCCTGCTACACTGAGCCAGTTTGTGTCAGGGAGGATGGGTGTTCAGTGCCTGTGAGCAGAGGTTACAGCCCAGCCCCAGAACTCTCCTCCTCCCTTCCTGCTTGTGGGCACTGTGTGCAAACGTGGCCTCAGCAGATGAGCCTGTGGGCTATGGCCTCCCCTGCCCGAGCCTGGCCCAAGCTGATTTTCAGGACAGCTGCTGGCTTTGCCTTTCTTGTGGATACATGCTGCTGCCTTAGTCTTCTTTCCTTGTCCCTAGGCCAGAGGTCATTGAACAAGAGTGTCACCTTGATGGTGGCTCAGGTTCTGTGAGACAGCTCAAGTCCCAGCCCAAAGCTGCAGTCAGGTGAAGGAGGGGTGGGCTTGGGTGGTCTCAGCCTCCTTACTCAGGTTTGTCAGAATGGGCAAATCTCCTTCCTAGCAGTGTGTAAGCCATGACCCATAACATTTCAGTCTCTGACATGGCTGATGTGCCCAGAGCCCCTGTGAGGCACAGTGGCACACACAGACAGCCCGAGCCCCACACTGCCCAGGCCTGGCTTGGGAGGGGGGGCTGTGCTGGCCATGAGGAATTGGCCAGGTGGACGCAGCCAGGCAGTTGTGGTCCGTGGCTCCGTGTGCAGGCGGAGGCCGGGGATGAGGGGTGTCCCTCAGGGAGGGCTCTGCCTTGGACCCAGAGCACTGGAACAGCTTTGCCAGTGAGGCAGAGTGGCTGGAGCTCCCCCTCAGCACGGGGTTTGAGGGGACAGGAAGCTGAGCAGGGCAGGGGCTGAGGAGAAGCACTTGGGGTGCGGATGGAGGAGAAGCTCAGCGTGAGCCGGCAATCTGTGCTGCCAGCCCAGAAAGCCAGCCCTGTGCTGGGCTGCATGGAAAGGAGCGAAGGGCAGCAGGTCAGGGGAGGTGATGGTGGCCCTCTGGTCCATTTTTTTAGACCTCACCTGCAGCACTGCATCCATGTGGCGGGGGGGCAGCATAAGAAGGACATGGACCAGCTCGAATGAGTTCAGAGGAGAGCGATGGAGGTGCTCAGAGGGCTGGAGCACCGGTGCCATGACGACAGGCCAGGCAGAGAATGTGTTGCAGTTGGCTTAGGGAGAGATGCCTGTGCCCGAATTGAGGCGCTAAATGAGACCATATGATGACAACATCCAGATTTTATTTAACACAGATTTTATTTCACGAGAACTGTGAGGGGGAGAGAGAAAGAAATAGGAGCAAGGACTCAGAGAGGGAGAAAGAGCACCTACGATAACCTTCCCAACCCAAACTACACTGTGACTCTAGAACATGTGTGGAGGTATATGTTTGCTTGATATTTTTCATATTATCATCATCATTTGATTTATTTATATTTTTATTAAAATTATTTACTACTACTACTATTTATTATTATTATTTTTCTTCATTTTCTTGTTACGGTAACTATTTCTTCTTACGTGCTTCTTCTTCTTGTTCTTCTGCTTCAACGTTTTTCTTTTTTTTACTCTTCTTATTTTATGTACTAGGACTATTTCTTCTCCCTCACTATACATTCTTATTCTTATTCTTATTCTTATTCTTATTCTTATTCTTATTCCTTTTCCTAATGCCTATTCTTATTTCTTTTCCTAACTCTTATTCTTATTTATTGTTACTGTTTCTTCATCTTCTAGGTTGTCTACTTCTTCCTATTCTAATTCTATTTCTTTTTATGTTCCTTTTGGAAGTTTTTTTTTTAATTTTTTTTGGTGCTTTTTGGTTTTTGGGGATTTTTTTTAGGTCGGGGGAGTTGTGTGTTTGGTTTTTTTTCCCCTACTACTATTGTTTTAACACAGCTGTGATTTGTTTAGGAGGGCCTGCATTTGTCGTGCCCTGCAGTGTGCAGTGGGGTCCTGATCAGGCCTAATCCTGGGGCTGTGGTGCCAGGCAGGGGAAGCGGAACAGGCTGCGCAGCGCCCGCAGCGCCCGCCTGAGCTGGGAGAGACGTTTCCTGCGGGGGGCCCGCTGCTGGCTGAGGCTGCCGGCCTCTGGCACCTGCTCCTGGAAGGCTGGAGAGGCCCTGTGTCCTCTGGGGGCCGGGGCTTCCACCTGGGGAGGCCAGGCACAGAGCGGCCCTCGGGGGCACGGCTCAGATGCCCCGGGCTCAACCCAAGCCTCGCGAGGGACAGGCACGGGGAACCCGCCTCCCGCCAGACCTGCCAGTCTTTGCTCTCTGTCTTGATCCTCAATGAGCTCCAGGACACTGATTTCGTCCCACTCATCTTCCTCTTTCAGCAAGGCCTTGGCCCCGATGCTCCGTTCCCAGCTGTCCTGCACCAGGTCTTGGTCACTGTCATTCTCCCAGCTAGACTGCACCGAGGGTCTCTTTCCATTCCCTGCAGACACCTTCTGGGCAATGGAGTATTGCTCTTGACAAAGCTCTCGGGCAAGGGACTCTTCCCAGTCTGACATTTCTTGGTAACTGCTGTCATCTTCATGGGACAGCTCATGCTCGCTGTCTTCTTCCCAGTCAGAAAGATTTTGGGAGCTCACGATTTGTCCTTGGGAAAGGCCTTGCTCGGAGCACTCTTCCCAGTCTGAAACTTCTTGGTAGCTCCCAACATCACCATGGGACAGCTCTTCCTCAGTGCATTCATCCCAGTCAGAGAGCACGTGGTAGCTACCAGCTTCTACTAGGGAGAGCTCGTGCTCAGTGCAGGCTTCCCCTTGGGACCATCCATGGTAGCTGGATGTTTCTTCTGGGGGCAGCTCCTGCTCAGTGCAGGCTTTCCCTTGGGACCATTCATGGGAGCTGCTGGTTTCTGCTGGGAACAGCTCCTGATCAGTGCTGGCTTCCCCTAGGGACACTTCCTCGTAGCTGGGGGTTCCTTCTGTGGACAGGTCCTGCTCAGTGCAGGCTTCCCCTTGGGACCATTCATGGTCCCAGCAGTCCAGAGTGGCTGTGCTCTGTGTGTGTCCATTCCAGGGGGAGCTCCAAGTCTAAAGCTTCAGGGGAACAAAAGCCACTTCTGGAGACAGTGTAAAAAATGGGGGGATTTTTTCAGTAGCCAAAGCCATATTGCCTTGGCTAAAGTCCTGAGGAAACAGAGCAGGGACAGTTGTCCAGGAGATCCAACCGCACATTCTCCAACTTCTACTGGGCAATTTTTTTTGCTGGTTTTCCTACTTGCACAGTATTCAACTCAAAACAGTCTTTTGCTTTCTCCCCAGCTGATTTTGGCCTCTCTGCTCAACTCACCCACAAGCAGAGCAGACGCAGCTCGGTGATCGGGACTTCTTGGTGGATGGCGCCTGAAGTGGCCAAAGGTCAACCCTATGGCCCCAAAGTGGACATCTGGTCTTTTGGAATTGTGGGCATTGAAATGGTGGAAGGAGAAGTCCCTTATGGCAATGAAAGTTCTCTCTCGGTAAGGTGTCAATACTCTCTGGTCCCGCTGTCTTTCTCACCTGTCCCACGTTCTTTCTGTGTGCCCTTGGACAAAATCCCATTGCCATCTGCTGGAACTACTCCCACCACGGTCCCTTTCTAAAAATGTCCCTGCAGCACATCAGCATCTTCTGTAGTTTTGGTTGCATCAGTGGGGGAACTCCAGCCTTACCCCACACAAACAATCTCCATGCTCAGGCAACATTTTGCTTTGGCTTAGAAGTTGTTCTAGCTCTTCTGGCTGTGTGGATGGCCCTAAGAAGAGGAACCAAACATCGAGTTTGGATATCTGAAGCTGAAATTTGCAGCCTGCTGAGAGACAGGGCTGCAGGTGTTACCTGTGTGCCAAAACAGGCATTTTCATCCCAATACATTTTTGTGCATGCATCTTCATGTGTCTGTGTTTAAGATGAGATTCCAAAGGTTTGTTTCCTTACCTGAGGAATAACTGGTGGATTTCCTTTCTTTCCTTTCAATTCCCATTGTTTTCAAGAACCAAGCAAAAAGCTTGATGACTTTTGTTTGATGGCAGCTGTGCTGAAGGGACCAACAAGCACTGCAGAGATGCTTTTCATGTCATAATCCTTGGAAACAGTAGAGTGAGTTAGTATAGCAAAGTCCCTCCTCCAAACAGCCTGTCAAGTGTTCAAGGGAATCCTCAGAGAAGCAAAGGTGCCTTTGCTGATGTAGTTTCCACTAACAAGGTCAGTCAATGAAATCAGCTGCCAAGGCCAGATCTGCTGGATGTTGGAAAAACTGTGGCTGCATTGGGGTTTGGGGTTTTTGGTGGTACAGGGAAGTCACCTCTGCCTCTGTGCCACGGCAGAAACAAACTGCCACTGCAGAGTGGAGTTTAAACAATGGGATCTGGGAGAGCAGTTACAGATATGAAAGAAGCAGGGGAGAGACTTGTGTTTCCTTTTTCTCCAGGCCCAACTCCTGATAGCCACAGAAGGTATCCCAGAGCTGCAGCAGCCCAGGCTCCTCTCACCTTGGCTGCATCACTTCCTGAGCTGCTGCCTGCAGACAGACGAGGCGCGGCGCTGGTCTGCCCAGGAGCTCCTGCAGGTAAAATGCCCAGGGGCTGCAGGTGGAACAGTGTCCCAGGGATGAGCTCCTCCTCCACTCAAGTGCAAGGCATCAGATGAGCCCCCCTCCTCCTCATCTCCACTCCTGGTGCTGCTCACATGGAAACAGTCAGCAATCCTAGCCTGGGCTGGGCTGGCAGGGACCTGTCAAGGTCATCTGGTCCAAGTGCCCTGCAGTGAGCAGGGAAATCCTGACAGAGATCACGATGCTCAGGCCTGAAATGTTTCCAGGGCTGGGGCTCTTGCAGCAAGCTGTGCCATTGTTGCCCTACGCTCCTTAGACCTACTCTGACTCAATCCCCTTGTCATTTCAAAAATGTTACCCTGCCTTTGAGGCTCTTAGCTTGGAAAGTAATGGTTCATTGTTGTTTATTTTTCCTTTGTGCAGCATCCATTTTTAATATCAGCCAAGCCTGCGTCCAGCCTGGTGCCACTGATCATGTCAGTGAAGAAGTGGAAGAAGGAGAAAAGAATGTGAAAATCACTTTCAAACAGTTTTCTTCATGACCAGCTGAGAGGACGATTGTAGCTAGATTTATAGCTACGATTGTAGAATAGGATAGCATTGTAGCATAGGATTGTAGCATTGGACTGTAAATAAAGTTTTTGAAAGCTCAACTCATTTTGAAGATTCCTCTCCTTCTGAGCCTGTGAGAAAACTCCACATTTCCTTCTGAACTGTCAGGTTTTTTTCTTAGAGGTGGAAAGTGACATTGATGGCTTCTTTGGCACAGTTAGAAAGGGAGGAAGGCTCTTCTTCATTCATCCTCTCCAGACCACAGTGTCTTTGGAATATGGCCCACTGGCTGGGTTTTCCCCAGCTGTGGCACTTGGGTTTGAGGCAGAAAGGGCAGTGGCATTTGCAGGCAGACCCTTCAAAGGAGGAGTGGGGCAGCCCAAAGGTCCTGTGCACATGCAGGCCTTGAGCTATGACTGGAGAGCATTTGGCTTCCTGCCACTTGGATTTGTATCCCTACGTGCAATGTCTTTGGCTGGAGGAGAGTTTTGCTCAAGTGAGGAAGCAGACAGCTCAGGGAGGCTGCAGGGAAAGCTGCAGAGCTGGTGCAGAGCTGTCAGCGACTGCCAGGTGAGACTGAGCCCCACCTTGTCCAGGCTGGAGCCCCAGCAGAGCCCTGGCAGAGCCCGGAGCAGCCTGAGCCTGGGCAGAGGAGGCTGCCATGAGGCCCTTGGAGCTGCAAGAGGCAGCATCCCGGCCCTGGGTGCCTCTTGGTGGCCCCGAGTGAATCCTGGGCTCTCAGAGCCCAGCTGGCAGCTGGCTGCTCCCGAGGGGAAGCGCAGCCCTGCTGGGCACAGCACAGCCTGGGGGCATTGGCCATCTGCAGTCTGCACAGCAGGAGAGAAAGGCCAAGGACAGCCCAGGGCTGCAGGCCTGGCTGAGCATTCCTGCTCTTGTGCCGGCTGCCCTGTGACTCCTGGCCAAGGTGAGCAGTGTGTGCAGCACTCCGGGCACAGCGGGAGGGAGCCGGGCTGCTCCGCAGGCTCCAGCACAGGGCAGCGTCCTTCAGGCACGGCGCTTCTGCCAGGGGAACCCAGGGCAGCTTCAGGCAGGGACAGCTTGTCAGCTCACATCTGCGGCAGCCAGGGCCTCACACAGCTCTGGGAGGAAGTGCCTGCACTCCTGGAGTTCTGCACTGAGCCAGAGCCCAGGTGTGAAATGCAGAGTGTTGTGCAGAAATCTTCAGGGGCACCAGGCCAGCCTGCTTTGTGCTGTCTGGCACACAGCAAGCACTGTGCAATGCAGCCCTGAGCTGCTGGGAGAGAGGTGTTAGAAAGGAGCCAAGTCTTAGATAAAATTCAATGTGGACAAAGTCATTAAAGCAAAAGAGAACAGTTTCTTAGTAAGGATTCCCCTGAGCTGGGTGTGTATCTCACTCTCCCAAGAGCCAAACACACACACACACTCCAAGAAAATACTGCTTTATACTGCCTTTCCCAGCCCAGGGTGAACTGTGTCCTCTTTCCCTCTGGCTGGGCACTAGAGAACTTCTATTTCTATTCTCTCCTCACCGCCTACTTTTCTGTCTCCTCCCCTCTTGCCCTACTTCCCTTTTGGTCTGGTCTTCAAGCTGCCCCCTCTCCCAGCTCACAGCAACACCCAACAAATTAACTAGAACAAATCCAAACCCTAACAAACAATGCCTAGAACCAACAACTTCCATTCTTTTTTCTAACAATCTTTTGGCTGCAGCAAAATATTACCACATATCTCACCAGGGGAATCAGGGATAAGCCTGTGGCTTGTGCTTGAGCAGTGAATTGATTTGGAAGGGAGCAGAAGGTTTTCAGTAGGCAATTTGTGTTTTCTTTCTTAATTGCTCTTTGAAGGAAAGACAGAATGTGGCTTCAGTCAGCAAAAGTATTTTCAAGGTGCATTGACAAAATGCTTGTGGGCAATTCCGAGAGAAAGAAGGTGTTGAGAAAATGTTGAACTCTAGCAAATCATGAATTTCGTTAGCATTAACAGAGTGGGGCCCTCAATTCCCCCAGTTCAGTGATTCATGTGTGCAAGTGGCTGCCTTAGCCTTGAGAACAGAGTAGTCCTCCCAAGAAGGTAGCTGGAATGCATTCAAGGGGAAGGGAGTGGTTGTAGGAGGCTCTTGAGAATCAGAGGAGAATTCGAGGAATGGGATGTTCCCCAAATGACCACCAGAGACCCTCAAGAGACCCCTACTCTCCCATCAATAACTTCCCAGAAGCGATTGAAGTATGTCAAATAATTGGAGGGAATGTTTAGCCTGTGAGTTTCAGCAAAGGAATGAGTCAGTCTTATTTCCATGGTTACAAATTAGTAGGTGAGATTTCTGAGCGAGCATGTGTAAGAAAAGTTTTCTGCCACTTTTCCCATCAAACTTCCCACTGTTTTTCCCCTCATGTTTTCTGCCTTTGTCTGCCCTCTGGTTTCTCATTCTTTTCCCCTCAGGAGTCTCACAATCTGTCCTTCACATATTTGCTGCCTGATCCTCTCTCTTTGCCAGTAAAGTTTCTCACTCTCTTCCCCTCACATTTGCCTCCATTTTCCCCCCTATGTTTCTCACCCTTTTCTGCTCATGTTTCTTAGAATTTTCCCATCATATTTTTCTGCCTTTTCCTCCTCTCCCCTTCCTCTTCTATTTTAACTAACATTTTTCACCATTTTCCCCACAGGTTTCTCACCCTTTCCCAATCAGGTTTCCTACTCTTTTCTTCCCTCGTACTTCTCTCCATTTTTCACTCCCATTTCTCACCATTTTCCCCTCAGGTTTCTTCCCCATTCCCATGCAGGTTTCCTACTCATTTCTCCCCTCACACTTCTCTCCTTTTTTCACTCCCATTTCTCACACTTGTCACCTCACGTTTTCTGCCTTTTTTCCACTCGCATTTCTTAACCCACTCGTTCCTGTCAGTGACTGATCTTCTTCAATACTTGATGGGCTTCTCTTCCTTTTTTCCTGCAATCCTCTATTCGAAAGAATGGGTGGCAGAGCAGCGCTCCATGAAGCCCCTGCCAACTTTGTGCTCCACTTGAAGAATTTCATGAAGAACAACCTAAACTGCACTGGACTTCCTGCTGCAGTTATGGTTTGTATTTAAATTCTCTAGAGTCTTCCTAGTGTTCTAAAGAAACAGGTACCCTGAGGGATCCACATCGCAGGTGAGCAGCCACTGCACCCTGTGCCTCCGGCAGATCCCATCTCTGTTTTCATCACCTCACAGTCACTATGACTCCGGCCTGGACAAAACCATTTGTGATACTCCTTGATGCTAAACCAAGAAGTCAATCTGCACAGGAAATGAAAGAAATTAGCCCCAGGTTATGCACTCCCGAGTTGTACTGTTACATTGTTTTGCTGTAAAATTAAAGCTGCACTGTTACTTGCTTGTTTCAAACCGTTCATGTTGAATCTGTACCCTGAATTTCTGTTCGTTATGTCCAAGTTCTGTACCCTTTCTCCCTAAATCCTGGGCTTTCCCCTCTCCCGACGAAACGCCGCCGCCGCCTTGTCGCTCCGCCCCCTGCTGTTTCTTGCTGCTCCCTGCCTGCCTGCCCGTCGAGCTGTGGGCTCCGCCCAATATGGAGATCAACTCCCAAGGTGCCTGGCTGCGGCCGAGAGTCCGGTTAGAGGTAAAAAAAACCCCTGAGACAGCGAGCCGACACAAAAACTGGACCTAAGAAGGACAAAACTGTGCCAGGCACACGTCTAGCTACCTGCAGGCGGCAGGCATTCTTTTGTTACTTTGTCGCCATGGCCTGAAAGGAACTGGAGAGAGGTGACGCCCCTGGACCACACGAGCCAAAGGGATTCTATGGGAACCCCCGTGAGGAAGGAATCCCGACTCTGCAGCAGCACCAGCAGCAGCAGATTCGACCTGCACCTCCTCCTCCGTGGTGTCTACTGGGAGCAGCGGCGGCGTGCGCAGCCCCTCGGGCCCCCTACCCAGAGCTGATTTCTAATAAAGGCCTTTTCAAAGGAGCTGGTCTCCTGGCCCATTTATTACAAATTGGGGGATCGTCCGGGATGTGACCACGCCTGAAGAGGACCGAGGACGGGACGGCCAACCGCTCTTTGGACCCCTAGGACAGCTGGTCACACCGGACCAAGGAAGACAGCCTGGGATCGGACAGCGCGGAGGAGCACCGGTAAAGTATAGCCGGTGGCGGGAGTGGAGACGAGGAATGGTGTGTGAGTGAGACAAAGACCGGTAGTTCGGATCTTTGAAGCGAGTGTGGGCCTCCCAGTACCGCGTTTCCAGTCTCCCGCGAGGGACCTGGCCGGGAAAGGAGGGAAGCGAAAGGAGAACGGAGTGAAAGAGGCGTCTCCAGGGGCATAGGCGCCCCCCTCCGGGCGTGCGGAGGTAATTTAGAGGGTGAGTGGCACGTCACAGGGTGTGTGATTGTAGGATAGGCCCGCCTCCATTCTAGAATCTACGGAGGCAGGCTGCTCAGGCTGATCCAAGCGTGCGGAAAGCCTGGAGCCGTGGGTGTAGCATGCACCACACTGGCTGAGGTTACGGCCCGGGGTATCCACGGGTTGGGATACTGGCTGGGGTAGCTGGTGGGGTGTGGGGAGAGAGAGAGGGTACTGGCTGAGTTACGGCCCGGGGTGTCCAGGCGAGGAAGGGGTGCTGGCTGGGGTAGTGACTGAATGTCTAAGGGCGAGATATCAGGCTACCGACAGGGCACTCTGAGCACTGGCAGGAGTGGTGGTCAGACCCTGAGGGCGGGTAACTGCAACCACTACTGGCTTGGGACACCGGCTGGGGTAACTACCGGGGTACAGGAGTGGGCGCACTGGTTGGGGGTACCTAGAAGTGAGAGGTATGCGTTCCAGGTGCGGAGAGCCTACAGGGCCGGGGGTCTTTTGAGTATACCGCCTGGGTGTAGGATGAATGAAAGTTAGGGAAGTCCCAAGGTGCGAGGGATTTAACGATAGGGAGAGTGAGTGAGTCGCACACTGTATGTCCGGGTCCTGGCTGTAGGTGGTGACTGGAACTCTGGGCCCAGGTTGACAGGCCACTTATGGAAACTCGATAGATATACAGGAGAGGAAGAGGGGTGCTGGCTGGGATAGTGACTGAATCTCTAAGGGCGAGATATCAGGCTACCGACAGGGCACTCTGAGCACTGGCAGGAGTGGTGGCCAGACCCTGAGGGCGGGTAACTGGGGCCACTAACGGGTGTTCGTGGAGTGAATGAGAAAGGGGTGCTGGCTGGGGTAGTGGCTGAATCTCTAAGGGCGGGATATCAGACTACCGACAGAGCACTCTGAGCACTGGCAGGAGTGGTGCCACTGGGACCACTGACGAGTGTTCGTAGAGTGAGTGAAGATTACCTAGTGAGAATGGGAGGATACATAAATAAGCAAAAACCACCTGAGGAGGAAAAGGGGAAGATAAAGAACATTCCCCCAGATAGTCCATTAGGACAAATGTTGGAACTATGGGATACTGAAGAGGCCACTAAAAATTTGAGCAAGGTTAAAATGATCCATTATTGTATTGAGGTTTGGCCCACTTTGAATTTGCCTGGAGGATGGCCGTGGTGTGGAACTAAGGACCCCTGGATGTGCTCGCAATTAAACCAGTATCTGAAATCCCAAGGGGACTCAGATACTGAGCAGATCCTTTATGCTGCCTGCTGGCAGAGACACAGAACTGAAAGTGAAACAGTTAAGATTTGTAAGCTACAAGAGGGAAAGAGGAGAAATGAAAAAGAGAAAAAGGAGGAAAGCAGTCACCATTGGGACCCTCTTGATTATTTGCCCCCTCCTCCTGTTTACCCTGGGATACCCCAAACTGTCCCTGCTAACCCTCCAGCTTTACCTGTGAACCCCTCCCCATCTCTCCAAACCATGATCCCTATTCCTTCTTCAGCTTGCTCCCCAACAGGATTAACCCCTACAGCTCCACCCTCTCTACCACCTCAGTCTAACCCGACTGTCTTGAGTACTAACCCCTTCTACTCTTCAACTCTATCCTCGCCCTCTCCTAACACTGGCCTAGGCCACTCCCCCTCACCATCTACTGTCCCTGCACCCCCAAACAACTGGGAGCTGGACTTGCCAGCCAATAATATAGAAACCCCAAAAGGACCCTACTGTGGCACCAGGTCAAGAACAAAGCTCTTCCCCCTAAGGAAAGTCCCGATAAGTGGGGCAGCTGGGGATGCACCTCTGACAACTTCAGAAGTTGGGGGCTTTAAGAAAGAGCTGGGAGGCCTGGTTGGGGACCTGGTGGGGGTGGCTGGCTGGGTGGATCGGTTCCTGAATCCTAATGTTTGCACCTGGAGTGAGATGAACTCTATTTTGGGTGCCTTGTTCAGCCCCAAGGAGATGGCCATGGTCCATGTCGCGGGGATGCAAGTCTGGGAACAGGGGAGCAGGTTTGGGCCCCGGGCAGGGGACGGGCTCCCGCGGGCGGATCCAGGGTGGGATCCAGGTGGAAAAGGGGAAGGGCAGAATGTGGGAGACTGTGGAACCCTGGTGGTGAGGGGCATTGGAGGGTCTGTTCCCCGGGGTGGCAGCACCAGGCTGGCCTTTGATGGGACCCAGGGGGAATGGGACCCCAGCCACCTAGTTAAGCAGGGGAGGAGCAAGATAAAGTAAGGGGAGCCAGCATTAAAGCATTAAACTCCTGAATTTCCTAGGGGAAAAAGGCTTTAAGGTATCTAAAAACAAATTACAGTTTGTAGAATTACAGGTAACATATCTGGGACACCTCATTGGGGAAGGGTATAAGAAACTAAGCCCTGAGAGAATCTCAGGTATACTGTCCATCTCGGCTCCAACCACAAAAAGAGATGTAAGAAAGCTATTGGGACTATTTGGCTATTGTAAATTATGGATAGAAAAATACTCACAAAGTGTCAAATTTCTATATGAAAAACTGGTCCAACCTGAACCTGTAAAATGGACAGTTGAGAATGAAGAACAGTTAGAAAATTTAAAAGCCAAATTATCCTCAGCCCCAGTTCTTAGTCTCCCTGACCTTAAGAAGGGGTTTGACTTATTCATAAATGCAGAAGAGGGAATAGCCTATGGGGTGTTAACCCAAGAGTGGGGGGGACACAGAAAGCCTGTTGCATACCTTTCTAAGCTCCTGGACCCAGTCGCAAGGGGATGGCCAGCTTGTCTTCAAGCTGTGGCAGCCACAGCAGTCCTTGTAGAAGAAGCACAAAAGCTGACACTACAAGGAAAAATCATTGCACACACCCCCCATGATCTCAGAGCAGTGTTGAGTCAAAAAGCTCAACAATGGTTAACAGACTCAAGGATCCTAAAATATGAAGTGATTCTGACAAATGCTGAAAATCTAGAATTAATCACATCCAAAAGCTTAAATCCTGCACAATTCCTCTCAGGGGAGCCCATACCCACTCTGGAACATAATTGCTTAGAAGTCATGGACCTGCAAACAAAAGTAAGGGAGGACCTTGAGGATGTACCCCTGCCATATGGGAGGGTGTTTTTCATTGATGGATCATCTAAAATGGTGGAAGGAAAGAGAATATCAGGCTATGCAATAGTCGAGGCTATCAACAAACAGAGTTTAAAAGTTTTAGAGAAAGAAAAATTGCCCTCGAGCTGGTCCGCTCAGTGCTGTGAGGTCTATGCTCTTAAAAGGGGATTAGACCTGTTAGAACAAGATCAAGGTACAATTAACACTGACTCACGGTATGCCTTTGGAATTGTGCACACATTTGGAAAAATTTGAGAAGAAAGAGGCTACCTAGAATTCCAAGGGAAAAGATTTGATACATAAAGAACTAATTAAGTTAGTTTTAAAATCCCTCATGAAACCCAGGGAAATTGCAATAGTGCATGTCAAGGGACATCAAAAAGGGGATACCTTTGAAAGAAGAGGCAATCGAGCAGCTGACCAAGCTGCCAAGTTAGCAGCCCAAACCCTGGGGGAGCCGATAAAGATTTTGACTGTGACTGATTTGCCAGCTGACAAAGAACCAATATATGATGAACATGAGTTGAGAGAAATAAAGAGGTTAGGGCTGCACCAAGGGAAGCAAGGGGAATGGTTAACCCCAGATAGACGAAAGTTTTTAAATAAAGCCCTAGCTTGAAAAATGCTAACAGAAATACACAGTCTGACCCACTGGGGCACCCAAGGGTTATGTGATCATTTCTTAAGAGAATATTTATGTATTGGAGTATATAATCTGGCCAAAGCAGTTACGGAAGGGTGCCTTATATGCCAAAAGGTAAATCAGAAAGCAATGAGGAAGAGTACCTCAGGAGGAAGGCAAATAGCATTAAGACCCTTTCAAAATATACAAATAGATTTTACTGAAATGCCTTCAGTATAAGGTTAAAAGTATCTACTTGTTATAGTTGATCATTTAACCCATTGGGTGAAAGCTTTTCCTACAAAAAGGGAAATGGCACAAGTGGTAATAAAAATATTATTGGAACACATCATGCCCCGGTATGGGCTAGTGAATAATATTGATTCAGACCGAGGTCCTCATTTTGTAGCCAAAATTCTAAATGATGTCATTAAGGCCTTAGGAATCAGGTGGCGGTTGCATACACCCTGGCATCCCCAAAGTTCAGGGAGAGTTGAGAGGATGAATAAAACCCTCAAAAATGTATTAACTAAATTGATAACCGAAACAGGAATGAATTGGCTCAAGTGTCTGCCCCTGGCCCTTCTGCGAATCCGGGTCCGACCAAGATCTGACATAGGGGCTTCACCATATGAGATGATGTTTGGACTCCCCTTCTTACTGACCCCCTATAGCACTGGGGATTATTTAGAAGGAGAGGCCGCTACCCAAGAATATGTAAAAACAATTGGAAAGACATTGGCAGATCTTAAAAGAAGAAGGTATCTTCCTCAAACCTCTCCCTTGGACACTGACATGCACCAAATAAAGCCAGGAGACTGGGTTTTAATTAAGTCCTGGAACACCACCCCACTAACCCCTAAATTCGAAGGCCCGTTCCAAGTTCTGCTCACTACTCATACTGCAGTGCGAACCCAGGAAAAGGGCTGGACCCACATCACCAGAGTGAAAGGACCATTACCACCCCCGAGTGATCCCTCTGACCCTGCAACCCCAACAAGGGTTCCCTCTGAGTGGACTGCCACTCGAGATCCAGACACCCTCAAAGTAACTCTCAGGAAACAAGCAAAAACCAGTTAAAGCCAATAAGGGACAATAACAGTTATTACAAGCTGTCCGTTACCTTTGTTAAAAATCCACATTGTTATAAGAGGTTAAAAAGTGTTAATATAAAAGTGTAAAATAATGGTTAAATCCGATGTTATAACTTGTTATAATGAGTCACAATGTGTTAATGTAAAAGTAATAAGTAACAGTAATTCTTAATTTAAAAATTAAATCTCTCATAGGGCACACCCAAAGGGAGCTAACTAAAACTAAGAAAAAGGTGGAAGGTGGGAATAAACAAGGGAGAACTCCACAAATCCAGCCTAAGAACTCCCCGACCCAAGAGGCAAGACCAGGTGAGACCAAAGAGAACCCTCAGAGCGAGATGGGGGCAGGTTCATACTGGACTCTTGGAGGGACTAATAGTAGTCCTACTGATATGATGAGGAGAAAGAACCCCCTGACCCAAGAGGCAAGGCCAGGTGAGACCAAAGGATCCACAAATAGAATGGTTCATACTGGACTCTTGGAGGGACTGATAGTAGTCCTATTGATAAGCAAGTTTACAGATGGGGCTTACTCCGAATGCTGTCATTCAGTTTGTGATGGGGAGAATCTACAATCCCTTATGAGAGTTCACACCCATGTGAATCCCACATGTTTTGACATGATCCAATTATCCACCTGTCAAAAAGAGGAAAAACAATATTGGATTGCAAAAAATGCTGCCACATTTAAGCAGTGCCTGACTGGGGAGTGCCCTATCAGAGAGTGGTTCTGTTTTAAAGAGTTAAGAAATACAGAGGGAGTAGCAGATCTGATAAAAGAAAAACCACTGGTGAAAAAGAATGAAATAGATGAACCCCTTGGGAAAAGTCTATTTGTCGATCTGGTAGAGGGAATCAGCCATAAACTAAATATAACAAACTGTTGGATATGTAAAAGTACACAAATGTCTGATGTATGGCCCTGGGAAGGGACAAGCTTATCACCCCTAGACATCCTGAGATGGAAGTTAATAACGGGGAAAAAGTATAAAACCTTCCTAGGAAGAATGGATTGTAAAAGGTACTCACTGATCAAAGGGTTAAAACAAAAAGGGATCCCCAGGGAACCTGAAAAATATTGGTCTATTGGGAAAAAAGAATCAGGGTGCGTCTGTAATAAAAGTTATGGTCTACATGAGTGCACTAATAAAGGGACCAATATTTTTTGGGAAATCAGAGAAATTTCAAAATATTGGGAACACCCCTATGACACACAAAACACATCCTGGAAAACCCCAAAACACCTCTTTTGGATTTGTAGTGACAAAACCTACACCCATCTCCCAGGAGATTGGGCGGGTAGCTGCACCATAGGAATCATCAAACCAGCCTTCTCCCTCCTCCCACGAGAATCAAAAAACCATTTAGGCATACCCTTATATGAAAATTTAAAAAGAAAATACCAAAAGGGGAGGAGGGGCAGCACACAAACATGGAAAAGTAAAATACAGACACCAAAAAGAATAGTAAAAACATATAGGCCAGCAACTTGGACACAAGATAGATCATGGGGGTGCCGAACTCCAATTTACATGTTGAATAAAATTATCAGGTTATCAAACAAAACAGCCCTTGCCCTTGATCATATCAGTAACCAATTGGCACAGACAAGAGCAGTAGTTTATCAAATCAAACTAGCAGTCAATTATGAAAGTAAGGTAATAAAAAATATTTCCAAAGAAATACAAAAAATTGCATATGTAAGTACCCAGGAATGGAAGCCCTTAATTAATATGGACTGGTGGGACAACTTCTGGTCCTTTGAAGGGACCTGGTGGGAAAAAGTAGTGTTCATTGCAATAAGTGCCTTTGTCAGTCCCCTACTTCTCCCCTGCTTACTTCCCTGTCTAATTCAAACTATAGCCACTACTGTTCAAGCTAGTCTCCAAATCCCTAAAGTAAAGATTCAGAAACCTACAAATACAATTAGATTAGAACCCCAAGAAGAAGAACTAAGCACAGCAAAAAGAATTTATAACCAGGAATTAAAACAGATTTATTCCCTTGAATCAGACATGGCCAATTGATGCGGGCAAAAGCCCGATCAAAGAAATAGAGGGGGGATTGAAAGAAATTGATAGCCCCAGGTTATGCACTCCCGAGTTGTACTGTTACACTGTTTTGCTGTAAAATTAAAGTTGCACTGTTACTTGCCTGTTTTAAACTGTTCATGTTGAATCTGTACCCTGAATTTCTGCTCGTTATGTCCAAGTTCTGTACCCTTTCTCCCTAAATCCTCGGCTCTCCCCTCTCCCGACGAAACGCCGCCGCCGCCTTGTCGCTCCGCCCCCCCGCCGCTTCCTGCTGCTCCCTGCCTCGGCCGTCGAGCTGTGGGCTCCGCCCAATATGGAGATGAAAGAGACTCCCATGGTGCCTAGCTGCGACCGGGAGTCCAGTTAGAGCTAAAAAAACCCCTGAGACAGCGAGCCGACACAGAAACTGGACCTAAGAAGGACGGGACTGTGCGAGGCACATGTCTAGCTACCTGCAGGCAGCAGGTATTCTTTTGTTACTTTGTCGCCATGGCCTGAAAAGAACTGGAGAAAGGTAACACCCCTGGACCACACGAGCCAACGCGATTCTATTGGAACCCCCGTGAGGACGGAATCCCGACTCTGCAGCAGCAGCAGCAGCAGCAGATTCGACTGCACCTCCTCCTCCGTGGTGTCTACTGGGAGCAGCGGCGGCGTGCGCAGCCCCCGGGCCCCCTACCCAGAGCTGATTCCTAATAAAGGCTTTTTCAAAGGAGCTGGTCTCCTGGCCAATTTATAACACTGCACACACTGCTCACCTTGGCCAGGAGTCACAGGGCAGCCGGCACAAGAGCAGGAATGCTCAGCCAGGCCTGCAGCCCAGGGCTGACCTTGGCCTTTCTCTCCTGCTGTGCAGACTGCACAGGGCCAATGCCCCCAGGCTGTGCTGTGCCCAGCAGGGCTGCGCTTCCCCTCGGGAGCAGCCAGCTGCCAGCTGGGCTCTGAGAGCCCAGGATTCACCCGGGGCCACCAAGAGGCACCCAGGGCCGGGCTGCTGCCTCTTGCAGCTCCAAGGGCCTCATGGCAGCCTCCTCTGCCCAGGCTCAGGCTGCTCCGGGCTCTGCCAGGGCTCTGCTGGGGCTCCAGCCTGGACAAGGTGGGGCCCAGTCTCACCTGGCAGTCGCTGACAGCTCTGCACCAGCTCTGCACCTTTCCCAGCAGCCTCCCTGAGCTCTCTGCTTCCTCACTTGAGTAAAACTCTCCTCCAGCCACAGACATTGCACTTAGGGATACAAATCCCAGAGGCAGGAACCCAAATGCTCTCCAGTCATAACTCAAGGCTGCATGTGCACAGGATATTTGGGCTGCCCCACTCCTCCTTTGCAGGTTCTGCCTGCAGATGCCACTGCCCTTTCTGCCTCAAACACAAGTGCCACAGCTGGGGAAAACCCAGCCACTGGGCCATATTCCAAAGACACTGTGGTCTGGAGAGGATGAATGAAGAAGAGCCTTCCTCCCTTTCAAACCATACCAAAGAAGCCATCAATGTCACTTTCCACCTCTAAGAAAAAGCTGACAGTTCAGAAGGAAATGCTGAGCTTTCTCACAGGCTCAGAAGGAGAGGAATCTTAAAAACAAGTTGAGTTTTCAAAGACTTTATTTAGAGTCCAATGCTACAATCCTATGCTACAATGCTATCCTATTCTACAATCCTAGCTATAATTCTAGCTACAATCGTCCTCTGAGCTGGTCATGGAGAAAACTCTTTGAAAGTGATTTTCACATTCTTTTCTCCTTCTTCCACTTCTTCACTGACATGATCAGTGGCACCAGGCTGGATGCAGGCTTGGCTGATATTAAAAATGGATGCTGCACAAAGGGAAAATAAACAACAATGAACCATTACTTTCAAAACTAAGAGCCTCAAAGGCAGGGTGATATTTTTGAAATGAAAAAAGATTGAGTCAGAGTAGGTCTAAGGAGCATGGGGCAACAATGGCACAGCTTGCTGCAAGAGCTGCTGAGTGCCCCAGCCCTGGAAATATTTCAGCCTGAGCATCATGATCTCTTTCAAGATTTCCCTGCTCACTGCAGGGCACTTGGACCAGATGACCTTGACAGGTCCCTGCCAGCCCAGCCCAGGCTAGGATTCCAGACTGTTTCCATGTTTTCCTGACTGCACCAGGAGTGGAGGTGAGGAGGAGGGGAGCTCATCTGATGCCTTGCACTTGAGTGGAGGAGGAGCTCATCCCTGGGACACTGTCCCACCTGCAGCCCCTGGGCATTTTACCTGCAGGAGCTCCTGGGCAGACCAGCGCCGCGCCTCGTCTGTCTGCAGGCAGCAGCTCAGGAAGTGACGCAGCCAAGGTGAGAGGAGCCTGGGGTGTTGCAGCTCCGGGATGCCTTCTGTAGCTATCAGGAGTTGGGCCTGGAGAAAAAGGACACACGAGTCTCTCCCCTGCTTTTTCACTGTGTCTGTAACTGCTCTCCCAGATCCCATTGTTTAAGCTCCACTCTGCAGTGGCAGTTTGTTTCTGCCGTGGCACAGAGGCAGAGGTGACTTCCCTGTACCAACAAAAAACTTAAACCCCAATGCAGCCATGGTATGCCAATACTAGAAATTGCCAGGAAACAAAGGGGTGGTTTTGGCAGGCTCTCCACATTGCCAGGCTTCAGCCTGGTGACATGGAGAAAGTGGCTTGGCTTAGGAAAGAAATATGGTCACTGAGTGTTTCAGCAGCACTGCACAAGAAGCACAAGAGACTCTGTGGCCTTCACACCTCCAGGTTTCAGGCAAGTTTCCCTGTGAGAAGAATGGGGATGCACTTCTTCTCTCCAAACCACTATTTTAGAAACTTTGTTGTGTTTGGGTTCCTTTCCTTCATTTCAGGAAAGATAACACCAGTTCTCAAATGTTTGTTTCCTGTTCTTAGGGCCGTCCACACAGCCAAAAGAGCTGGAACGCCTTCTAAACCAAAGCAAAATGTTGCCTGAGAATGGAGATTGTTTGTGTGGGGTAAGGCTGGAGTTCCCCCACTGATGCAACCAAAACTACAGCAGATGCTGATGTACTGCAGGGACCTTTTTAGAAAGGGACTGTGGTGGGAGTAGTTCCAGCAGATGGCAATGGGATTTTGTCCAAGGGCACACAGAAAGAACGTGGGACAGGTGAGAAAGACAGCGGGACCAGAGAGTATTGACACCTTACTGAGAGAGAACTTTCATTGCCATAGGGGACTTCTCCTTCCACCATTTCAATGCCCACAATTCCAAAAGACCAGATGTCCACTTTGGGGCCATAGGGTTGACCTTTGGCCACTTCAGGCGCCATCCACCAAGAAGTCCCGATCACCGAGCTGCGTCTACTCTGCTCGTGGGTGAGTTGAGCAGAGAGGCCAAAATCAGCTGGGGAGAAAGCAAAAGACTGTTTTGAGTTGAATACTGTGCAATTGGGAAAGCAAGCAAAAGAATTGCCCAGTAGAAGTTGGAGAATGTGCTGTTGGATCTCCTGGACAACTGTCCCTGCTCTGTTTCCTCAGGACTTCAGCCAAGGAAATATGGCATTGGCTACTGAAAAAATCCCCCCATTTTTGACACTGCCTCCAGCAGTGGCTTTTGTTCCCCTGAAGCTTTAGACTTGGAGCTCTCTCCCTCTGGAAGGGACACACACAGAGCACAGCCACTCTGGGCTGATTGTTCCTTGCCATACATCCGTGCACGTGGCAACCGTGTGGTCCCTGCACTGCCAGCAGCACCATTTTGGGGGAGCTGGCAGTCACTCCAAAGCAGCCCCACACCCCACATGTCCCTGGAACGCTGCAGCTGACCAAGAATATACTGACCCAGCTTGACAGAGCCATCGGTTCTGAGAAGGATGTTGAGGCTCTTCACATCCCGGTGCATCACATGGTTGGAGTGAAGAAAATCCAGTCCTTGCAGGCACTGAGAGAGAAAACACAAACAGGAGGGCAAAAATCTGTGATGTGATTTTATCACACAAGAAAAAAAACATCTCTCAAAGATTCCCTCTCCAGGGGAATGGGGAGTATTGGCAGAACACAGTGCCACTGAGAGGAAGAGCTTGCTGCTCCAACACTGGCAGAGCAGCACCTTCCTAAAGAAAGACAGGTCAGCTTGTCAAAGAGCAACAGCAACTGTGCTTGTAGACTTTCCCCTGCAAACCAGCCACAATGACTGCTGCTGAGTGGATGTGCTCAGAAGAAAAGAGCATTTCAGCTGCACTGCTGACCTTCCCAGCTGAGGACTGAGAGAAATTAGTCTCTTTTTTTCTTTGCTGTTCATGTCCAATCCTGCCACCACCATCTTTGCTTTTACAGGCAAGGAATGCAGTGCAGACAGGCCAAAGTTTAGAGAGGCAAGATGGAGAACAGCAAATCCAAGAGACAGAGTGAGAATGCAGCAGCAGGAGATAGGAGGACAAGAACAGAGTGCAGTGAGTGCAGGGGCACTGGCAGGCAGTTCACTTGAGATGCTCCTGCTTGCCCAGAGCATAGCAGCAACACAGAAACAAAGCCTGGCACACGGAATTGCTCCTGTTCTGAGTCCTTTTCCCAGACAATCCTGCCCAAGCACAGGTGGGATCCCTCACCTCCCGACTGACAACTGCAATCTCGTGTTCCAACATGTCAGTCTCTCTGATGACATGGCTCAGAGTGCCTCCATCCATGTACTCCATCACCAGCCAGAGTTCTCCATGCACAAGGAAGCTGAAAGAAGGAAACAAGGCCGTGCACATGAACAGGCATGGCTACGCTGGTTTTGTGCTTGATTCTTGTTTCTGGGTCCCTTTGTGACAAGGACAGAATGAAAGGAATAGACATTCCCTCTCGGCTGTGCCTTGTGTGCAGTCTGTGCAGTCTCAAGGAGAATGGCACAGCTGTGAAAAAGGAGATGTTATAGATGGCCAGCAAGCAAGAAGTGTAGTTTAGTAACAGCCATGATGAAAAGCCTGTCACACATGTTATTTCTGGAAATAAGCCCCTAGTGCTCCTGGCATGGACAGCCATGGAAAAGAGGGGCAACAATCTGAGGCAAATCCTCTCTAGGATGCTTCATCAGCATTGAAGAAACTTCAAAAAATCAATTCCTAAACAACAGTGGAGGCATTGAAGTTACAGGGTATTGACTTACTATGGTAGGGTGATCCAGGCTTTTGAACAATTTTCAAAGTATGTGTTTGAAAGCCAGGCAAGACTCATGCAGACAAAATGCACTCTCTTGCCATCCATTGGCGATGAGTAGAAAAATAAGAATTAACCAATAATGAACAACTCTCTTTTCTGCCAGTGTCCAAAGTGGCTTTTTACCCTCACATGCTTTTCGTATGTAAATAACCATTCATGGGATAAGACCATGACCACTCACCTGTCTAAATAATTCACAACAGAGGGACTCCTACTCCTCTTCATGACCGTGATTTCAGTAATGATGTCTTGCTTCCTAATCAGTCCTTGAAGCTTTATTTTCTTGATGGCCACCTAGAATGACAGAGAAAATCAGTCACTTGACAAGTTGGTGGCACAAGACCACAACACACACGGAGCAAGTGATTTTGCAATGACACAGCCCAGCCAAAGTGCCAAAGTGCCTTGTGCTCAGACAAAGGAGTAATTAGGAACTGACATCCCAACAGCCCATTTCTCTGCTCCTTTGGGGGCCAGTTACAGGACATGTGGCCACTGACGTTTTGCCTTGTCCACTTGTTAACAATGGTGTCTCAACTGTCACCCACAAAGCTCTGAGCACACTCTCTGTTGCTCTGTCTGTACACCAGAGGAAGTAATCCCTGCCTTGGGACTCCGTGGATACACCTTGGGCTATAAGCAGGGCTTAGGGCTTTCAGGGACACCTTGCAGATCCCTCCCTACGTGCAGTTCCCAAGTGCAGCACTGCAAGTGGCTAAGGAACTGCCAGGAGCATTCAGATGTATTTGCTGGCAGCCAGAAATGAGAATTCAGGACTCATTCAGGAGAACAGCCCCAGAGAGCAGTGAGATGCTCTAAGGCACCACCTTTGTTGGAGCAATTGAGAGCCAGGGAGAGCATCCTTCTCTGCAAGGAACCGCTGCCCTCCTTGCCTTCCTTCTGGCAGCTGAGAAGGACAAAGACTGTCCCAAATGCACTTGGCAGGCTGGCCCCAGGCTGTGCTTCTTGTGCCTTTGCAGCACAGCTCAAGCCAAAGCTCCAGCCACAGCTGACACAAGAGAGGAAAGCCCTGGAGAGCAGCAGAATCTGCAGGAGCTGATGACATTTACCTCTGCTCCTGTGGCAGTGTCGATGGCTCTACAAACATCTCCAAAAGTCCTGGAAACAAAAGAGCAGCAAAGAAAGGAGAAGCCATTTAGATCTTGGAGTGAAAGCCAGCCCAGCCAGGAGATCTCTGCTGTAAAGGCCTCAAAGCTGCAGGAAGCAGGAAGGGTTTGCCTGAAGGAAGATGATGCATTTCCCTCTCAAGTGCATGGGCACTGGGCCAGTTCCTGAATCACTGGGCTTTACTGTCTCAGCTCAAAAGTCCAATTTATTCTTTCATCTTGGATTTCAGTTTCTAAACTGGGCTGTTTTTATCCTGACACCAGACTATTTCCTTCAGCAAATTCTTGGGAAGAAATGTTCCTGAGAACTATGTCACTGCTGTAATAGGGGGTAGGTTGCTGTTTCTGGCAAGGAAATGGAAGTGTCTTGGACAATGCCTTCTGACCACACTTAAAAATTCTGGCTGGTACTGAGAGACGGGGCAGACTAACCCCAGGGTCTGAATACGTTTGCAGCTTGCCTGGCTTCACACTCCATAGATATTCCAGCAGCAAATCACCTGCCCCATGATTGTGTAGGAGTAACTGTGGTTGGACTCACCCACTGCCAAGATTTTCCAGTTCAATGTATTTCATCCGGGGATTTTCCACGCTCGCCATTTGCCCTGAGGGAAACAAAATGCAAGGTGCTCACTTGAAAGCAGAGATCCCAGCATCCAAGAGATACAAAAGGCAGCCCCACTGTCTGGGGCTCTGAGTCCATCGTGCTCAGCTGGGTAACAACAACAACCACAAGAAGACAGGCAGCTCTGCAGTACAAATGGCCGGCACAGAGACTGATTTTCTACAGTCCTTTGGAGAGATCTCTTGACAGGGCGACAAAGCACAGGGAGATGCATTCCCAGGAGAGGAGGGCATCTTCTCCACCTTGCAGCAGTTTACCAAAAGAATGCCTTTCCATTTGTAAAACAAAGCAGCTCTTGCTATAACCAGTCCCAAGGGAGCCTTCAGCATCAGGACCCTCACCCCTGATGGGCAGGCTGAGCTGGAAGACGCCCTTGCCCGTGCCCCATGTGAAGAACCACACTGCTTCTCTGCCCCCTGGCAGCAGGGATCAGTCCCTGCCATTGCACTCGCCCTCTCAGCCCCGCACACGTGCCCATCTTCCCAGCTGGGCACAGCGGGCAAGGGCAGCAAGGACAGCAGTGCTGCTCAGGGGCCGGCCTGACACGGACAGCTGCCCAGAGGAGATGCTGCCCCTCTGGTGAGCCCAGCCCATGCCAAGCAGAAGCTGGCCCAGACCAGGGCTGTGTTGGAAGTTTGTGCATGAATGGGACGGGACAAATGTGAGATGTTCCTCGAGCCTTTGTTGCCACCTCAGCCTGAGAACAGGTTGAGACAATTGAAAGATGGCAACAGCTCACATCTGCCACCAGCAGCCAACGAGTTCTTTGTTACAGGGCATTTAAAAAACTTTCCAGCCAATAGCATATTGCTACAGCTTACAGACAATTGTTCTAGCCAATCACTAAAAGCACACGTACACCTGCTTCAAACAATGCTTGCTTGTATGCTTTCTATTAACAAGACACAAAATTCCGTTATTAAGCTTAAAACCTTCTACTATCTTGCTAAACATATTTTTCTGCAGTCTTAAGGTCTCTCCTAGCCAAACTGAAAAACTCAAACCATTGTTTCATGTTCTTGCTTGCTGTACTCTTGTAACTTTTCCTACTTTCAAGCTTTGCAGTTGCAGCTAATTCCAAGTTCTTCTGCTCTTTCTCTTTCTGGGGCCTGCTTTCCCAGCTTTCTGAAAGCCTTCTTACCTTTAGCATTTCCCACAGAGGGGCTGCTGCCTCGGGGCAGCTCCGTGCTGCAGCGGCTGGGTGGCAGCAGGACTCTCCCAGCTAAGGAAGGCTCCAGCCTCTGCAGTCACACCAGCCCTCAGGGGCAGGGCAGCTACCACAACAAAACTGGCAAAGGCCAAGCATGAGCGCTGACAAGCAATGGGAAGAAGGCACAGCCAGAGCCAGCCCCTTCCAAGCTGGTGCCCCCATTCAGGACACAACAGGATTGGCTTTGAGGTCAGACACACCCAGGTGCAGATCAATGCCCTTTTTGTGCCAACAGGGGATGGCAGGCAGAGAGTCAGCTGGGCTCTGTTCTCAGCCCCACCAGGTCTGATCTGAGAGCACAGCACTGGCAGCTGTTCTGGGCAAGGAGCAGATTCAATGACTTGTGCTGCAGAATCACAAAGGGCTTGATGTGTGTTCCTAGGGACTGATCTGAGCAGGGCTTGGGCCAGTGGGTAGGATTGTAACAGTCATGGGAATGAGTGGGAATCAGGGATGAAAAAGTGCTGTGGATCTGAGGAATATCCAGCAGAGGGGCTGGAGGCTGGCTCCTGAGAAATGCCTGCAGTGCAGTTTTATGTGATCACACAACATTGATGTGTCTCTTGGACACATCTTTATATAAACAAAATGAGGATATTAAATACAAATTGTTATAAAAGTATGTTTTTTCATTGGCAGGGCAATGAAAACACCTCTTGCTCTCTGTTTCTGCTGCCACCTGATGTTCTTCCAAAGGAATACTCACTGACAAAAATGTCATATGCTCATAAAAAACCCCTGTGGATGTAGTGGTAGTGGTAATAAGAACAGTCATAAAAATGACACCAGTAAGACACATGGGACAGCAGAGCTCCTTCAGGATGGAGAAAAAAAGCTACCAAAAAAAAAAAAATCCAGAAAAATACCCAAATTAAAACCACAACCACAATTAAAGGACAGAACACCAAAACCAATCAATTTCTGTGAAGGTTTTTTGGACTGATGACTGGTGAGAAGTCAGGAGTCTAAGGAGAATTTAGGAAGCTAACCATTCTATGCAGTTTGGCCACGAGCACACAGCACTTGCCTGCATCATTTGCTAGGTCACAGCCTTGTGCTGATGCCAGAACAATCCCTGCTTCTGCCTGGAGCAGATAGGAAAGCTCAGGCAAACCCAAGCACGTCCAAGCTGCCCTCAGAGGCAGCAGGAACAGCCAGAGCACTCTCTTGCTGCCTTGGAGCACAGCATTTCCTGTGGGGACTCCTCAATGTCCCTGTGACACCAAACTGAGGAGGATCATTGGGTACAGCTCTGCTGACATGAGCACACAATGCACTGTCCCTCAGATAAGAAAGGCACCAGACGTACTCAGGAGCTGCAGGGAGTCATCCTCCATCTCCTGGTGCTGAGCAGCAGCTCTGCCAGTGCTGGAGATGAACAAACTGCCCGGGCTCCACTTCTTGGCTTGGGCAGCAAAGGCTCCTTTAGGTGACACTGCTGCTGCTGCTGCAGCCGGTTCAATAGAAGAGCCTGTGCAGATCTGAGACAACAAAGGAGTTTGTGTCAGAAAAGTGGCTGCAGAGATGAGTCTGAGATGCCATTGCAAATGCAAGCCCTCAGGAAGATGCTGTCAGCCACATGCAGGGCTCTGCCATGGGTTTTTTTCTGATGTGCACTTCCCAAACTGCAAGGGTCAAACCCAAAGGCTGGTTTTACTTGAGCTCATGGCCAGATCCATTTTCCATTTTCTCCAAAATCCATTGTCATGGATTTTCTGAAGAGTGGCTGCCAAAATGACCATTCCACTTTCTCCCAAGGACTCTTTTCCCCCTCCCAGAGCTGCAGACACACTTGCAGGTGCTTGTTCAAATGTTTTACCTCCTCCCACGGACTCCTCTTTTCCTCCAGCATCTTCAGAACGTGCCCCACTGGCAGCACTTCTGCTTGGGACAGTTGCTGTGCCTCACAGGAATCTTGGGGCTCCTCGTTGCCTGTCACTTGCTGGAAATCTTTGCAGGCTGCCAGGCCAGATGTCCACACGCCCACCTCAAGTCAAAGAGAACAATGCAATCAGAGACTACAACTTGTCCCTGTCAGCCCAGAGCCATGGACTGTGAGGAAAGGGAGAGCATCACTTTGGCCACTGCAGTGATTATTGCTCTTTCACTCACTTGTTTTTCTAGAGCCTCCGGCTTCTCAAGGAGGAGAAGAATTTTCTCTTCTCTTTCTCTTTGAATTTTCATTTCTTCCTCCAGCCTCTCATGCGTTGCCTTGATCCTAGCCTCAGTTTTCTGCAGCTCTTCCTGCAGCTTCTCACACAAGTTCTGTAAAGGAGAGAAAGAAACTTGGATGAGTGGAGTGCCCACAAGCAGGAAGGGAGGAGGAGAGTTCTAGGGCTGTGCTGTAACCTCTGCTCACAGGCACTGAACACCCATCCTCCCTCACACAAACTGGCTCAGCTGTAAAATCCCCACCCTGAAAAGGCCCCATCCATGGGACATTCCCGTGAGGGGCAGCTGAGGAGGTGCCATGATCCATCAAAGACCCCCAAAGCTCTCCCCAGAGCCATGGCTGAGGCCTTGCAGCAGAGCACTGCTGGTGATACAAAGGGCTGACATGGATCCAGAGCCTGCTGCAAGACACTCTGTCAAACTTGTCCCCACCAGGGGAGGTACCTGGGCCTTCCCTCCCAGCCCCAGGGTTGTGTATCCACCCTCTGAACTCCGTGTGTGCGGGGCACCCTCAGCACCGAGATCTGATGGAGAGCAACCATGGGATGCCATTGGGATCCACAGACTGGGGAGGTTTTCTACTTCATCTGTCTCTGTCACTCTCTTTCTCTCCCCACTCCTCTTTTTATTTCTTTATCTTTCTCTCTGTCGGTCTCTCATTTCTTGTTCAATTAAACCCATACTCTGGTCTTTGGCATCTGGTCTCTCATTTGCACCCTAATTCAGGCAGAGGCATTTCTGATCATTTGAATGAGCAGATCATGACAAGGGGCTAGAAGCCCACCACTGCGGGGGCTGCTCCGTGCCACTTGCAGTGGGTTTGGCTGCTGAAGGGGTGCGGGGCGTGGCCCTTTGTGACACGGGCGCCTTGTGTCAGGGCCCTGGGTGCTGCTGTGGGACACTGCGGTGCCCCGGGGCCTCTGTGACACGGCAGAGCCACGCCCTGCAGGGCCTTTGTGAGGTGCACAGGCCCCGCTCTGCCCAGTGCCAGGAGAGCCGCTGGCTCGGGAGGAAGCAGCTCCCGGGATCCCGCTCTGCGCTCCAGGCGATCTGACATGGAGGAGGACAAGGTGAGCCCCGGCTCCCAGGCACCCAGCCCCTTGCCCGGCTGGCTGGCAGGCTCAGGCCTGCCCCTGTCGCACACTGAGGAGGAGGGGCCCTTGGCCATGATGGAGGAAGACTGGGAATATGACACGGATCAAGAGCTCCCCCAGGGCGGGGATGTTACCGGCCAAGAGCTTTACCAAGGGCAAGAAGTGAAGGTCCAGGAAGATTCCCCATGCGGAGTTGTGAGACACCAAGAGTGGCATCTGTGGGAGGCAGCTGTGAGACTCCAGTGCGGAGATGGCACACAGCAGGAGCTGGGGATGGACCACTGGGGAGAAGGTGAGACGGTCCAGGAGCTCTCACAATCGGACCAAGAGGAACCCTGCACTGAGCAGCAACTTGCCCAGGCAGAAGCCGATGGGTACCAGGAACGCTCCCATGTGGAAACCAGCGCTGAGCAGGGGCTGTACCCTGGAGATGATGATAACCAAGAGGAATGGTCTGAAGGGGAATCCTGCACTGAGCAGGACCTGTCCACAGAAGGAACCCCCAGCTACGAGGAATGGTCCCTAGGGGAAGCCAGCACTGATCAGGAGCTGTTCCCAGCAGAAACCAGCAGCTACCATGAATGGTCCCAAGGGGAAGCCTGCACTGAGCAGGAGCTGCCCCCAGAAGAAACATCCAGCTACCATGGATGGTCCCAAAGGGAAGCCTGCATTGAGCAGGAGCTCTCCCTAGTAGAAGCTGGTAGCTATCACGTGCTCTCTGACTGGGATGAATGCACTGAGGAAGAGCTGTCCCATGGTGATGTTGGGAGCTACCAAGAAGTTTCAGACTGGGAAGAGTGCTCTGTGCAAGGCCTTTCCCAAGGACAAATCGTGAGCTCCCACAATCTTTCTGACTGGGAAGAAGACAGCAAGTATGAGCTGTCCCATGAAGATGACAGCAGTTACAAAGAAATGTCAGATTGGGAAGAGTCCCTTGCCCGAGAGCTTTGTCAAGAGCAATACTCCATTGCCCAGAAGGTGTCTGCAGGGAATGGAAAGAGACCCTCGGTGCAGTCTAGCTGGGAGAATGACAGTGACCAAGACCTGGTGCAGGACAGCTGGGAACGGAGCATCAGGGCCAAGGCCTTGCTGAAAGAGGAAGATGAGTGGGACAAAATCAGCGTCCTGGAGCTCATTGAGGATCAAGACAGAGAGCAAAGACTGGCAGGTGTGGTGGGAGGCGGGTTCCCCGTGCCTGTCCCTCGCGAGGCTTGGGTTGAGCCCAGGGCATCTGAGCCGTGCCCCCGAGGGCCGCTCTGTGCCTGGCCTCCCCAGGTGGAAGCCCCGGCCCCCCGAGGACACAGGGCCTCTCCAGCCTTCCAGGAGCAGGTGCCAGAGGCCGGCAGCCTCAGCCAGCAGCGGGCCCCCCGCAGGAAACGTCTCTCCCAGCTCAGGCGGGCGCTGCGGGCGCTGCGCAGCCTGTTCCGCTTCCCCTGCCTGGCGCCACAGCCCCAGGATTAGGCCTGATCAGGACCCCACTGCACACTGCAGGGCCACGACAAATGCAGGCCTTCCTAAACAAATCACAGTTGTGTTAAAACAATAGTAGTAGGGAAAAAAAAAACCAAATCACACAATGCCTCCCACCTAAAAAAAACCCCAAAACCAAAAAGCATCAAAAAAAATTTAAAAAAAACTTCCAAAAGGAACAAAAAAAGAAGTAGAATTAGAATAGGAAGAAGTAGACAACGTAGAAGATGAAGAAACAGTAGCAGTCAATAAGAATAAGAGTTAGGAAAAGGAATAAGAATAGGAGTTAGGAAAAGGAATAAGAATAGGCATTAGGAAAAGGAATAAGAATTAGAATAAGAATGTATAGTGGTGTAGAAGAAATAGTCATAGTAAATAAAATAAGAAGAGTAAGAAAAAGGAAAATGTTGAAGCAGAAGTACAAGAAGAAGAGGCACATAAGAAGAAAAAGTTACCATAACAAGAAAATGAGAAAAAGAAGAGGAAGAAGAAGAAGAAGAAGACAAAGAAGGAATAGTAGTAGTAGTAGTAAATAATTTTAATAAAAATATAAATAAATCAAATTATGATGATGATAATATGAAAAATATCAAGCTAAAATACACCTCTACACATGTTCTAGAGTCACAGCGTAGTTTGGGTTGGGAAGGGCCTCAAAAATCATCGAGTTCCATCTGATTATTGTAGGTGCTCTTTCTCCCTCTGAGTCCTTGCTCCTATTTCTTTCTCTCTCTCTCCCTCACAGTTCTTGTGAAATAAAATCTGTGTTAAAAAAAATCTGGATGTTGTCATCATATGGTCTCATTTAGTGCCTCAATTCGGGCACAGGCATCTCTCCCTAAGCCAACTGCAACACATTCTCTGCCTGGCCTGTCGTCATGGCACAGGTGCTTGTCTTGGTTTGGAAAGACAGGTATCTGCCAGGGAAACTGAGGTTCCCCTAGGATGGAGAATACCAACCCCTCGCACCCCGACGAATTATAATTTTGCAATCAAGGGCTCTCAGGCAAAAATGTTGGGAATAGGAATAACAGTTCTTTACTAGGAGGTATTAACAATACAAATATGATAGGAAACAAAACCACCCAACCAACCAAACAAATAAACAAATAAACAATAATTTTAGAAGAAAACCCTGACAAAGTCAGAGTTTCAATCTGACCCTGTGATTCAGGATGTTGATAACAGTCCAAACGTAAACAGTCCAAACACTTCTGGAGTGGCAGACGTGATCCTGTTGGAGCAGAGATGATTCTGCGAAGAAACCGGTTCAGGGACGGCCAGGAGGGAGACAGGATGGCCAGCACAGGAGACGAAGAAGCTCTTCCCACACCGCCGCGAAGGAAGCGCCGCGCACCCCACTCCTGCAGCAGGGCCGAACCACTCCTGCAGCAGGGCCGAACCGCCAACCCCCGGCCACCCCCCCCTCCCCCCCACCCCCCACCGCCAGGGCATGAGATGTATAGAAATGCAAATGCACCGCACAGGCTGGGGAAGGTAACAATGGCCTATCAAGGTGGGTCATCAGGCCTCAAAACAGATGTAAATAGAATACACAAAACCCAGCTCCACAACCCAAGACACAACCCAAGGAAAAAAAAAAACCAAAACATTTGAGGGAGAAAACCATCTCAGCCCTTCAGCCCTTGGAGGATGGTCAGTGCTGTGTGCTGCAGGTCAGACTGCAGGTGTCCCATGCCAGCTTGGCTGATCACACTCACTCTCAGTCCTGTCTTCACAAATCCCATGTGCACATCTCCAAAGAAGACTCAGTACTAAGAAGCTCAACAAAGAGCTGCTACTAGAAAAAAAAAAAAAAAAAAAATTGGAGGGAGACTTTTCCCTGGGAGTTAGGAGCTGAGTTCACTGGTGTGCACATGTGCTGGTTTGAAAGCAAAACCAGTGAGACTTCAAGTCAGAGATACAATTTAATAGGAGAGGGGGGGAAAAAAGGTAAAATAAAATAAATGGAATAATACAACCTAACACCCTGTTGGTTAAGGTGGTGGTAGCAGTCCGAAAGTGAGTCCTCCTGGAGTGGCAGATGTGGTTCTGTTGGAGTAGAGATGATCCTGAGAGAAAGGGTCCAGTGATGGTGAGAAGGGTCCAATCTTCCTCCAGGAATCCGGTGGAACCAGATACCTTCGTGTTCCTACGTCTCAGTTTTATCCAGGTAGGAATGGTTGGCTCCTCCCACTGGGTGGAGCATCTCACAATGGGATGATGGAATGTGTCATGTCCTCAAGTGAGCCTTAGTGGCCCATTAGCAGAAAATATCCTCCTGGAGAGAGGCAAAAGAGATAAGAAACACTGTCTGATCTGGTTTTAACAGCTGGCCCATTATCAGAAGGCATCTGCCCCACCTCCCCCCTGAGTCACAAGAGATAAAGTAAAACGTCTCCCCAGCTGCTTTCAACAGCTGAAATAGAGTACACATTTTCGGTTCCATAACCCAAGACAACACAGCTGATGGAAAGGGCAGAGAGGAGGTGATTGCAGGTCCCTGCAGCTGCTCCGCTGACCATCAGGTCTTTGCATTGGACTTGCAGGTCAAATTTCAAAGGTGAGCTACAGAAATGTCTAAATGCTCCTCCCTCACAGTCAGAGCCCCTGCTGCTGGAAGGGGGAGCAAGGGGCAGATGAGAGGGAAAGCACCTACTGGGTTCAACAAACCCCTCATCTGCTTGTTGGCCTTGCTTACCACACTCTCCCTGGGTCCCTCCCTCACAGCCACAAACCTGTGGGCATTCTTTGCAGACAGGGACAGAAAAGACTTCATCCTACTGCACTGCAGTTTAAGTTCTGCTAAATGCCCTTCATGAAGGGCCTGGCCTGCACCTCTGGGAGATAAATGGGGCCAGGATGTGAGCCAGACTGCGCTTTCATGCTGCTTAAGCCGGGTGCTTTAGGAGCCATGGCGAGCTGTCACGGCCCTGTGCCAGACTGTGGACAGCTGAGGGGCTGGGAGGGACATTGGGTGCCCACCCCACAGGGAAGCTGCCCCTGAGGCACTTGTGTTCCCCATCAGCCCAATCATTTCTTCCAGGTGCCACTGCTGTGTAATCACGTGAGAAATTTTGTACATGACCTCATGTACTGCCCTCCCTCTCTCCCAGGTAGGTTTCTTATTGTTGGGGCTGCTTTGCACCCTCCTAAATGCTTCTCTTGCAAAGGATGGAGGCTTTGGGGCATCTTCCATCCTACAAAAACCTGGATGTGTTTGGGTCATCTTTAGTTGGCCAAGCTTGGCTGCCAGCTTAGAAGCCTGAACTCTGGGAGGAGGGGGTTACTGGGGATCTGTGCAGTAGCTCAGTACATTTCAGTTCCTGGTCCTTGGCATGGGAGGGGCCTCTCACTGAGGGGGGAAAATTGTTATTGTCCTGTAGCCACGTTCCTTCTCTTTTGAGGTGCTGCTTTCTTCTGCTCCCTCAGGCAGTCTGCTTTTGCCTTTTCTAAGAAAACCACAGTTTTACAAGGGCAAAAACATCCACCTCTCTCCAGGCTGTGCCTGCTGCCCTCACACAGCCATGAAGGTGTCTGCATGCTGAGAAGAGCCCTTTGTGATGGACACCCCCTGGCCCCCTCCACACAGCCAGGATTGAACTCTGTGCCTAAAAACAGACGGTTCAAAACTCCATTTGAAGCTTAGTGTTCAAGATTGGTGCTCAACTCCCTGTTCCCAGGGCCCAGCCTCAAAACCTGTACGAGATGCAATCTGGAGTGATGCTTGCCCCTTCAGACAGTTTGTCACAGCTCATCATTTTTAGACTTCTTTTAAACAGCATTTTAGCAGTTCTTTGAAACTTTGCTGGCCTGAAGCAGGAGCATGCACAGGACCAGGACACAGGAAAGGTGATGGAATTCTCATCCCTAAAAGGAGAAATGTGGAATGAGAAGCATAAACAGGAGCTGGGCAGGTGGGGAAGGGCCAGCCTGCTGGGCCATGCAGTATCTTGGAAGCAAAGCTAAGGGGTGGTTTTGGATAAATGAAGAATGCTAATATGCTGCATTTCTGCTTTCTGGCCTTTCAAAGCTCTAAAGAAACAATTTTTCTGTGCCTACAGATCAATGATGGAATGAGCTGTTCAGGGATTGTCCCCTTGGTGGGGTGTGCACCCTCTACTCCTTGGAGGAATGAATTTGCACAGGAGTCGTCCCTGTGCTATCTGGAGTCTGGAAAACACAATCCTGCCTTTCTCCATGTGGCCTTGTTAAAAACTGCCCTTTTCAATGCAGCAGAGCTGGCTCAGCTGTGGTGGTGCTTTGTGCACACACTCAGTTTTCTACTTCCACACAGGTCTTAAATTAAATCCAGAGGAGAAGGAATCCTGATACTGAAAGCATCAGTGGGGTTCCTGCATCCCTGGGGCAAGCAGGTGTGAAGTTATGCATCTGTGGATCCTCTGGGAGAATAAAATTGAAGTGTGTGGCCTATGTTTTCCTGAACTGCAGCAGGTGATAATATTGCAGCAAGGCAGAGGTGTGGGTCTGAAGAGGAGAGAATGAGCCTTGTTTTCTTGCACTTGGAAAAATCTTGTCTGAAAAAACTGCAATTTTCTGAGCCTTGCCATGGATTGCAGAATGGAAAAAGCTTCTAGATCCAAAAATGTTTAGTTTAAAATATTCCAGACTTTTTTTTTTTTTTTTTTCCCTCCTCATTAAATGAGGACATCTAACATGCTCCTTTACTGTGCCAGTTTTAGGAACAGAATCATTAGGATGCAGCTGTGTGAAAAGACAATGCACTAACTTTAGCTGAGCCTCAGTCATTAGGCACATACCAGAGGTGATGGTCAAGGTCAGCACAGTGCTACCAAACAGTGCCATACACAGCGACTGAGATATCCAAGTTATTTCAGGATCAGTCAAATTAAGAGATGGGAGACCCTGTAAGTATTCCCAGCCTGAATGTGGGGATTGTGTCTGCACTAACCCAACTTGTCACCAGTGCCCCAAAGCCAGGCAGTGACAACATTTTTGGGGTCACCCCCACGACTTCCACCCCCCCCCATCCCACTGAGGATGCTCTGCTACCTTGCACCCCCTGCACGCCGCATCCCCCCAGGGGACTTTGGGGACTTCGGGGACTGTCCCTGTGTCCCCACCCCCAGTCCCCCAAGGTACCTCCGCTGCTGCACCCACACTCGGCCCTGGTTCTTGTAGGGGATTCCCAATGTGAGCAGGCAGGAGTTTGAGTCACACCCTCACCTCTTCTCCTCCTCCTCCTCTGGGAGGTGATGTCACTTCTCCCGCTGGGGACGCCCCAGTGACACCGGGGAGACACCGCGGGTCACCCCTGGCAGGGACTGCGGGGTCACGGTGGCTCCTGGAGCCCCCTGGATGTGACAGCTGGGGGTCCTGGGATGCAGCAGTGACAATCTGGGGAGTGGGTGCTTGTTTGGGGGTCTCCAGGATGGGTCATGAAGTCCTCTTCTGTCACCCCAGACACCCCCAGCCCGTGCTTCAGTTTCCCCCTCGCTCTGCAGGGACCACCCGGAGCCGAAGTTCTGGAATTGGGTTTATTTTGGGGGTTTTTGTATTGGGGCTACTGGGATGGGCTGGTGGGCCAGTGGGGTGGGCTGGGATGTTGCCAGATTGGTGGCCATCTGGGCTGGGGGCCAGCCAGGCTGGGGGGCTGCAGGGCCAGGGGCCATCCAGACCAGAGTCCAGCTGGTGGCTCTGGTGCCCATCTGGACCAGTGTCCAGCCAGAGTGGGATCCATGGCTCTGGGGTCCATTTGGATCAGAATCAAATCTCTCCTTGCCCCTGTCCATCTCAGGCTCCCCAGCTGGGGCTGCTCCTCACTGCAGAGTGGACAAAAGCCATGGTCAGTCCCAAGATGACCCCAAACCCCCTCCCACCAACCCCATCAGGCCACCCACCCCGAGCACTGGTAACAAAATTAAAGGAAAAACAATAAGTTACATGGAGTGTGGGTTTTCTCTTTCCCACCACTTACACCTGGTGGGGAAATCAGTTTGCTTTAGATTTGCCAACTCTGTGTGGTTGACTTCTGAGGTAGGAGGTATGAGACCATTGATAGCTTTGAAAACTAAACGACGCAGGATCCCGAATGCTAAGGTTACAAGGAAAAGGATAGCAAGGAATAACAAAATAGTTTTAACTATAGAAATCCACCACCCTGTGACTCCCCAGCCTTTGAACAGTTCATTGAACCAGTCCTCAGATTCTTGCTTCACTTGTCCGATCAGGTTGTTCATGCTCCGAAGGGCAGCGTGGACGTTTGGTGCTTTCGACGTCAGGTTCATGCAGCAGAGTCCTTCAAATTCCTGGCATTCATGTCCATGAAGCAGCAGGAGAAAGTCGATTGCTGCTCGGTTCTGCAGCGTGGCCTGTCTAGTAATTCCCTCTTCTTCTAGGAGGGCACTGATGGCAGTTGAGGTCAGATTTGCCTGTTTGACCACCCAGCACTCTAGGTGACCCAATTCACCTAGAGCTTTGGCTGCTGCGACCCACGGAAGAAACAGGGACACAGCAACTCTTTTTGACTTTGCCCAATGAAAAATGTCTGAATTACAATTTGAATCCAAATTGTCAGCACTTCTCTTATGAATTTTGTTTGTCGAATTGTGTTTGTGAGTCCATTCACCAATTAGAGTTTTGTTGGGTGTCAATACGGACAACCGCCCTACAGTACATGGCCCTCCTAAAAGCCGAGATGGAATTCCTGCCCATGCTCGATCCCCACAAATCAAAAAGAATCCCTTAGGGAGGCTTTTGGGACTTGAGTGATGTGGGTTGTCAGCTGCAACATGGCTTAGGTTATGACACCACCTGTTTGCAGTAAACTCCCCACGATATTGTTTTATATAGTGGTATTCATCAGTGCTAGGGGGTTTTGGATAGACAGAGAAATGTACACAGTATGATGCAGGGGAGGAACCCAATAGTTCTAACTCTTGGGGTTCCTGGGCCATCTCAGGCTGATTTGGTAACCACTCCACTAAGGGGTTTGCAGTTACCACAGCTTCCTGCTGATTATTTTTGTATGGTCTTAGGAGAAATGACTTTGGAACTTCATTGGACATGTGAGTGTCCAATCCCGCAGGAAACTCTCCAGCCTGCAATGGAATTCCTACCAGACAGGTGGACATAGGATTCTTTGCTGACGCAGTGGACAAACATATGTTTTCCTGCTGAAGTGTCTGTGCCAGGGTCACCCAGACATTTTGACGTGGCTGAGGGACGATCCATGCAGCTGCCAGACTGTTCAGCAATAACAGGATGACACTTTGACTGAGATTCATCACAGGGATAAATGGGAGGAGGGTATTCTCTAAAAGGGAAAAACAAACATTTCAAAACATGTTAAAAGTTTCTGTTAATTCGGGAAAGAGTCCACACCTAGGAAGATTCTCCTTCCTCCATTCGACGTCGTCTCCTCTTGGAGGCATTGGTGACTTGCTTTCCATCCCCTTCTGCTGGAGCTGGATTTTTGGGGACAAAAGGCTTTACCCACTTCTGGGGGATCCACCGAGGGCCTGAGGGCATTGCTACGCACGCATAGCCACGACCCCAGGTTACAAGCTCATAGGGACCCTTGGTTTCCCAAGTTTCAGGATCCCTGATCAGGACCGGTGGACGATGGGACAGTTTAAATTGATTGCCACTGTTAAAATGACGAACCACAGGTGGACTCATGTTTTCAAAAGAACAGTTAAGAAAATTGATGGTAAACAGGGCTTTGCAGAGCTTCTGCTGTGGAGACATCCACACAGTTGTGCTGCTCTGTTTAGCCAGAACCTGTTTGAGTGTCTGATGCATCCGTTCAACCACAGCTTGGCCTGTGGGGGAGTGAGGGATGCCTGTCTTATGTTCCACTCCCCACTGCTGGACAAATTCCAGGAACTCCTTAGACACGTACGCTGGGCCATTGTCTGTTTTAATTTCTTTTGGAATCCCCAAAACTGAAAAAGCTTGCACTAGATGTTGTTTGGCATGCACAGCTTTTTCTCCTGCATGGGCAGAGGCATACACTGCACCTGAGTGTGTGTCAATACTTACATGGACATATTTGAGGCGACCAAAGCTAGGAATGTGTGTGATGTCGGTCTGCCACACCTCACAACTGCCAAGGCCTCGGGGATTAACCCCCATACCCATGGATGGCATGGCCTGGAGCTGGCAATTGGGACAGGTGGCCACGATAGCTCGAGCCTGACTCCGTGTTAGCTGGAACTGACGGATCAGACCTGGCACATTTTGATGATACTGTTGGTGACTCAGTTTTGCCTGTTGGAAGATGTCAGGGAGGCGTGCCTTTTCTACTGGTGCAGCAAGGGAGTCTGCTCGACGATTCCCTTCTGCAATTTCACCTGGCAAATCGGTGTGTGACCTCACATGCATCACGAAGAATGGATGTTCCCGATTAGAAACCAAATAAATCAGCTTTGAAAGCAACCTAAATAGTTGCTCATTCTCAATCTCTTTGAGCACAGCCTGCTCCGCTCTGGACACTACCCCAGCTACGTATGCAGAGTCAGTTACCAAGTTAATTGGCTCTGAGAACTTCTCAAAAGCTCTCACCACTGCAGCCAGTTCAGCCACCTGAGGCGATCCCTCCACAAACTCCACATCAGCTTCCCAATGCTGAGTCTGAGGATTTCTCCAAGTCATCACCGACTTGTGGGATGCTCCAGAAGCATCGGTGAACACCGTGAGAGCCTTGAGTGGTCTCCGACTCTGTTTCTCACGAGGAATGAGGTGGAATTCCTCATTGAACAGCTTGTGGGATGGGGCATGGACTGATATTTGTCCCCTGTAGCTGTCCAGAGATAATTGGAGACTGGCATTGCTCTGGAGCAAATGCTCAAACATCTCTTTGGTTAGTTTCTTTGGAGAGTTCTTTCCCTCCTCTGAGAGTTTGATTGGGAGGTGAATACATGCAAAGTCACAACCAGCCAGTTCACATAGTCTTAACCTGGCCTTTTGAATCAATTGAGCTATCAACTCTTGTGGCTCAGTGATGGTCTTGGATCTTTGGTGCGAGAGAAAGACCCACTCTATGATTAAGAGTGAATCTCTCTGCCCCTTGATCCATTGGTAAATCAAACCATGTAAGTGTGGCAGCTTTCCTAGCACAATGAAATGAAAAGGTAAGCTTGGTTCGTATCGGTGTGCTTGTCTCTCTGACAAGGCTTTCTGTACCTTTTCGATTGCTGTCCTTGCCTCTGGGGTCAGCTCCCTGGGGGAGGCCAGCTCCCTCTCCCCTTTCAATAAATTGAAAAGAGGGTCTAGGTCCTCATTTGTGAGGCCTAGCCAGGGTCTTACCCAATTCAATGACCCACACAGGGAGTGGAGATCCGCTAAGGTTTTAGGATTACAGTCGATTTCCAATTTTTGAGGAACAACAGTCCTCGCTGTAATCTGTAAGCCCAGGTACTTCCAAGGTGGCATCCTTTGAACTTTGTCTTCCTGTAACGGAAATCCAGCAGAGGTTAAAACCTTAACCACTAGGTCAAGCGTGTGTTGGAGTATAGAGTCATTGGGGGCACACACCAGCACATCATCCATGTAGTGGAGGATGATGGCATCCTGTCTCTCAGCACGAACAGGTGACAGTAAAGATGCTACATACTGTTGGCATATGAAAGGAGATAATTTCAGGCCTTGAGGTAATGATCTCCAATGATACCTTTTCATAGGGGCCTGACGATTTAGGGTAGGAACCGAGAATGCAAACCTTGGGGCATCTTCTGGGTGTAGAGGAATCTGAAAGAAGCAATCTTTGATATCTAATACAGCCAATTTCCAATCTCTCGGGAGCATTGTTGGAGAAGGCATACCTGGTTGAAGTGGTCCCATGTCCTCTATCATTTTGTTTATCTCTCTGAGGTCATGGAGCAATCTCCACTTGTCCTTTCCCGGTTTTTTTATTACAAAGACTGGGAAATTCCAAGGGCTTGTTGTTTCTTCCAGGTGACCCTGAGCCACCTGTTCCTCCACAAGCTCCTCAAGCGCCTTGAGCTTTTCTTTGCTCAATGGCCACTGTGCTACCCACTTTGGGGTGTTATCCAACCATGTTAACTTTTGGGCAGGGCGCGCCACAGTGGCTATTTCTAAAAATCCTGGGGTGTCTTAGGAATGACCAATTGAACTCCCCACTGAGACAAGGTGTCCCTCCCCCACAAGGGGGCTTTGTATTTTGCAATAAATGGACGGACACTTGCCACTTTTCCATCAGGACCCTCTATTTGAACTATATTTTTTGATATTTTTGCCAATGTGATTCCTCCTATGCCCTGAAGTTTGCCTGCAACAGGTTGCAATTCCCAGTTTGATGGCCACTTGCTCTCTGGCAGAACGGTCACGCTGGCTCCTGTATCAAGGACCCCCTCCACATGGAGGCGCTCTGACCCATTTGCTATGTTACATGCCATGGAAGGCTTGTCCTCACCCACCACCTCTGCCCAGTAGACTTCTGGCGATTTTCCCTCTGCTATTACCTCTGCAGGATCGGGAATGGCCTGGGCAATAACTTGTCCTTCTGTCAGGTAGAATGGTGGGTATTTGCAGCGTGCCAAGAGCATAAGGCCTGTCATGTTCCCCTTAAAGGACATTGGAAATACCTCAATCTCCTCTGGTGTGTGAGAAGTATCCCCCATAACAAAACACTCACTGAACATCTCCGTGTGGTTATCCTTCAGATCCTGTGAGATGTCTGATGGATGCACTGTAATTAATATCCAGTCTGCAGATCTGAAATGAAAACCTTTGGTAGTCACAAGCCTGTACCGGCCTTGCGGCTGCCAAATTTTGTCAATCAAACATTTACTATTTACATTTTTCTTTTCTCCCACCCCCTCCCCCTTTGTTGTTAAGAGAGAGGTATCAACTGGTGGGAGACCCCTCATATTTGTTTTTACACGCGTGAGAGCATTAACCATGGGGACGCGCTGAGAAGCTAGTTTTTTTGTTTGTTGGGCTTCCTTTGCTGGTTCTGGTTCTGGTTCCGATTCCGAGGGCAGGAAGCTGCAAAATGTCCAGGCTGTCTGCAGATGTGGCAGATGATGTGCTGTAGGCGGTCTGGTGACAGTGGTTGCCGCCGTTGTTCAGGCCGTGCAGGTGCTGCTGTCCTGGGATGAAGCAGTCCAGGATTGCTTTCGGGTGCGCTGAACAGCTCTGCTTTCCTGGTACAGGCCTCGATCATCTGAGCTAGAGTTGGTTCTGATGGGAGACTAAGGATAATTCTGCGACAAGTTTCATTAGCATTCCTCTGAGCTATTTCTTTAATCAGTTCGTTGTGTATGGATGATTGTGGAACTTGTCTTTCAACCTGAGCGCGTAAACGGTCCAAAAACTGCAAAAAATTCTCTGAAGGAAATTGTTTAATACTGGTATAGCTGCCCTTAGTTTCAGGTGACGGTAACTGGTAAAAAGATTTTTCTGCTGCACTACAAATTTTATCCAAAATTTGCTTTGATAATAATCGGGTCTGTCTTTCAGGGCAATGCAATTCCCCAGTACCGCAGAGATGGTCCAATGTTATATCATTCCCATCCCCATCCTGCGCTAAAGCAGGAGTCTGTTGAATTTCCTGTAATATTACATTTAAAGCTTTTTTCCACATGCATTCCCATAAATCATATTCCGAGGGTGTTAGTAAACATCTGAATAAATCTTTAATATCATTTGGGACCAATTCATTGGAGCTAAAGGTAGCTGTCATCATGCTTTTAAAAATTTCACTGGGTCTTCCAAATTCTCTTTGAATTTTGCATAGCTCCTTTTTATCTTGGTAAGAGAAAGGCTTGTATTGTTTCTTCCCATTTCTCTTACCAAGGTATTCTACAGGAGCAGCAAAACGGATATTATCATCAGATTCAGTTTGGGTTAGTGAAGGAATAGCATGCATCAGGTCCGGAGCTGTGAGGGAATCGCCCCCCCACCCGCGGCTGGGGGGAGGCGAGGGCCCCGCCCCATCTCTGCCGAGAGAGGCACCGGGCGCCGCCCCGCCCCTGCCGAGCGAGGCAACGGGCGCCGCCCCGCCCCCACCGCAGCCGCCTGTGCCGGGGGGGATGGGACCGGGGCCGCCCTCCCCCTGGATGGGGTCGGGTCCGCCCCCGCCCGCGCTGGGGGGACTCTCGCATGCGGCGCCCCGCGCGCCGCTCGCGGCGCCGCCCACGGCACCGCCCGCCGCCGCCGCCGCCCCTCCCCCGCCGCCGCCGCGCGGGCACGGGTCTCCCGCGCCGCCCGCGTGCGCTGCCCCGCCGCCGGCGCCCGCGCCGGTGCCGGCGCCGGCGCCGCTCGCGGTTCGCGTTGCCGCGGTTTGCGTCCCACCACCCCCCCCATGTCCCGTGCCGGGCTGAGGGCTGGGGAAAAGGACGCTACCCGCGTTGTCAAGACAACAGGGGGCGGAAGGAAGGCAGGGGGCGGGGTTGCATGGCACGGGGTATGGGAGAGAGACAGGACTGTGGGAGAGGAGGGGGCTGAGGGGAGGGGGAGCCACCACGTGTTCGTCGCCATGACTCTCCCTCCACGCCACAGCATATTGGGGTGGTTGAGAAGTTTTCTCGTAGGGAATAGGGGACTGGGAAGGGAAAAAGGAGGATGAAGGGGTTTTCTGTGGCTGTCTGCTGCGTTCTAATTCTAATAGATGCTTGCGTGCTTTTAAGAAAATCGGGATAAATTTTGAAGCTTTTGTGTCTCCATTTTCAATTTTTAAGGTGAGTAATTCTCCAATCTCATCCCAAAAAGCCACGGATTGAACATTTTGGGGGTTAAAATTTGGAAACTCAGCAAACAACCAACGGATAAAACTCATTAATAAACTATTAGGGATTTTAAGACCTTTCAAAGCACATTTAAGGTGCTTTAAAAGGCTCCTTTGGTCAGTGGAAAGGTTAGAACCCATATTTGTGATGTTAAAACGTTAAGAAAAAAAAAACACACACACACACACACACACACGGCTCTGTCCCAGCCCCTCTCTCACTGCCGAGAATTCCGGGACGGGGGGGGTGTAATCCGGGCGGAGAATCGGCACCCTGCCGAGCTTCTCCGGCTCTGGGAGCTGTGAGGGGGTCACCCCGTCTCCCGGGGTCCTCCTCAAAGCCCGCAAACACCCCGAAACGCCGTGGATCTCTGGGGCAGTCGGCGCCTGACCCCCCAGAGATGAATTACAAACACCACTTCTAAGATGTTAACTGGGTCCTAAAAAGGGTTTCACTGCGTGGCTGTGGACTCAAAGCCCACGTGCAGCAAAGGATCTTTCTTTTTCCCAATCACACGGGACTGCCCACCCCCCGTCTTCGCCTGGGGGACGGATCACGTGCTTTTTTGGGGTGCCCTGCTCCGTTCCTATAAAGGTTCTTATCAAGTCGACCTGTGTAACTACAGGCTGCCGACCCTGCTTCTACCACCCCCAACTGTGCAAAAAACAGCTGGATTAATGGAGAAGAGTTGAACAGTCCAAAAAGCTTCTGAGATCTCAAAAATAAGACTCCAGCTCCTGCGTGGTTTTCAGACCACGTGGACGCCAACTGAAGTTAACCCCTTTCCCTCAGCCCCCCGGAGACCCGGTCCAGCTCAGATTTAGGGAGGTTAGGGTGGGGGAAACTCCAAGATAAGAACATACAACCAAAGGAGGCTCTTACCCCGAGATGTGGTTCCAAGGTTTATTTCCTGAAGGTATCCCGAGGCCAAAGAGGACGACCCCGAAAGGAACAGGGGGTTTTATCCCTTTCAGGGTAAGGGGGCGGAGTTACCTATGGCCAAAGGCCATAGGTCAGTGTCAAGGGACAGGTAAAGTTTCACAGGGGGAGGAGATACCAAAGGGAATACAACACACTGGTGCAACCAATGTCCCCAAGGAAGCCAGACCAGCTCTGGATCTCCTGGAAGAGAAGATCCATAGGCCTGGGCTGAGGACTCAAGGGCATCCAGGATGGTGAGCACAGAGTCCATGTGGTACATGGGGACAGTTGGGGACACAGCTGGGGACACGCCTGTGGGGACAGGGGTGGTGAGTGAGGGTTGGAGGAGGAGGGATGCACCCAAAAATGTGTCAAAGTCAAGGGGAGGGCACCCAAAATTGGAGGAAAGGATGGGAAAAAAACAAAGGATCCAAAATAGGGCAAAGGGACCCAAAACGGGGGAAAGGACCCAAAATAGGGGGAGGAAGGAGCCAAAATCAGAGGACTAAGGGTGTCATTGGATGTCATGGAGTGTCACAGAGTGTCGTGGGATGTCACTAATTGTGACAGGATGGGTGAAGATGCTCAGCATCAGGAGCAGCCACAGGAACATCCTGAGGGACAGGGGGACACCCTGCAGGACACAGGAACACTGTGAGGGACACGGCTCCGGGACCTGAGGGACTTTGGCCCCACTGGGGGTGGGGGACAGGGACATAGGGGACAGGGACAGGGACACAGGGGACAGGGACACACAGGAGGGACCGGGACACATGAGGCAGGACAGGCACACACAGAGGGGTGACGGAGACACGGCAGGGCTGGAGACATATGGAGGGAGGGGACACGATGCCACCAGGATGCTCATCAGGGGAAAATGTCACCACAGCTGTTGGGATGCTGCCACCAGGACGCCTTTGGTGACACCCACTGCAGGGCCACGTGACCCCACAGGTGACACTGACCCTTGCCCTGTCCCCAGCCCGGCCCCAGGAGTGGTTGGGGCCCCCTGAGCACAGTGGCCCTGGGACACCCTGGTGGCTGTCACTCACTTCCAGGCCACTTGTCCCCAGCAGAACAAGTTCCCAGTCCCACTCTGGTGGGGCTGACTTTTGGTGGGACACCATGGTGGTGACAGTGGGGATGTGGTGGCAGGAACTGCATCGGGCAGGGCTTTACCATGGCCAAGATGAAGGTGCTGGTGGCACTGTGGTGGCAGAGGTGGTGGCATTGATGCTGCCCCAGTTCATGTCCCCCATGTCCCCACCCATATCCATGTCTCCCCATGGCCCCACCCATGTCTGTGTCCCCAACATGTCCCCATCCATGCCTTAGTTCAACATCTTTATTTTTAGCCCAATTCCAGGGCCTTCAAAGGGATGAACAGAAACCTTTTAATTTCAAGGCCAAAACAAAAGGATTTACGTGTTCCTGCTGGCAGAGCATTCATGTGCTTGGGTGGGTGGGAAGAACCTTTTTTGGAGGGGTTTCCACCCCACTGTCTCCAAAATTGTGGGGTTTGACCAAGTCCGTCCCTGTTTTCTGTGGAAGATGCCCGTGGGCCAGAGAGAATTGAAACGATGGATTTGTGTTGGAGAAGACCTTCAAGGCCATCCATTGTTGCTTGATGGCACCAGAAGATGCAAAAAGTGAGATTTTTCTGAGGTCAGAAGTGGACAAATCCACTCTCCACAATGGATTTCTGATGTTGGTCTGTAGGTGTGTCCAGGTGCCCATGGGGAACCAGGAGGATGTGGAGCCTCCAGCCAGGTGTCTTCCCAACACGGATCACGGGCACCAGGGATCACCAAGGCTCTGCCCACCAGGGGTCACAGGGGATCATCCAGTGTGGATCCTCCCATGGGGGATGGAGCTGGAGCAGCACACGAAGCTCTTCCCACTCAGGGGTGCTCGCAGGGCTTGCCTTAGTGGTGGCTTTGTTGGTGTTGGGTCAAATGAGAGCTCCTGGAGAAGCTCTTCCCACACTCAGGGCACTTGTAGGGCCTCTCCCCAGTGTGGATGCGTCGGTGGTTGACGAGGTTGGAGTTGTACTTGAAGCCCTTCCCACAGTCAGAGCAGCGGAAGGGCCTCTCATCCGTGTGAATCCGCTGGTGCAGGAGGAGAGTGGAGCTGCTCTGAAACTTCTTCCTGCACTGGTCACACTCATAGGGCCTCTCCCCAGAGTGGCTCCTCTGGTGAAGAATCAGGTGGGAGCTCTGGCTGAAGCTCTTCCCACACTCCCCACACTCGTAGGGCCGTTCTCCTGTGTGGCTCCTCTGGTGGACAATCAGGTTGGAGCTATCATTGAAGCTCTTCCCACACTCAGGACACTCGTAGGGCCTCTCCCCAGTGTGGATGCGCCGGTGCCTGACAAGGTGGGAGTTTCGCTTGAAGCCCATCCCGCAGTCGGGGCAGCGGAAGGGCCTCTCATCCGTGTGAATCCGCTGGTGCTTGAGGAGGTGGGAGCTGGTCTGAAACCTCTTCCTGCATTGGTCACACTCATAGGGCCTCTCCCTGGTGTGGCTCCTCTGGTGGAAGAGCAGGTGGGAGCTCTGGCTGAAGCTCTTCCCACACTCCCCACACTCATAGGGCCTCTCCCCTGTGTGGCTCCTCTGGTGGCAGATCAGATAGGAGCTGAATCTGAAGCCCTTCCCACACTCAGGACACTCGTAGGGCTTCTCTCCGGTGTGGATGCGCCGGTGCTTGGTGAGGGCAGAGCTGTCCCTGAATCCTCTCCTGCAGTCGGCGCAGCGGAAGGGCCTCTCATCCGTGTGAATCCGCTGGTGCACAAGGAGGTGGGAGCTGGTCTGAAACCTCTTCCTGCACTGGTCACACTCATAGGGCCTCTCCCTGGTGTGAACCCTCTGGTGGACACTCAGGCTGGATCTAAAACTGAAGCTCTTCCCACATTCCCCACACTCGTAGGGCCGTTCCCCCGTGTGGATTCTCCAGTGGCAGATCAGGTAGGATCTCTGGCTGAAGCACTTCTCACATTTCGAGCATTTGTGGGGCTTCTCCGCGTTGTGAAGCTGCACAGGGACCCCCGGCTCCGAGCTCCGGCCGCCTCCCTGGCCCAGGGTGGGTCTTTCCTCCTCCGATCTCCGTGATCTGTGCTTGCAGCCCCTCCTCGTGAGGGATCTCCGGGGCTTTTCCTCCCCATTGGATTCCTGCATCGTGGAGCTGCTCAAAACGGCCTCTTCCACGAGGTTCTGCCGCGGGGAATTGTCCTCTCTGGTCTCCGTCCTCAGCTCCTTCTCTGGGGGAAGAAGGACAAGGAGAGGATGGGATTTGCCTCCGTGCCAGAGACAAGGGGAAGGAGATCCCTGGCAGGACGCCGTCGGCAGCGGCGTTGTCCTAAAACTGGGGGCCGGGCTGGGCTGGGAGATGGAGCAGGAGAGAGGGGGAAAGAGGCAGTGACTTCCTCCTCACCTGCCTGGGGCTCCAGGGCCATCTCCCTCTTCCTCGCGGCCTCCTCCTCCATCCGGCCAAGGTTTGGGAATACAAGATCCTGGTTTGGGTGGGAAAACAAGGGCTGAGCCCGTTGGGTTTGATGGTCCTGCCGCCGAAGTGCAGCTGCAGAAGTCAGCGCCCCTTTCAGCCTCGGAGTCCCGGACCCCGCTCATCTCCAGGCTCTGCCCGCCAGGACCGGGCCATCGCCACGTGGGACCCCGCAAGATCCCTCCAGGAGCATCTCGGGCTCGGCTTTGGAGTCCTGCAAGAGCCAAACATCCCCTGCCCCCCAAAAAAAACCCTCTCGGAGACCGCCCCCCTCCCCCCCGATGTATTTGGGGTGAGCTTCCCCTCCCCGATCACCTGCGGGCTCCTGGGTGCGCGATTCTGCCGGAGCCGGGGGAGATGCGGCCTGAGCGGGCGGGCGGGAGGGAAAACCGCGTGGTGTTGCTGCTCCTCCTCTTCCTTCTCTGTCCCTCCTCTTACTGCCGCTCTTGCCTTTCGTTTTCTTCCTCCTCTGTCCCTCCTCTTCCTCCCGCTCCTCCTCCGCTCCCAGCCCGGCCCGGGCGGTGCCGACACCCAAAAGCAGCCGCGCTCTGCCCCGGGGGGTTCCAAAGCGGCCCCGCCCCGCGCGGCACCGGGAGCGATCCCGGGAGCAGCGGGAAGGAATTGGGAGCGCTTTCCCTCCCAGTATCGCTCTCACTGGGAGTTCCTGGAGGACTCTCCTGTGGGAGGGAGCCCAGGGTGCAGCAGGGGAACAGCTCCTGTCCCTGAGCAGCCGGAAAAGCCCCGGGGCACGAACTGACCACGGCCCCATTCCCCGTCTCCCTGCTCTGCCGGGGGAGGAGGTACAGCTGGAAGGAGAGAGGCGTCAGGGGAGGCTGATTTTAAGGATCTCATTTACTTCTCATTATCGTTCTTTGGATTTTTGAACTTTTCTGCCAGAAATCTCTCCCCTTTGCCACTCATCGACCGGGGTTCGGGGCAGTTTTCCCTTTTTTAGGGAAATCTAAGTGACGAACTGATGCTCCTAGGTAGGGGGTAGGAGAAGTGAGGCTTCAGGGCTTCCCGCTGAGTCGGAGGCACCCAGCAGGCAGGGCTGGGCAAGGCGGGCCGGGAGCTGCGGAGAACTTTGTTTGTGTTTTCAGCTCCATCCCGCCTCGGGCCCGGGCCCGCCCAGGGCTGTTCCTCATCTGCGGCTTTGCCCTCAGACAGCCCGGGGGCGGGGCCTGAGAGCGCGGGGCCTGAGAGGCTGTGCCGTGCGCAGAGCCCGCCCCTGGCTCGCTGCCATTGGCTGATGCTGCCGTCACTTCTGGTTCTGGCTGCGCGCTGATTGGGCAGAGCGGGGAGAAGCGCGGCCCCGGTACCGCCCCATGGGCGGCCCTGGCTCAGCAATGGCGCCATTGTTGGAGCGTCTGTGCGGGCCCGGGAGCGGCGGCAGCGGCCGGAGCCCGGGGAGGCGGCGGCGGAGCTCGGAGGCGGCCCCGGCGCAGGTGGGAGCCGCGCTGGGTTGTGCCGGAGCTTGGGGCTGGCTGCGGGCAGAGGGGGCGGCAGGGGGCTCTGGCTGTGGCTCTGGTTGTGCCGTGTCCGCGCCGTGTTCCCCGTGCCCTGAGGGCGCTGCGGGAGCGGCTGCCCGCGGTCTCCTTCCCGCGGGGGCCTGGGCAGGAGCCGGGGCCGGAGCAGCGCTGGCTCGTCCCGGTTCCTGTGGGTAGGACGGAGGTGGCTGCACTGTCCCCGGGCTTGAGCGGGAAAATTGGCATCGTCAGAGGTTTCTGTCCCCAAAGGAGCCAGAGGAGTCCTGTAAAAGTGACTTTATTCATGAACAAAGGGAGAGGCCATGCGGTATTTGCCATGCGGTCTCTCCAGTTATTGTAGTGCGCAGCCTCCTTCTTATCCTGAGTTTCCCTTCTGCGTCTCCCTCTCCCTTTGCCCAGTGCCGAAGGTCCTTGGAAAGTTCAGACTTCCCGATCCGCCTGCTGCGTGTCCTGGTTAATATGCACCCCCCCTTTTGTATAACATCCGATATTCACGGCTCTGTTCAGGCTTTGTTCTTCTTCTCCATGTTCAGGAATTGAGCAGGATCTTGGCTGAGCAGCAGTCCGTGTCAATGAGTTAACATTTTCTGAAACTCATGGTTTCTCCCGTTCTTTCCTTATCTCCAAGTCCCTGGCCCTATCTCCAAAGCAGATTCACTCGTTGACTCTGTTTTTTCTTTCCTGGATCCTCTTTGGTTTTGGGATTATTGTCAGTGACCTCAATTCTGGAGAATCGAAAATTCCATCTTGGAATATTTTCCAAAATCCAATAAGGGAAAAAAACTAGGACAATGTCCAGTGCTGGCCTGTTCCTGGCCATCAGCCAAGGAACAGCCTGCACATTAAGGCAGCCTTATCTCTGTGCTGTTCCTTTACTGAGCTACATACATATTCATGAGTTTCATGCCTATTCAAACATTCCTGGCAGGTTTTGATGGTTTAGAAACTTTATTTTGGTTTTCTGCTCTGGCTTATCTGCAGAACATCCTGCAGATCAGGTCAATCTATTTTATTTCTTCTTGTGGCCCCCTCCTGTTGTTTTACACTTCCCCGATAGGGAACGGTTCACAATCTCTTCTCTCACTCTTCTCTGCTGCTCTGGTTTGTGTGGCCCTTATCTCATCCCTTGGAGAGGTCAGTCAGCAGCTGTGGGAAACAGCCTGATTGCTTTATACAGTTCTCTCGGTTACACAGAAGTATTTGACCATTTTATATTTTGCTAAGGCCTGCAGTACAATACATTCATCACATTATTAGTTCTGCAAGGTGTCTACATCAACATAAAATACTCATCACACTGCTGCTTCCATGAGTTATACGGTGCAGACTTAAAATGAGAAATGAGGTTAAATTAGCAAGCAGCTCAAAGGGATTATAAACTGCACTGTGCTTACAATCAATAACCACAGATAAAGACCAACACACAAATGTGAAAAGCCAATATTCTGGGGTCATTTTCAACAATTTCCTGTCCTTTTGTCGCCGTTTGTGGCTCAGGAGGCCTGGCTGCCAGCTGCATCCCCTTGCTCAGCTGCTGAATGAGCTGCACTCAGCAAGGTGTCCTGCATGGCCCAAAGATGAGAGTTGCTGTAGCACAGAAGAGGAGAAAGAGCATTTGTTTAACCCATGGTGTGCCAGGGAACCATGAAACCGTGTCCCATTCCCATCCTTTCCACGTTTGGACTGGAACATGAGAGCTGCTTTCTTATTTCCTTTGTTCTCTGTTTCACCACTTTTTCATTGTCATCTCTTTGCCAGCAGCATCTTGAGTCATTTAATTTTCCACACTGTCCTCCTTCTCCTTCTGCTCATGGATAATCTGATCCCATCCCATAGTGAAATGTTGTGTTCTTGGTTTGAGTGGATTGGTGGACCAGACTCAGGAGCTGGATCTGTTTGCTTGGTTCTTATTTCGAGGACAGCTTGTAATCTAATGATGGCATTGAAATGATCAATGGGTTCTCTGGCTCCTGATATGAATTTGTTGGGGTTCCCAGGGGCTGGTCCATGGTGTTGTGGGATTTGTTCTGGTGGCCATTCATCTTTTCCCCATTTTTGGGTGCTCCCTCCAGCCAGGGCTGCATCAATTTGTCTCTTTCTTCTAATTAAATCATCACATACTTGGATTCCCAGCTGATTTCTCTGAACTTGTGGTAGGATAAACCCCCCAGTGGTCTGATGCCTCCTGTGTGACACAGACAGTGTCAGCACATGTTGGAGTGAGGAGAGGGATGATTCCCTCCCACTTATTTTAATGAAGTTTTCACACCATTCTGCATTTGCTGTTTCCCTTTGCAGCTGAACCAATTTCTGTTGCAGAGTCAGAGATCCTCACTGGGCTCTGCCCTTGGCTGTGCAAATTCCAACTGTGCAAGCAGGCAGAGCTTGGGCTGAGGGACAGAGGGAATCAGCCCAATTCCTGCCCCAGGCAAGAAGCCCCTGGTGCATTGTCCACACTTTTCCCCAGCAATGTTAATTTGCATTTCTAAAGCTCCTCTCCTGGCTGCTTGGAATTAAGTTTCTCTTCCAGGGCAGCCATGACTCACATGTGCCCCCCCCCCCCCAGTCTGCTTTTATTTTTTTTTTTTTGAACAATTTTTTATTAAATGTTTATGCATTAAAGAGTCACCTTTAAATCTCTTTGAGTTTTGCAAAATGCAGCCTAGAGATGAACTTTGAAAAACCCACATACCAAAATTTTGTGATCACTGAGAGCCACACACAAACACACACAAAAACATTCCAAAGCAATCAAGGTTTCTCTGCTTCTTCTCCTAAGACTACAAACTGATTCTCACAGCCCTGGCCCAAACCTAACTGATAATTAAAAAGCAGGATTATAGCAAAAAATTATTCTAATGGTAATCTTGTCACTGAATCTGGGAAAACCAAAACTCTCCAACAATATCTTTAGTGCTAGAGAGTCAAGGCATTACTTGATTCTGGCCAGGATGTGCAACAGAAATCATTTCATCCACACATAGCCCGGTGTGCAGAGAAAATCCTTCCATGATATGTGAGTTTTACTGGATTTTTCCTAAACTGCTTAGAGTCTGAACCCATAGAAATCCAATGGTTTGATGTTCATTGCTTCCAAGTTTCTGAGTTCTTAGTATTTGATTTCCTATTGGACCCGGATTTCTTTGCCTCTGATGTTAATTAGGTCTGCACTCCTGGATTTCCTTCTCAGCCTTTTCCAGACCAGGGGTCTGCAGCTCTTCCAGGGGCAGTGTCTGGGGTGGGTGTTGGTTGCTGTTTGCTGATGGTCGTTGATGTTTTGTTGAGGGTCGTTCTCTTTGTGGGGGGGATCTTTTGGGCTCTTCCCAGTCTGTTGAGATGTTAAACTCATCTCTGTTGAGTGGTGTAGCATCCATTAAAATAAAACCTTTAAAATTCCTTTCCCCAGGGCAAAGGCAAACCGAGACTGAGGAAAGAAATAAAATAAAAAACAATTTTAAAGTCGGTCTATTTTCCAGCCATCTAACCCCACCCAGCCCAGTGTGTGAGTCTGAGTGAGCCCCAGGGTGGAATTCTCCCGGTGTCTCCCCAGCCCCTGTGGCAGTGCAGGCACAGAAAGCCCTGAAGCTGCAGCAGTGGCAGCAAGGATTGGCCCGCAGTGCCTGGAGATGCCAAGGGAGGGTGCCCAGGCAGAGCATTCCAGCAGAGGATCTGTGGGCAGGCACAGGGGCTTCCCCCGCTGTGGAGCCCTGGCTGCTGCTCCCCTGCCTTCAGTGCAGGCTCAGCCGTGGGGAATTGCAGGATAAGGACTGCACAGTCAGGAATTGTAAAGCAGGTTTGTTTCATTCCTGCTGGGATGCGTCGGGAATCTTTCCACCAATGATGCCCACCTGGTGGAGACAGGTTCCAGGTTTAAATGCACTCAGATCCCACAAAGCTACACCTCCCTGCCCACCCATTCTTTGCCCATTCTCTGCCTTCTTGCCCTTTATATTACAATCAGTCTTTTGTGGTGCCACGCCTTCTGGTGGTCGCTGGCAGGGGTCTCCTGATGAGGTAAGGAGTCTTCCTCGGTGTTCACTCTTTGACCTCCATCTCTGAGCAGGTGCAGAGAAGGTTTGGGGAATTCCCAGGTCAGTTTGTCCTGGCTGAAACCAGGAGCCTGGTTCTTGCTGGTTTGTTAATCAACTGGTTCTGCTTTATCGGGTCTTCACACTACCTAAGTCCCGCTTCAGTGAGTTTTAACAATACATCTTCTCTCTGTGGCCTTTACCTGGCACCCAAATTCCTATGGATTCTGTTCATGGGTCCTACCTTACAAGTTACACTCCTATGCCTTCTGGTATGAGTTGTTTCTCTACTTTTACAAAATTGCTAAATAAGCTGTATATATTTCTGTTCTCCTTTTCACCTGTTTAAGCACTTTATATGTTTCTAAAATTCTGAATTTTCATATCCATATACATTTCCCATATCAGCGGCCTCCCATCCTCCTCAGAGACCCTGAGCCCAGGGTGAGGGGCCCCTCTGTGTTCAGCTGTGCTGGGGCTGTTTCTGTGCTCAGGGACACTTGGAATGGGCCACTATGCCACTTGGCCACCAGTGGTACTTCTTCCCACTCCTTGGGCAGGACCCAGTGTCTTGGTTGGATGTTGTGAGCATAAAAGTCCCAAGGCGGGTGTGTCCCATGAATATCTCACAGCCCTGGCCCAAATCTCTCTCACTTGAATACAGTCATGGGTTTCTTCCCAGCCCCCTGTCCAGGCTGTTCAAGCAGGAACCTTCCCCTCTCCTCAATTCTAAATCCTCCTGTGCCACTGAACAAGTTCCATCCTATAATAACCGAGCACTGCTCACCCGTTTAGAAGCTCTTGTGGTTACCAAAACCTTGACTTGGTGCCAGACTTTAAGAGATTCTCCTGCCATCAGTTGTCAGGCCTCAGTTCCCATTAAAGCTGTGGCTGCACAACTTTGCAGACAGTGAGGTCACTCTCTGGCCACTGGGTTCAACATTTTAGCCCAAGAATTCCTTTGGCATGGCTCTGTTTAACATCCACATAAAATTCAAATTCTTTTTCCCTTTCTGGGAGGGCCCAGATAGGAGCCTCAGTTAATCTGGTTTTTGACACCTGAAAATTCTGCTTTCCCTCTGGTTTCCATCCATCCAGTTTCTTGACTGGCAGGATAGGAGTGTTGTAGGGAAAGGATCCCTAGCTCTAAAAGCCCTGCCTTTATCAGGGGCTCAATACCAGGCTGTAAGCCCTTCCTTCCCTCCCTTGGAATAGGGGATTGCTTTTAGACCCCACTTGTCCTGGTTGCTTCAGAGTCATTTGGAGAGGCTGCAGATCTAATTTTTCCAATTTCTCTGGGGCTGCCCACACTTCTGGGTTCACTTCAGCACAGGCCTTGCCAGACATTTGACACAAAGGTACAGGAGAACTAGCCTCTGTATCACCTTTGACAATATTAATTTGCATTCCCAGTTTAGCCATCAAATCCCTTCCCAGTAAATGACAATCACATTTAGGAGAAATTGAAAATTCCTGCATTTCAAACTCATCCCCACATCTGTTAATAGTGGTTGAATAAAACACAGCCAATCATCTTTCCCACTTATCCCCTGAATAATCAAAGACATTTTTGGCATTTTCCCTCCTTAGGTCTGAGATTCAGAGTGGATGGAGAGGCCCCTGTGTCTGTGAGGAAAGGCCTCCTGTCGATGCAGAGCCACCCTGAATGTTCTCCAGGGCTCCAGTGCGGTGGGTCCCTGGTGTGATGGGAGCTCTGCCACCCCTCCCAGTCCATGTCCCTGCAGGGGTGGACTTGCTGCTGGTGAGGGTGCTGCTGTCTGTGCTTGCAGTGTCCTTGTGGCCTGCAGCTGGCAGCCTGAGTCCTTGCCAGGGGCTGTTTGGGTGGGCTCTCCCCTGCCCAGGAGGGCAATGCCTCTGCCAGGTCCTGGTGGCCGAGCCGGTGCCCTGGGTGCTGGGGCCCCCTTGGGACCTGGGCTTGATCCCTCAGGGGCTGTAGAAACTCTGCCATGGCCTTTGCCTTCCCCTTGGCCTTTTCCTCCTCCCTTCTTGCCTTCCCCTGCCGTGCCTTTGTGACCGAGTGCTGCAGGGGCTTCTTCTGCCCCTCCTGCAGCCCCCCTGAGTGCCTGTGGGTGCTCATCCTCTGACAGCTGCTGAGCTTTCTGCAAAACCATTCATTTCTGCAGCCACCCAAACAAAGTCATTCAAGGATAATCTCGATCCTTGCACAAATCCATCCCTGTGGATGTGCACTCATGAGAGTCCAGCCCTGTTCAGGAGTGCTGGCTTAAAAATAATAAGCAGGACTGCATGATCGGTGTGCCTTGTAACTCAAAGAGGTTTAATGAAATAATGCAAACTAATACAAAACAGCAAAACCCAGACTGGGTGAGGCACCTTCAGCTCCACTCACTGCCCGCCGCCCCGGGAGGTGGAAGGAATTCCAGACGAGCCCCAAGGTGTGTGGAAAAATTCCCATCACCAGAGGTTTGTGTCCACAGAGAAGGCAGAGGAGTCCTGTAGAAGTAATTTCGTTTATAAAAAAAGGGAATGGTCATGGGGCATTTCCCATGGGGTCTATCCAGCTGTTGGAGGACGAAGCCTCCTTTTCATCCGAATTTTCCTGGCCACATCTCCCTCTCCCTTTCCCCATTGGCTGAAGCACTTGAGAGGTACAGACTTCCAAATGCACCTACCCCGCTACCTACCTACCACATACCTCGCTTAATATGCACCCCACTTCTGTCTAGGTAGGGCTATCCACAGCTCTGTTCAGTCGTTGTTCTTCTCGGAGTTCATGAACGGAGCAGGACCGTGCCTGAGCAGCAGTCTGTGTGGTCAGTTAATAGCATTTTCTGGAACTGAGGGCTTCTTCTGTCCCTTCCTTGTGTCCAAGTGCCTGGCCCTATCTCCAAGCAGATTCCCAGCATCTGTTTGTAAAGACACTTTCCTCTTCTTCCTTCCCTGGGGTTCCCCCGTTTGCGGGACATCCCCCCTGGAGCAGGGTGTTCCCGCTTGCTGCAGCCCCACCCCTCGGGCAGGGCTCAGCCAATCAGAGCGCGCGGCGCTGATGACTCACCAGTTGCCAGGCAGACCCGCAGCTCCCAGCGCTCCCCACACGGAGCCACCTGCGCCCTCCCCGGGCCCCAGCGCCCCCCGCCAGGGGAATTTGGGGAGGTGGGAGCGGGGAGCGCCAAGGCCGGGCCCCCCCGCGCTGTCCTGGCGGGAGCGGCTGCAGTGGGGAGCGAGTGCGGGCGGGAGCGGCCGAGAGCCCAGCGCTGCCCCAGCCCGACCTGCCCCAGCTCCATCCCTGCCCCTCCGCTGGGGTGCTGTGAGTTTGGGGGGGAAGAGGGAGCCGGCAGTGGGTGCTGGGGCTGGGGGCAGGAGGAGAAGGGAAGGAGAAGCAGGGATGAAGAACAAAATGGTCAAAGGGTGCACGTGGGAGGAGATGGTGGGATTGTGCAGGAGAAGGAGGACTAGTAGGAGGAAGAGGAGTGTGAGCAGTAGTGACACAGGAGGAGGAGGAGCAGGAAGAGGAGGCACCACAAGGTTCCACCCCTCCCTGGATCTGCAGCCTCCCCCAGCCCCGGGAGCGTTGCCTCCCCCCCCCCCCCCCACATGCAGCAGGTGACTGGGGAGGGGGATCCAGGATTTTCACGGGAGTGAATCTTGGTGTTTCTGAGCTTTATTGGGCTAAATGTTGGTGCTTTGGTTTTTTGCAAGGGGCTGAACCTTTATATTTTAGAAGAGGTTTTGCCTAAGTCTTGATGTTTGGGGTGTTTTTGATCTGTGTCTTGACGTTTGAGGGACTTTTGGGCTGAATCTTGGTGTTTTGGAGGTTCTTACAGACACAAGGTGCCCAGTGGTTTCCTGAGATGAACTTGGCAAGAAGGGATCCCCAGCCTAAGGTGCTATCCTCTTGTTTTTTCCCTAAAACAGGATTTTTCATTCCCAAGGAGTGTCGGGATGGAGGAGGAGGAAAAGCCCCGGAGCTCCCACAGGAGGATGGGCTGCAAACCCAGCCCAGGGAGCTGCGAGGAGGAGAGACCCTCCCTGTGCCAGGAGGGCGGCCGGAGATCCAGCCGGAGCTCAGAGCTGCAGGAGAAGCCTGATGGAGGGGAGAAGCCCCACAAGTGTTTGGAATGTGGGAAGGGTTTTGGCTACAGGTGCCACCTGATCCGGCACCAGGTGATCCACACTGGGGAACGGCCCTATGAGTGTGAGGAATGTGGGAAGAGCTTCAACCTCAAGTTCAGTCTGATCCAGCACAAGAGGATCCACACCGGGGAAAAGCCCTACAAGTGTGGGGAGTGTGAGATGAGCTTCAGCCAGAGCTCCAGCCTGGTGCAACACCAGAAGATCCACAGTGGGGAAAAGCCCTACGAGTGTGGGGAATGTGGGAAGAGCTTCAGATTGAGGGGCCAGCTGAAGGAGCACCAGGTGATCCACACAGGGGCACAGCCCTACGAATGTGAGGAATGTGGGAAGAGCTTCAGCCACAGGTCCAGTCTGATCCAGCACAAGAGGATCCACACTGGAGAACGGCCCCACAAATGTGGGGAATGTGGGAAGAGCTTCAGTCAGAGGGGCCAGCTGATCCAGCACCAGGTGATCCACACTGGGAAACGACCCCACAAGTGTGAGGAATGTGGGATGAGATTCAGCCAGAAGGGCTCCCTGACACAACACCAGAGGATCCACACTGGGGAAAAGCCCTATGAATGTGGGGATTCTGGGAAGAGCTTCATCCAGAGATTCCAGCTGAGGGAACACCAGAGGATCCACACTGGGGAAAAGCCCTACAAGTGTGGGGAATGTGGGAAGAGCTTCAGAGAAAGCTCAGCCCTGATCCAGCACCAGGTGATCCACACTGGGGAAGGGCTCTACACCTGCTTGGAATGTGGGAAGGGCTTTGGATGGAGCTCCAGCCTGAAATACCACCAGCGCATCCACACCGGGGAGAGGCCCTACGAGTGTCCTGAGTGTGGGCAGAGCTTCTCAAACAGGTCTATCTTGACCAAACACCAACGGATGCGCCTCTAAGGAAAGCCTTGGGAGTGCCCAGACAGCGGGAAGAGTTTCTTGTGCTCCAGCTCCATCCCTCACCAGAAGATCGGCATTGGATGATCCCCAGTGATCCCCGTTGGGCAGAGCCCTGGTGATCTGTGGTCCTGGTGATCCCTGTTGGGAAGACACCTGGCTGGGGGGGCTCCACATCTTTTTGTCTCTCCGTGGGCACCTGGATGAACGCAGGGGTAGGAGCATCCATCAGGACACAGACCGACATTGGGAATTGTTTGGGGAGAGTTGACTCTCCCCAAAGACTCTTTGGGGATTTGTTTACTTTCAGCCCCAGAAAATCTTTTGCATTCAATCCTATCTTCTGGGGCATAAAGGAACACTGGATGGCCTTGGATGTCTTTCCCAACCCCTGGGATTCCACAATATTGATTTCCTATTTCTTGAGGCATCTTCTGCAGCCGGATGGTGATGATTTGGGGCAACGATCAAGATTTTGGAGACAGTGGGATGGAAACCCCTCCAAAAAAGGTTCTTCCCTCCCACCCAAGCAGGTGGATCCTCAGCTGGCACAGGCACAGAAATCCTTTTCTTAAGACCTTGATTTGCTTTTAATTTTTCTTCATCTCTTTAAATGTCCAACGCTGGGGTAAAAATAAGGACATTGAACTGAGACATGGGTGGGGTCATTGGGGGACATAGACATGGAGAGTGAAATGGGGGCACCTGGACATGGAGGGGTTTGGCAGATTTGGGATGGCAGCAGAGCCACCGTTGGCTGAGAACTCGCTGCCAAGGCCTGCTGAGAAACCTCCGGGACTCCACGGAGTGTACAACTCCAGGCAGAGCCCCCCAGGGAGGACAAATCCACCCCCCATGGCATGGGCAGCTCTTTAGGAAGTGCTCCAAGTGTCCCTCTGAAGGTCATCCTGGAGCCCAGAAGCCAACAGGGATCCTGAGCCAGCTCCGCTGCTTTTGGCAGCACTTTGGCAAAGCAGCTGCAGCCAGGGGGAGGCAACAAGGACTGCAACTGCTGCAGGCTGGGGATGCAGGAAGGGCCATGGACACTTGTGCTGAGGACCCTCCAGAATCCAGAAGGATGGTGGAGACCTGGGAAGCAACAAGTTCTCACAGCCACTCCAGGGATGGAAGCCCTTGGTGTGAAGTTCCCTGGAGGAACTCCCAGGGCAGTTGCTGCCAGGATCAGCAGCAGCAGCAGCAGAAGGCAGCAGGATCTGCTCCTTTTCCTGGCTCTGTGTGCAGCTCCCAGGCTGGGATGGCCCCTGCTCCCACAGAGCCCTTGCCCATGGAGGCTGCAGGGTAAAAGCAATCCCACTGCAAAGAGAGGCTTGGCAGCTGAAGTCCACTGCCCTTGTGTTTTGGGCTTGAATGGCTCTCCTGCCAAAGCACAGCAGATAACCAGGGTTTTGGGAGGCAGAGCCTTTTGAGGGAAAGAGGGATCAGGCACTCACAGGCCTGAGACTGCTTCAGCCCTCTGCTTTTGTAGAATGAGAAAAAAGAAAGCTGGGGAGAGGCACATGCAGTCCTTTGAAAGAACATGGTATCTAACAAGTGCTGTGGGAGAAGGAAAATAGGCAGCAACCTTGCTTTGTTTTCCATAGCCTGTGTCTTCTGCAGAGGAGACAATGGGATGGACGGGAGGGGAGGAGAGGAATAACTGATAACCCAGTCTGCCTTGCTGTGTACTGATAGACTTTGTAGCAGTGAACATCATAGGTAATGCCAGATTATTCTTATTTAGAATCATTACTTGCTGCTGCTTCATTGCAAAATTGCCTCAGCATGGAGAAAGTCAGCTTAATTTATTGTCAGTTTAAGTAGATGAGGTGAGAAACACAGATTAAAATAGGTTTTCTAACCTCGTCATCCAGAGGGAATTTTGTGTTGCATTTTCTTCATTGTATGCACAATATTTTTGAGTTGTTCTGTATCCTTCAGGGAGGCATCCACTAATGACCAAGAAATAAAAGGGGGATTATGGCATTCAGTCTCATTTAACAGACATTTGTATTAAGCTGTAGCTTAAACTTCATAAGGAGAAAAACAGATTTTCTTTAGTCATGCAGTGTGGAATAAATGGTGTAGGAACAGCCACAATCCAAGCTGTAAGAACAGCATGTTCTGGGTCTTAACAGGCCATGGTGTACAAGAAAGCACCGCAATCTTAATGATTCACCTCTTACGTGAAACCAGGATGGTTCCTTGTGTAAAACTAGCAGGTGATGTGTAGCAGTGGATCTGTACAACTCAGGCCATTCTGTGTGCCAGCCAAACTGTTTGTAGATAACAAGCCACCTGCAGTCTTGTTTTCAGGCTTCTCAGGAACTCATCAAGGTTACTGAGACAACAACAGGACTGAAAAACAGAACGGAGAGCCTGGGAACCTGCTTACAAAGAATGCAAACCCTGCAGAGAAGACACAGGACGTGATGATGGACGCTTGACCAATTAGGTGTCCTGGAGGATGTGTGCCTGCCTCGTGGACAAGTGGCTTTGCCAATCGAGAGACACCTGTAGGCGTGGACAGCAGGGCTAGAAACTATAACTGGGGTTTAACGTAAACAAGAAATGGGCTTCTGTTGAACTCACATTGACTCGGTTATTCAGCTGCCCATTTTTCCCCGCCGCAGTGATGGTGCCCCGCGGCGTTAGAAGGACGTGACATCGATGCGGACCAGGACTCTTTGGTCGGGGCCGAAGAGGGTCTGCGGAGAAGGCGGCAGGGGGCCCGGCCGACAGTCGAGAGACCCCGCCCCGAGTACGGGAGCACAACCTCCCGAGGAGAAGCTCCGGCAGAGACACTCGGAGTACGAAAGCACGAACCCTTTCCAGGAAAAGCTCCGGGGGAAGAATGAGAAATTCAGAATGCTGCAGCGACGTCACCGCATCAAACAGGTGAGCGGCCGGGGCTGGAGGAGACGGGGGAGGCTTTGTCCAAGGGAGAGGAGGCTACCTTGAGTCTCCTCCAAATAATCCTTTCTGAGAAAGGGGACACGGATGACCAGGAGGTCCTAAAGGAGTTGTTGAAGTGGGGGCCGGGAGAGAGGAATTTTTTGCCACCCCCAGAAGCGTATTCGATACTCGCGGGTGGGACAAATGAGGGCCGGAGCTTTGGCAGGCTGTTGGCAGTGGGGTGAAGGGCACGAAAGCACTGCCCGTCCCGCGGAGGATTGCTGTGGCGGCTCTGAGGCAGCGAAAAGCGGAACAAAGAGCCGCGGGGGCGGGCGGTGGCCGCCAGGGCTCCGCGCCGCTGGGTTTGATCCTCCAGAAAGCCCCGAGCCCCGGTCGGTTCGCGGCTCCGTGCGGAGCCGGCAGGAACAGGACAACATTCCCTGAAACTCCAAACTCCTTTCCCGGGGCTGCAGTTCCAATGCCATTCCCTCCCAGTCTCGGTGCGCGAGTTTTTTCAACAGACCCAGCGGTTTTGCTGGAGCGGGCACCGGGGGACGTGAGATCGGGTCAAAAAAAAATCTCAAAATAACAAAGGGATGTTTATTGTAATTTAAAGGCTTGGACAGGATTGCAGTCCCGTTCGGTTTCTAAGCAAGAAATAAGAGATTTATTGCTCAGGGTAATTAAAAATCTCCCGGGAGCTACGAAAGGCAGACGAAGTTAAATCTCCTTTGCTCCCTGCGTGCCGTGTATTTAATGAAGTTATGACCAGGTCAGAGGTTCCAGCGAGCAGTCGCGTCACTGCCCCCCCTCCCACCCCGCAGAAACCGCGGGCAGCCCCGCTGAAACCGGGGCCGCGCTGGGCGCCGCTGAGCCCGTGACCGACCCCGCGCCGAGTCCCCGCGAACCTTTTGCGGGCTCCCTCGGCCCCGCGCGTGGCTCGCTCAGGCTGCGGATGTCCCCCTCGGCCATACAGGGGGGCCCTGGCCCGGGCGGCCGCCCCCCCGAGCGAACACATTTTAAACACGGCGCGGAATCGGGCGGTGTCGTTCAGCAGCACTGCGCGTGTGCAGCACAGCCGTCCGTACAACAAAATGGCGGCGCCCTTCAAGGGCCTTTCGGCAACAGAAGGGCTGTTCCTTGTTCTTTTCCGTACAAGATGTCGACGCCCTATCTGGGGTATGCGCATTGCCGCCGACGCCATTTTGTGACCAGCGAGGCTCGCAGCCTCCAAGTACAGTGCCACCTCTGGCCGCTTCTGTTATTGCAAGGAGCGGGGGGAGGAGGGCGGAACAGAAAGTTTTACGCGGGTAGAAGGAATCCAACAGCGAGGAAAGGATTCGATCTCGGCAAAAGGGACAGATTGGCAAGATGCAGGCTCACTGAATCCAGGGACAGACCCCTCAAAATTTAAATGACATGATGTTTCAGGAAACAGTTTTAAATCAATTCATTGGGCTGAAATAAGTAAGGCGAAAAAGGATTAAAGAAAGAGATTTTTAAACGACTTAGTGAATGAACAGCTTTTAATTGTGCCTTGTCGGGAAACTCAAACAAGAGCGTTCGCCTCCTGCCCCGCGGTGGCCGGAGACACAAGGACCCGAAGCAGGGGCAGAGCGGCTCCCGCGCCCGCGGAGGAGGAAAATAGCAGCGATTTATTCCCTTGTCGTGCCAGAACCTGTCACTAGCGTGAGGAACAGACCTGCTATCACAATGGGAGGTAAAAATAGAAGTAAATTTTTAATTGGAGTCATGGATGCATTTACCACTCTAAAATTAATTTGGAAGACAAATAATCCTGTTTAGGCAGTCCAGATAGAAAAGATCCAAGAGCACAGAGCTTCGCAGAAAAATGAAAAGACCTCCTCAGAAATCTCAAAGAAGACAGTAGCAGTATTTGTATTTTAATATAAATTAAGGGTTGGTTGATAGAGCTCAGCATAATTCAGCTGCACTATGTTTAGCTTAGAGTGCTGTTAAGTGATGTGTCATTGCTCTAGTATCCGGATGCTAAGTTCTCTTCAGCTTAGTTTCTATTAGGTTTAAGAGTTGTTTAATTCAAAATTATTCTTAACTTTCATTAAAAGATACTTCCCTAAATTTCAAAGTATACTTATTTTTTTTTTTAGAAATAAGACAATTCCAACTGAAGCAGCTGTGATGTACTGCTCCTTAACACCTGTTTGTAGATGGAGGAGGATGCAGTTTACCTTGAAAACCTGTTGATATGGGGGGTTCTTTTGATTGAATTTGTTTTTTGAACAAATTCTAATTTTTTTCAGTTTTAAGGTTGCTGGAGAGATAAGAAGCAATAAATTAAGTGCCTTATTACCTATCAAAGATTTCAACATGGTCTGATCTCTCTCATAAGAATATTAACAAATTTGCCAGATGAAATTACACAAAATACAATTGCAAGAAGCTCTTCAGCTGCTCGGCAGTCTGCCAAATTACACATTATTATATTTGTTTTCAGTAACTTGGCACTTTGAGAAGTTTTACTAAATTCTTGTTTGGGTGAAATTTGCAGTTGCCATGGGTGTTTCTTACAACTGATTTACTCATGAGTTTAATATGCTTGTTGAGACTTTTATCCCTCCAGTATACCATCACGCTGTTATTTTACTTATGGATTGTTCACTTTTCCTTTTTTTTGTGTGTGTGTGTTAATAACAATAGAATAAGCCACATCTTTTGGTATCTATAACTTTTGGAGGTACTGATTTGCAGTTGTATTTACATAAGGTCCAAGGGTATAATGCTTCTGTTAAGTTGAGCAAGGCTAAGTTTCAATGGGTTGGTTTGGTGGATTTTACGTGTGCTGGGTTTCAGTTTGGACGGTGCCTTATCCCAGTTTTATAGAGATCACAGCTGTATTCAGTGCAATGCTTGACTTGGAGCTTTGGTAGAGGTACCTTCAGTTTTCTAAAGTAATAACTGAGCTACATTTTACTAATTTGGGGTCCTTTTGGGGCGGAGTTCTGTTGAGTTCATCTTGTTAAGCTTTATTGCTGTCAAAATTTGTTTGTGGCAGGTTTGGGTGTTGTTCAGTCTGAGTTATTATAGCTTTTACTGGTGGGTTGTTCAGTGTTTGTTTTTTTTTCATGCATCCTGATACCCATGGGTTGTGGCTGTAAAGGCTGTGCAGGAGGCAGGACTATTTGGGCTTTTCTGTGTTTTCTAGGGGTTCTCTACGCCTGTTGATGTCCTTAAGCTTGAGTGGAAGGACCTTTGAGGACCTTACTCTAAGTGGTAGATAGACTCCCTGGCCTTTTTCTTGATGGAGTGTTGTTGTCCATCCTTGTTGTGGGATGCTGTTTCTTCTCAGCTTTAGGTTTGTCAATACAGTCTCATTTTGCTTCTATTCTGTTTTTCACATTCCAACTCCTCTGGTGAAAGAGCTCATAATTTTACCTCCCCCTTTGTTTCATTTTACTGTTAGAAATCTATGAAAGTTTGGAATTTATTATCTCAACTTTTTCAGGTAGTTATGACTGATATATTTTTAAGAGAAGAAGTTACAGGTGGAAATGATCTTGAATGGTGGGAGAGCACAGCCTTGAGCCACGGGGAAGGGCTGAGCTGGGAAATATATTGCATCTGCAGAGACACAGGGCACGGTCTGAAGAACCGTGGACTTCTCTGATCAGGCACAGCTGTGTTCTGAGTGTGATAAAAGGACAGGGTGGCTAATCAGGGGAAGAGCCTGAGGAAGAAGGAATTGAAGGCATTGCAAGAACAGCTTGGGAAGACTAGAAGATTGACCAAATGGGAGAGACACTTACTGCTGTGAGGTCAGTCTGGGTCTGCAGCTGGACCCTGCAGTGGGAGTCTGTTGCAGTCATAGTTGAGCTGGGTGAAGGCCTATGGTCTGAGGGGGCAAGGGAATACTTGTCACATTCCACTGTCATATTCCTACTAGAATACAGTCATATTCCAGTAAGAAATAACTGGTAGTCAGAGTCTGCAAAAGGAACCCTACGGTGGGAGTTTACTGCAGTCGGAAGTCAGTGAATAGCACAAATCATATTGATTCAGTTATTCAGTTGCCCATTTTTCCCCGCCGCAGGGATGGAAATAAGAAATGTCCCTGGGCCGAGGAAGAAGCCTGGGAGTCAAATGCTTGGACAAAGAGACCTGGCCAAGCCAGCCCAAGGTGCAGGCAGGCATTTGGCTCAAGGCAAGAGGGAGCTTGTCCTGCCAGCACGGGAAGGGGCTCCAGGCAAAGGAGCTGGCCGGTGGCAGGAGCAGCTCCGGCTGTCACTGCCAGGGAAGGAGTGGCTGTAGGCAGGAGCAGTGGGCACATTGCTGATGGACAGCTGGCAAGTTTGAGTGGGCCAGCCGAGGAACAAGAGAGGCTGCTGCTTGTTGTAAAAGTAGTTTATGACAGGGCTACATCAGTCCCACGAAGGTCAGAGTGTTACAGTCCATGCCATTATGCAAAATGCCTTCTAGCATAGAGTCCCCATGTCCCAAGGAGAAGCAGCAGCACCCCCGATACAATGCATTCTGTTCATAAATCATCCAACCAGATACAAACACAATGCTATTCCTGTCTTTTTGCACCTATCCTGGTCTAACACAGTTGTGCAACAATGCTCATCATTTCTCACACAAGGCCTATGCCTGTAGCCTGTCTATTCTGTCCAGCAGTGTTAGCAATGCTATGTCATGTTTATATTATGTCTAGGACTTAGTTAACTTGGTAAAAGGTAATGCTACTGAACTTAAAACTGAACTTCAGGGCTTTTCTATCAACTAATACAGTCTCTCATTTGCTTAAGGCACTTAAGGCATATTTTTACTCACCTAAAACTAAAACTTATATTCCCACTTCATGTCTGTGTGACTTTATGTATCTCAGTTTCTCTGAGGGTTTCAAACCAACCTCTGCATCCTTTTCTGCCTCCAAGCCTGTGTGCAAAGGGTCCTGGGAGATCTCTATTTGTTTTCCAGTAGGGCTGGGACAGCATTCCATGGTGTAATAAATGAAAAGCTAGACTTGCCAATTCATCAAGCAATATAGCCAATTTATTAATTTGTTTGATAAAAGGGTGAGCAATGACAGCGCTGGGTGCACGGGGCTCTCTGCCCCAAGCAACACACAGACCTGCTCTCTGTCTTATACCATTCCAGGCACTTCACTTCCCAAGTTTTCAGTTATTTTCTACTTGCTTTTCTTCATAATCAGCAGTTGTGGTTTCTGAAAATTTGTTGGGGAGTTGGTCTGAGATGGTCTTCTGATGTTTCTCAAGCCTCTCATTCTTTTTTTGAAACTTTTTCCAGTTTGCTTAAACAAGCATATATATTCTGTTAGTCAGCATACATTTTGTAAGCTTTTTCTTTGTTATTACACAACTTAAGCTAGTATGCCCCAACACCTCTCTGCATGGGGCCCCTCTCTCACTTATTACAAAACCTTAAAAGTCAGCATGCTTAAAGATATCTTTGTAGAGCCTTTTGGTTTGTTAGTGTTACTTCCCCTTATTAAAGGATCGCAAATTCTTCTGTACAAAAACTGATTTATAACTTGTACAAAGAATAGTTTAAAACTTATACTACAAAATAGTTTAATTACTTGCAAACAGTTACAATTTTGTTGTTACAACAAACTGTTAGTTAAAAGCCTACTGTTGTATAGCTGTCTTGTTAAACCCCACTTCCATGCCTTACTTAGCTGAAACACTTTTCTTTATAATAATCGCATGGTCTTTGTGCACATTGCCTGCAGACACACATGCTATTTGATTGACACAAATCACAACTTAATTTCTCACAGTGGGTCTGTTCTCTCCTCATTCCCAGGTCTCCACACAGTGCATGTGGTTTCCAGCTGTGACCTCCTGCCCAACGGAGAATCCATGGATCCCACCGGTACAGCTACGATGGGTAGGATTTCATCTCCTTCCAGCTGGGATCCAGCAGCTTTGCAGTGTCCCACGGTGCCACCTGGACCACCCAGAGGTGCTGGAAATCCAAAGGGATCATGGTAGAGCAGATGACGCATCACCTGGGACACACCTGTGTGGAAGAGCCCCCAAAATACATCAGATATGGTTGGGAGGCTCTGGAGCACAAAGGTGGTTGTGGGAGGGGAAGGGGAATTCCTATGGGACTGTGGGATTCAGAAGTCAGGGACTTGGGAATGCAGGAATTCCCAGGGAATTTCCATGGCTGGATCTCACTCTCAACTCAGTCAGGTGAGAATTCCATGGATGGATTTCCCCCCAACCCACTGCCATAGGAATTCTGTGGGGAAAGGATTTGAATTGATGATCAATCCAATGACAGCAGTGAGATGAGAAGGACTCCCTGCTGGGATTCCATGAGACATCAGTCCCAATCCTTTCCCCAGGCTGGCTCTGGGGAGTGCCAGGGGAGTGCCCAGTCCCCGCCCTGAGCCCAGCACGAGCCTTTCCTTGGCTGTTCCCTGCCCTGCCTGGGGCAGGAGGGCACTGCCCGAGTGGCTTTGGTGGCTCCCAGCCGGGCTCCAGCCCTTGCAGGTGGCTTCTTGGGAATGTTCCAGAGCCAAGCTTAAAGCAAACAACAGTTTCTGGAGGGGATTCTCCCCCCTTGGCCTGTGCTGGGAGCCCAAGGGCAACAGCCTGGGCACAGCAGCCCAAAGTGCTGTAGCTCAGTGCCCCTCACTCAGGCTGTGTCCCTTGGCTGTCCCCTGTCCCTCAGCCGTTCTGTGTCCCTCGGCTGTCCCTTGTCCCTCAGCTGTCCCCTGCCCCTCACTTCTTTGTGCTCCTGGATGGCAGCAGGGCCTGAGCAGCCTTGGGGGAGAACAACCTGGAGCCCCAGCTGGGCCAGTTTCCTCCAGGGGAAGGTCACTCCCAGCATGGGTCCTGTGGCTCCCAGTCATCCCCAGTATGATTCCAGTCACTCCAACTATGGTTCCGATCCTTCCCAGTATGATTCCAGTCTGAAACCTGTCACTGTCAGTTCGGTGCCATTTGTCTCCAGTGTGGTCCCAGTTGCTCCCAGTCACTCAGAATGGTTCCAGTCACTCCCAGATACTCCCGCTCTTATTCCAGTCACTTCCTTTATGGTTCCTCTGTGATCCCAGTCTCTGCTGGTCTCTCCCAGTATATCCCAGTGTGCCCCAGTGTCTTTCCACTCACTCCCAGTTACTCCCAGTAGCTTCCAGCATGATTCCAGTTGCTCATAGCCACTCCCAGTCACCTCCAGCACGATTCCGCTCACTCCCTGTAAATCCCAGTTTCCCCAACACAGTCCCAGTTGCCCTCAGCCTGCTCCTGGTCACTTCCAGTATGATCCCAGTGTGACCCCAGTCACCCTCAGTGTGATCCCAGTTGTTGCACTGTGTCCATGCCCTGCACCTCTGTCCCTGTAGGCTGTCATCACCCCCAGCTGCCCCACCTCTCTGGCCCCTTCCTTTACTGACAGCTCTGCCTCCTGCCTGGCTCTGCCTGACTCTCTTTTGAACACATATAAATACTGTACATTCCTTTTCTGAGTTAGGTAAAGGTGGCTCATCCACCTTGGACAAATCTGGTAAATTGGTCCAACCCAGGTGTTAATTGACGTGTTATGAAATATCAGGTCCTGTCCCTACTTCTGTCTGCATCCTTCTGGCTTGTGGCTGCCCTGCACCCCTAACTCCCATAGAAATTTATTGATAAATGTTGTAAAATAATCACTACAGAATAGGTTACAAAACTTAAAACCCATTACAATAGATTGCAATTCCTAGATCCACTAGCAAACATATGCACAATGTCCACAGATGACACGAGCACAATGGAGGATAGAGACCAGGCAGTCTTCTCTTGCCTTGATTTAGAAAGGCCAAGAGCTCCCAAAATTCAAAGTTTCCATGGTGCCATTTCCCCCGCACTCCAAGGGGGAAGCCCATAAAAACCACGTCCTTTGTGTTGGTGAGACTTTTTATCTCTTTTGTCAGATGTTTGTACTTATTCACTTTCTCAGTGGTGGCCTCTTCCAGCAATGTTTTGGCTGCTTCGTATGGTACTGTCACATCCACAATGAATGCAGGGGCATCTTTCACAAACTCCAAATCTGGTTTGTATAATTCCTTGTTGGTATCCCTTATGTGCTGTTTTTGAAACACCATCCAGTCCTTCTTCTTCGCCTCTTCCGACAGCACTTTGCAGATGTAATTGTGCCTCTTGTTTCTAGCATCCTGCGTTATGGGGCAGTTGCTGATGAAGTGGGCACAGGTTTCGTTGTCCGCCTCACAGTGTCTACATGTCTTGATGCATTTATCCTGTCTACCCCTGGTCAGGAATTCTCTTGTGGGGTAGAATTGGCTCTAAGTTGTAAAGCAGTCAGGAGCTTCCTGTGAGGTATGCCTCTATAATATTGTAGCTGATTGTTACTAATTTTGTCCCCTCCAGGATTTACAATCCCACGGTCCTGGGACACTCATTTAGTCCATTTATCAAAAGCACTCTTTTTCCAATTACATGGTTTGGGAGGTTTACTTTTTAGGGACCGTGCTTCCCACTCCAAAGTTACGTCTGCACTATATGAATTACATGGTTTGGTTTCCCAAAATGAAGGTATCTTCTCCCTGTCCCCTCCAGCTTGAATCCACAGTTTCTTATGCATTTGTTCCCTTTGGTCTTTCTCTAGGAACATCTTCATGGTTTTGTCTGAAGACTGGGCGATTCTATGCAGTCTTTGAGCTTGCATGCTAGGGATCAGTCCTGCCAATTTGGTGATGTCCAAATCGCCATCCTTTATGCTCAAGTAGAGGATGGCATCCCAGGTACACAAAGGTAAATGCAGCCATTCCTTGACTGCCGTCTGAATTTTTTGGTCAAGAGTCCCTAGGAATCTTGCTTTCAGGTCTGAATGGTCAGCCAGGTAGGTCAGTTGAGGGATGGTGTATGTTCCGAGGATATCGATTTTCTGCAGAGGTTTTAGTGAAGCTTCATCAATTTGTTTGAGCCAGAGTTTTGTAGAGAGGTTGGATTTTGCTATCCCAGTCCAAAGTCAATCTGCAGGCCCAGGTACTTCTCAGATTCACCAGGGTGGTGAATCATGTTTAGGGGTGTGTCATTTATAATCCAGCCAGCACAGTCATTGATGGTGTAGGAGTCTTTTGTCAGCTTGATGTAGAAGCCGTGGCACTTTTCCCCTTGTGTTTTGAGACCAGTGAGATTGTAGTAGGTCTCTAATATCTTGATGTTTTTCTTCATGTCTTCCTGGGGATCGCTCAACAAGACCAGATCATCCACAAATGCCATCGCTGTGACGCTGCTCAGTCCTCGGTGGTGCCCTTTGCCGCTCTCTTCCAGCTCACACAATAGGGGATCCATTGCCAGATTAAATAAAAACGGTGACATTGGTCACCCTGTTTTACTCCAGCTCAGATTTGGATGTGGTCCATTTGTGTCTTGTTCGTGGTGATCCACTCTCCTTTGCTGCAGACCATGTAGAATGTGCTGGTGGCTTACGGTGTCAAAAGCCTTAGCAATGTCCACGAATACAACACCCAGGGGTCTGTGTTCTCTTTTGGCTGACCAAATTATGGTTTGTAGTAGTTTCAGGTTTTCAGAGTGTCCTGCTGCTCTTATGAAGCCTCTTTGCCTTTGGTTGAGGGGGCACGCCTTAGTCAATGTAGCTGTTAAAATCCTGGAGAACAGTCTTAGCAAGATGGAACTGATCGTGATGGGTCTCTGTCACAGCTGCCTGAGGTCTTCAAGGTGCCACGACTGTCCCTGGTAGAAGCACCTTTAAAAAGGCACCCTGGTACACCTGGCACACAGGCACTCTCGGGTGGGGAAAGCGATCTCAGCTCTTTGTGAGAGGCTGCCGAGGCAGCCTCGCTCCAGGGAGGATCAGGTAGTGCAGGAATAAACTCATGAGACGGGTTCCTCTTTTCTCCAGCCTTCTTTTTGTGGAGCTCCTGAGGGTCCGAGGCACCAAGGTCAGGAAAACCGAGGTCTGAGGAACCCAGTAGCTCGGGAAAGCTTGACTTTTATACAGTAACCTGCAGGTAGGGCTAAGAACTGGGACCAATAACAAACCAACACAACGTAACTGATAAACTCCACTGCAAACTGGGAAAGAACAATCTGCATGAGGGAACAAAGGCTCAAATCACTTTACTCGCCCTGATCACAAAGGCTGTCTCTCCAGGAGACTCCCTGGGATGAACTTGGTTACACTACGACAGCCTGTGGGCTGCAAAGCTCTCTGTGTCAGAGGGGTCTCAAGGGTCACCCTCTCTCCATGGGAGAGCCTTGGCATTCAGGGTAGCCCTAAGGACTACCACAACTCCCCCTTCTGTATTAGCAAAAAACACTTCTCCCATTACTTTATTACAACATTTTAACACTAGTAACAGAATAAGTAGAACCAGGACAACTATTATAAAAATCCAAACCAAAGAATGCAGCAGAGAAGCCACCCATCCCTTAAGTCCCAAGTGTCCAAGTAAGTTTTCAAACCACTCAGGATCTTTCTCAGTTTTTTGATCTTGCACTTGCCTTTGCAGTTTCTGGATCCTTTTGTGAATGCTGTCACTGGGGGCAGAGATACTGAAGCAACACAGTCCATCAAACTTGTCACAGCTGTGTCCATGGGCAAGTAGCAGGAAGTCAATCGCTGCGTGGTTCTGCAGCGTAGCCTGCGGGATGGTCTCTTCTTCAGCAAGGAGGTTGCTAAGGATGGATGATGTCAGGTTGCCATTCTTGCCAAGCCAACACTCAATGTGGGAAATTTCCCCAAGGGCCTTTGCCACTGTGACCCACAGTAAAACGATGGACATCGGGACCCTCTTATTGTGAGGCCAATCTGTAATTTGACTGTTGCAATTTTCATCTAATTGGGTTATTTGTCTTTTTTGGGGGGCCAATTGGGATTTGTTTTGTCTCTGTGAGAGTTTTGGTTTGAACCAATTTTATAATTTCCTAGCCAATGCACCAATTAATGTGATGGTTTCATCACTTACTATATTTTATGTGACTGGGAGAACATAAAGAGCAAAACAGGCTTACCTTAAAATTACAAGGATAGTTTATTTACAAACATTAAAAGAATGAAGATAAGAAAAAAGGAAAGGAAAAAAAAAAACAACAAATGAAACTTTGAAAACATCCTTCCCTCCCTCCTCAAGTGTTCACTTTCCCACACCCAACATAAAAAGACAAAACCTGTAATTTCAGTCAGTTTTACCATTTAAAGATAATCTTTCATCATTTCTTTAGGAAAGGAGTCTCTCTTGGTTTCATAGAGACATTATCTGCAAGGACCTGAAAGGAACCTCTGCAAACTGTGAAATCCCACCCAAGAGCAGCTTTCCCAACACTGCACATGGGTCATGTACTCAAACACACTGCAGACTGGGGTGTCACTTTTTAAAGGTGAACCACTTCAGAGGCAAAGGATTCTTCATCTCAAGGAACAGAGATATCTTCTCACTTCTCCGCTGCACACAGAAGGCTTTTCATATCTCTGTTCAAGCATCTCATAAAATCAGTTTCACTTATTCCATCACACATACCTTTGCTCAAAATCTACAAATAAATTTAAACAGTCACCTCCCCAAATGCACATTTTTCCATGGTTTAAAGGAATAATTTAGTCCAGTCTCCATAGTTACCAGAAATGTTCAGCCAAATTAGGCCAATCCTCCTCCTTTGCCCCAAATAGTCTTTTCACTCTCGCTTCACTGACTTCAGTTTCATGCTGTGTCTCTTTACGGTTCAATCACTTTGTCTGTCCTCACTCAGGGAAGGGCCTGGGTTCTCGGAAAGTTCACTTGCTGGCAGGAAAGAGTTTAATCTTACTCAGGTCTAGGTGCTTGTGGGAGCTGGAAAAAGCCTCAAGGCCATGCTGGTGGAGAGGCTGCTGGAGGCCTTCCCCTCCACCCCTCGATCTCTTGGCGTGGGCCGCTCAGAGCTGCCCCCTGAGGCCTGAGGAAGGAGGGGGTGGCTGGGGCAGGCGGTGGGGGAACATCCCAGTCCTGCCCTGCTACATGGGCAGCTGCCAGGGCTTTTCCTCCCCTCCCCTGCTGCGGGGGCCCAGCCCGGCCTGGCTGCCGCAGGATGTTACCTGGCTGCTCACCCGGAGGACAAGAGAGACCCTCCCACACACTCTCAGCTTTTTATGGGTATTACCAAAAGTCACATTCTATTTCCTTCAGTGGTTAAAATACATGTCAGTAAAAAAACTGACTCCTGATAGGTCTGTCCTTTCCAATGAAATCCAAACTATGTTAACCCATGGCAGTCTCCAATCTTGTAATAGAGTTGTGTTTGGTGTTAGCATGGCAGGCTTGCCAAGAGTGCGTGGACCTCCTTGCAACTTGGAAGGGATCCCTGCCCAGACCCTGTCCCCGCAGAGCAAGAATACTCCTCACGGCAGCACTCTGGGATTTTTAAAGGACTTAGATGGTGTGTTGGCAGTATAATTGCACCAATTGTGAGCCATATAGATTCTCCTTGTAGGAGAGACATCTTTAGTATAAATGGCTTTGCCAAGTGAATAGGCTGTTTTTTGTAGGAAAACCTAATACAATAAGTTGCTTTGGAGGACCTCAGTAGCTCCAGTTCCTGAGGTTCCTCTGATGCATGCAGCAGAATCCCTGTCCATTCCACCCATGAGTCTGACAGATTGGGCATCTTGGCTGCAAAGGGATAGTCATTGGGCTTCAGTGGGATCCTTACCAGGCAGATCATGAGCGGATTGTCTGCGCTGCCCATGGACAAGCAGATGTTCTTTTTGTCGGAGAGTCTTGCAAGAGTGACCCAAACATTCTCTTTGGGCTGGGCCACCAGCCAGGCGTGTGCATTGAAGCCTCCAGCAAACACCACGGTCAGCAAGATCCAGAGCTGCATACTTGCCTCAGACTGGCTTTTTTAGGGTTAGGGTTAGGGAGATGGGTGTGCAACTATGAGAAAATAGATCAAACAGCAATTAAAGTACTTTGGTATTAAATTTCTCTTTTTCCCCGCCTCCCCTTTGACTTTCCCTTTTGTACTTCGCAACCTCCCCCTTCCTTTTGTAAATAAAAGGAATGCGGGCTGAAGTGGGTAGGGAAAGAGGGGGGAGGAGAAGGAGTGTAGGGAACTTAGGATTGTGTTCTTGTCATGGATCTGATTGTAGTTCGATGTTGTGAGCTGACAGTCTTGTGACTGTGTTTACGTTGTCTCCAGGCCGCAGTCGTTTGGTCTTTTGGAGTGCCTGGAAAAAATCTTGAAGAATCTCTTAAGTCACTATTTGGAGGTGGGGGTCCAAGATAAGGTTTAATACACTTAGCTGGGACCCACTTCGGTCCGGTTGGGGTTGAGACACACGCATATCTTTTCCCCCTAGTGATTAATTGAAAGGGCCTTTGAATTTGACGTGTCTCTGGGTCCTTGACCAGCACCAGCAGCTTCTCTTTGAGCAATGCTCTGATTGAATTTGAGAAGTGTAGTACAGTGGAGGGGTCCGGCTCCAAATCTGAGCAATTTAGGAAGTTAATAATGTACAGAGCCTTACAGAGTCTCTCAATGTGAGACAAAACTTCTGTACCTCCTCGCTGCTGGTGAAGGACATGTTTGATGTTTTGGTGAGTTCTTTCTACAATTTATTGGCCCATGGGGGAATGGGGTATGCCAGTCTTTTGTTCAATTTCCCTCTCTCTGGAAAAATGATTTCACCTGCTTGGACTTGAAAGCAGGTCCATTGTCTGTTTTTATTTGCTGGGGCACTCCTGAGGTGGAAAATGCCAGGAGGAAATGCCGCTTTACAAAACGAGCACTTTCTCCGGTGTGGCAGGAGGCAAAAACTGCTCCTGAAAAAGCATCAACGGACACATGAATGTTCTTCTCTCTGCTGAAGGATGGAAAGTGCGGGACATCTGACTGCCATATTTCACAACTTTTGAGCCCCCTGGGGTTGACTCTCGTGGATAAAAAGGGGACTTGATAATTTTGGCAGCTTGGGCACGAGGCTACAATGGCCTTGGCCTGCTCATGCGAGATTTTGAAGAGTCTCAAAAGTGCTGGTGCATTTTGATGGAAAAAGGAGGGGGAATGGGAAAGGAATGGGAAAGCTTAGCTTGTTGGTAAACTTCTGGTAGGGTTGGTGGCCCTACTACCATGGCTAACACGTCAGCCTGCCAGTTCCCCTCTGCTATGGGGCCAGGAAGGTCTGTGCGTGACCTCATGTGCACCATATAGAATGGGTGCTCTCAGTGGGAAATGAGATCAACAAGCCTCGAGAGCAAGTGAAACAGTTTTGGATTTGAGATCTCCCTCAAAACAGAGTGTTCTGCCCTCATAGCAATCCCAGCGATATAGGCTGAATCTGTGACCAAACTGAAAGGTTGAGAAAACCTTTCAAATGTCCTGATGATGGCTGCAAGTTCTTCAGTCTGGGGTGATCCTTCAACCACTTGGACATCAGATTCCCACTTCTGAGTCCAAGGGTCCTTCCAAGTCACTACAGACTTGTGAGAGGACCCCGAGCCATCAGTAAAAATGGTCGGAGCATCGAGGGGTGTTTTGGATGTAACAAATTTTGGGACCAATTTAAATGCAGATTTGAATAATTTGTGGCCTGGGTAATGAACTGACACATTGCTTGGGAAGCTATTGAGAGAGAACTGGAGGCTCTCATTAAATTGAACACAATGTTCTAAGTCATTGACTGTCCAAATTGGCACGTAAATGCACTCGAAATCACACCCAGCCAGAGCATGGCAATGTGCTCTGCCCCTACGGATGAGGGATGCTATCAATTCTGGAGTTGTGATGATAGTCTTAGTTGGCTGATTTGGTAAAAAGACCCATTCAATTATAAGAAGGTTCTTCACCCTGTCATCCCATTGAAAGATGAGGGTGTGTAGATGTGGAGTCTCACCCAGCACGGCATAGAAGAATTTCAATTCAGGGTCAAATCAGTGAGCCTGTCTGGTGGAAGGCACCTCCTATACTTTTGAGATGGCCTCTTGCACGTCCAGGATCAACTCACGTGGTGAGTTGAGCGCAGGGTCTCCCTTCAGGAGGTTGAACAATGGTGCAAGGTCCTCTGTAGTGATTCCAAGGATTGTGTGCACCCAATTGATGAAGCCGCAGAACTGTTGGAGCTCATTCAGGGTCCTCAGATTGTCCTTGATGGCAAGTCATTGTAGAGTCATTCAGCAGGTTCTGTCCTTCAGCAGCAGTCCAAGATATTTCCAAGGCTGAGACACTTGGACTTTTTCAGGGACGATTTCAAAACCATGGTCTTTAATTGTGCAAAGGGTGTCACTTAGTAGTAACTGCAGTAACTGGAGTGTTGGGTCATCTTTGGCACAAAGCACATCATCCATGTAACAGTCTGGGTACCGTCTTGGAAGAGGGGAGAGGACTCGTGCGACATACCGCTGGCTTACCATGGGTGAGCACTTCATCCCCTGGGAGAGCACTAGCCAATGGTAGCGCTGCCAGGGCTTTTGAAGATTAAGGGATGGGACAGAAAAAGCAAACCTTGGGGCATTGTTAAAAAAGCAGTCTTTTATATCTAGAACTACAAGAGGCCAGTTGCTGGGGAGCAGGGAAGGATTAGGCATGCCAGGCTGAAGGGCACCAAAGTCTTCAATTACCTCCTTAACTTTCCTTAAGTCTTGCAGTAACCTCCATTTGTTTTTTACTGGCTTTTTTATGACAAACACTTGTGTGTTCCAGGGACTGTTGGTAGGTGGTATATGTCTCTTCTGCAGTTGTTTCTCAACCAGGGTTTCTAGCACGCGTAACTTTTCTTCGGAAAAGGGCCAATGGTCAACCCACACAGGTCGATTCTCTTTCCTTGTGAGTTGGATGGTATCTTCTGCACGCCACTTAGTGCTCACGCTAGAAACTCTGTGGGGGGATTTGAATAGAGATGCCCCATTGTTTTAAAATATCTCTTCCCCAAAGAGTGATTGGTGTGGACGGCTCAGGTACTCCAATGGGTCTTTTGATGTATTCTATCTAATACATCTTTGCTAAGGGGTCTATTTAACATTTGCCTTCCATCTTGGAGCCTCCAGATACCTGCATCATTCTTCTCTGCTCCTATCTCCCTCATTCTCTCCTCTTCTTGTTTACTAAACCTTGGAATCTCTGATTCTTTGTCTTTTGATGTTATAGGACTATCATTGCTCTCTCCTCCCCATTTTTTTGGCAGCATCCTTTGCTTCTCTATCACCTAGATTATTTCCCCTTATCTCTATGGCCATATCCTTCTGGTCATCCTTAATATGGACTACAGAAATTTCTTCTGGTAACCTCAGGGCCTTCCAGGATTAACTTTTCATGTATCAGTCCCTTCCCTCTTAACATTTCATACAAAAACTCAACAGCTTGGGTGTATGTGTCAATTCTCAACCAGCAGTATATCAGTAATCTTAAAATATGTCATATTTCTTTCTTTGCTTTTGATCTACTGGCCACACCAATCCAGAATGTATTACACTGGGATATTTCAGACAAGGTATGCAGCTAGGAAGGACCCGGTAGGTTTTTCAGGTCTTGTACCTGACACACTAAGACAAATCTCGTTGCCTTCCAGAATGATAACCTTCCAGAATGATAACTAGGCCGGCACCTAGCAGCTGGCTTAGAACTGGTGCGGACCAGGGGAATCCGACTGTTTAATTAAAACAAAGCATCGCGAAGGCCCGAGGCGGGTGTTGACGCGATGTGATTTCTGCCCAGTGCTCTGAATGTCAAAGTGAAGAAATTCAATGAAGCGCGGGTAAACGGCGGGAGCAGACGTGTCTTTGTGAGCTCCTGAGGACCTGCGAACTGCTCCCTCTCTGGCCGCGTCCGGGGGGGGGGGGAGGGCACGGGGGGTCCTCGGTGCTTGCAGGGCTTGGGGGGGCTTAGGTGGGGGACCCCCACGCTGGTTTTTGGGGTTTTTCGGTGGATTTTGGTTTTTTTTCTGGGTTTTACTGAAGCCGCCCCCCCCCCCCCCCCCCCCCGTGCTGGGCGCTTGCGGGAAATTCGGCTGGCGGCAGAAGCGGCTCCTCTCGGGAAAGAGCTCGGCGAATTGCGGAGGTAAGAGGGATTGCGAGGGACAGGAGAGCCTCCGCGGAGGTTTTTGTGGCTCTCTGGTTTTGATTTTTAGGAGTTTTTGTCTGGTTTTTTTTTTTTTTTTGGACGGGTCGCTCCGCGAGCTGATTGCCGCAGCCGCCTTTTTGTGGGTCTGTGTGGACTTCGGAGGGCTGGAGCGGCGATTTTTCCGATAAACTTGTGTGGTTTTGGGGGGCTGCCGGGTCCTCGAGGAGCGGGGGAAGCCTGGCGGGGGTCCCTGTGCTGTTGCGCGGGTTTTTGGTGCGGTTTCGGGGCTGATTTTGGGATCGGAGCGGAGCCGCCGCTCCGGGAAGGCGGGCTGCCGCCGGAGCCGCGGAGCTGAAACCGCGGCTGTTTTCCTGAATTGTTTAGCGAATTTTGGAGGGAAGCGGGATCGCGATGGTAGGGGGGACCCCGTGGATGTCTTTTTGGGGGTTCCTTGTGTTGGTTTTCTGAGCTACCTGTTTGTTTCCGTGCCGGGTTGCTCCGCGGGCTGTTCGGAATTGCCGACATTTAAGGGGGCTGTGGAATTTGGACGGGCTGAGACAGAGGGTTTGTGATTTTTTTTCCGGTAATATTGCATGCTTTTTGGGTGTTTTTTGCGGGATTTTCGGGGGATTGGGGGGCCTGGCGGCGGTCCCTGTGCTGGTCCGAGGGGTTCTGGTCTGTTTTCGGGGCTGAGTTTGGGATCGGAATCGAGCCGCTGCTCCGGGAAGGCGGGCTGCCGCCGGAGCCGCGGAGCTGAAACCGCGGCTGTTTTCCTAGATTGTTTAGCGATTTTTAGAGGTAAACGGGACCGAGGTGGTAGGGGGGACCCCGTGGGTGTCTTTTTGGGGGTTCCCCGTGTTGGTTTTCTGAGCTTTGTGTTTGTTCCGTGCCGGGTTGTCCCGTGGGCTGTTTGGAATTGCCGACATTTTAGGGGGCTGTGGAATTTGGACGGGCTGAGACAGAGGGTTTGTGATTTTTTTTTTTTTTTTTCCGGTAATATTGTAGGAAATTTTTTGGGGGGTTTTGCGGGGTTCTCAGGGAGTTTGGGGGGCCCGGCGGTGGTCCCTGTGTTGTTGCTGAGGGGTTCTGGTATGTTTTAGGGGCTGATTTTGCGATCTGTACAGAGCCGCTGCTCCGGGAAGGCGGGCTGCAGCAGCGGCTGCGGCGTTTAAATTACTGTTGTTTTTTCAGGATTGTTTAGCGATTTTTGGAGGGTAAGAGGGACCGCGGGAGGCGAGGGGGCCTTTGAGGATATTTTTGGGGGCTCCCCAGTGTTGTTTCTTTAGGAGTAGCTGTGTGTTTCTTTGCCGGATTGGCGGGAGCAGCCGATCCTAGTAAGGCTGGATGAATTCATGCGGGCTGAAGCAGCGGTTCTCCCATAAAATAGGGGCTTTGGGGAAGGTGGGGGACGTCGGGGGGGCCCCTGGAGGGGCCCCTATGCCGATAGGGGATCCTTGTTGGTCCCCTCTACCTGGGGCTTTTGTGGGGAGGCGAGGGCACGTGGTGAGTGGGGGATGGCTGACTGGGGAAAGTTACCAAGGTATCCCCAAAACCTGTTTTGGTAGGGGTAGGGATACATACTGGGCACAACTGTAATTCTCTAGCCCAGGACCGAGAAGTTGGGACTCACCAACCCAACTTTCTCTTGAAATTTCGGTGAAACAAATTTTAGGTATAGGCCATTTGGCTTAACACCCAAAACCTGGCCCCTGGGTTTTTAGAGGGCAAAGTTTGGTAGTTTGGCAGGGAGGGCCACTACTACTCCTGCTTCACCCTCCCACCTTGCTAAGACTAATACTTTCCGGACATGTCAAAACCTGACCCTTTAAACGTAAATATGTCCACTCCATTCTTGGGGACACAAATGCGCCTGCTCAGGGTCTCAACTGGAACTCAAACATCTATGTCAGACTGGGCAGACTGGGCACAGAGGTTCTGTGGTACAGCTACCAGGTCTGCACTGTGTAAGATGGTCCCGATGTCCTTACTATCCAGACATCAGACAGAATTACTATCTATGGGCCATGGGAGTCAGATGCCTCTAAATGTACCCCTTAACACCCCGGACTTAACAGAAAGTGAATTGGCTTGTTTGGTTTTGGACTGGGAGTTTTACAGAACAGATTTGTCCGCTAGTAGTTTTAACCTTGTTCAATTTTCTGCTAACCGAGAGAGTTTGAGTGGGCTGCCTGAGGTGTATGAACAGCCGACTCCGTTTCAACCTGAAGGGGAGAAAATCTGCCCCCCAAGAGACTGTGAAGCAGTTTTGGTCGGGGAAGGGTAGAGGAGCAGTGAGGAGGTCACACCAGAACCATCGCCCCCTGAACCAGAGACAACCTCCGTGGCGGCATCTCCAACTCTGCCTGTAACCAACGTGGAACAGTCGTCGGAGAGCCCCATCACAGTAATTGTGCCGGATAAAAATCCTTCATGTCCCTGCTGTGGTATTCGAGCGAGCGGGGTATCGGGTTTGACTGAACATTTGCGGGAGGTTCACAGGAGGAGGGAGGTTTGCTTTCGGTGTTCTAAATGTGAGAAAGAAAATACTAATTACCATAGCATAATTTGTCATTTTCCTAAATGCAAGGGTAAAGAGGAAACATCTGCGCCAGCCGGGGAGTGGATCTGTGAGGTATGTGGACGAGATTTTAATACTAAAATTGGCTTGGGACAACATAAAAGATTGGCACACCCAGCTGTTAGAAATCAGGAAAGGGTCGCTGCTTCCCACCCAAAAGAAAATTCTAAACGAGGAGCTCATAAAAAATGTTGGACTGAAGAAGAGGAAAAATTATTAATAGAATTAATAGCTCAGTTCGAGGGGCATGCAAATATTAATAAATTAATTGCAGAACATATCACAACCAAAACAGCTAAACAAATTAGTGAAAAAAGGAGACTACTCTCCAAAAAACTAGTGGTAGTGGAGGCAGAATGTGAACCTGGGCCAAGTCATCGGACCAGGAGAGCAGCTGCAGAGATAAGGAAGGGAGCTGAGATGAATCACCAAAATGAGAATGCTGCTGAGGACAATGGAGCTGGGAGGGGTCCCCTGACCAGGAGAGCAGCTGCCCGGGGGGAAACAAAAGAAGAGATAAGCCAGTTTCCTGATAAGGCCAATGGTGAGCAGGAGGCCATCAGCAGTGGGGGGGGCCTAGTGACCAGGAGAGCAGCTGCCCGGGGGGAAACAAAAGAAGAGATAAACCAGTATCCTGATAAGGCCAATGGTCAGAAGGAGGCCATTAGCAGTGGGAGGGGCCCAGTGATCAGGAGAGCAGCTGCAGGAAAGAAAACAAAAGAGGATATTGATCACCCTACTGATGGCAGGTAGCCATCAGCACTAGAAGGGGTTGTTTGAATAGAGGAGTAACTGCCGGGGTAGAAACAATAGAGGGCTCGAGTCACCTCCCTGATAAGGACAGTGACGGACAGGGCACCCCCAGCCGGGAGAAGGAGGGACAATTACAAGCTCACTATCAAGAAGTCATCGGAGCCTGGTTATCAGATGGGAGGATCAATACCTTTCCAGAGGCATTCAAGGGGTTGTTAGGGAAATGAGAGATACAGGCAACGATCAATCAGTCAATACTGGATTGTTTTGGGGGCATTGATTCAAAAAGCCAGGTGAACAAAATGAATCGAGATAAGAAAGATAAAAAGCCAGGGAGACCTCCCCAGAAGTGGATGAAAAAGAGAGCCATCAAAAGAGGTAGTTATCTTCACTTCCAATGTCTTTTCCATCTTGATAGGGGAAAATTAGCCAAGATTGTTTTGGATAATATCGAATGTTTGACGTGCGATATCCCACCCAGTGAAATTTATTCCGTTTTTAAGGCCAGGTGGGAAACAGCAGGCAAATTTACCAGTCTTGGGGACTTTAAATTTACTGAAAAGGCTGACAATAGTGCATTCAGGGATTTAATTACAGCTAAGGAAATAGAAAAGAATATGCAAGAAATGAGCAAAGGCTCGGCTCCTGGTCCAGATGGAATTACTCTGAGAGACATTCAAAAAACGGATCCTAAGCTCTCCAGGACCACAGAGATTTTCAACCTTTGGTTGGCTGCAGGCAAAATTCCGGATGGGGTGAGGGAATGTAGGACTGTCTTAATTCCTAAATCAACAAAACCAGAACGCCTAAAGGACATTAACAATTGGAGACCAATTACAATCGGATCCACCTTGCTTAGATTATTCTCCAGGATTTTAACAGCCAGACTAAGCAAGGCATGCCCCCTCAACCCAAGACAGAAAGGCTTCATTCAAGCAGCCGGATGCTCAGAAAACCTGCAACTCCTGCAATCCATAATTTGGTCAGCAAAAAGGGAACACAGGCCCCTGGGTGTCGTATTTGTGGACATTGCAAAGGCTTTTGACACAGTAAGCCACCAGCACATTCTACACGTTCTGCAGCGGAGGGGAGTGGATCCTCACATCATCGGCCTGGTGAGTGATATGTATGAAAACATTCATACTTTTATCACCACGAAGAAAGCACGTACGGATCGCATCCAGATCCGAGTTGGAGTTAAACAGGGCGACCCGATGTCTCCCCTTCTATTCAATCTGGCAATGGACCCCCTGCTGTGCGAATTGG